>JBAMNC010001714.1:0-545000 GCA_037902135.1 Cetoscarus ocellatus | reverse complement strand
TTGCCAGGAATAGGGTAAGGGTTAGAGCAAGGGAAGGTGCTAGAGACACAGGATCCAGACAGGCTTCTTCAGAAGGGTGGAATTAGTGGGTAGGGTTAGGTTTGAAAGTTGTAGGTCATGTGGTTGAATTGACATAGGTGTTTAAAAGTGTGCCTTAGAGTCACGACAGGAAAGGGAGGTTTTGCCAGGATTAGGGTTAGGGTAAGAGAAAGGGAAGGTGCTGAAGACATGGGACAAAGACAGGCTTCTTCAGAAGGGTGGAATTAGTGGGTAGGGTTAGGTTTGAAGGTTGTAGGTCATGTGGTTGAATTGACATAGGTGTTTAAAAGTGTGCCTTTGGGTCACGACAGGAAAGGGGGGTTTTGCCAGGATTAGGGTTAGGGTTAGAGCAGGGGAAGGTGCTGGAGACACGGGACCCAGACAGGCTTGTTCAGAAGGTTGGAATAAGTGGGGATAGGTGCAGGTTTGAAGGTTGCAGGTCACGTGGTTGATGAGTTATAGGCGTTTAGTCTCATCGACCAGACAGCTGGAGACGATACCCAACTTCGATTTTTAAGATTGACAAAATGTGACATCCTGCAGTTTGCGGATCACTCTCTTTAATCACACTTTTTGGAGCTATCCCTTAGATTTCCTCCATCCCCTCAGCCCTAAAACTCCTTCCTGTTTGACTTTTTCCAGCACAAACTCAGCCCCTTGAATGCATCATGTCCTGTGCTCTTCTTTGAGCAGAACAGCTGAAGAAGAATTGAGTCGTTGGATCGACCAGTCAGTGTTTTCTGGAGGATTTCCTCTTTTTAAAAATCAATAACAAACCTCTTCATGAAGGGTCACAGACATGTTTCTCACTTTTTATCTTTTCATTACCCATCATCCCCTGCTCCCCTCTGTCATCATTTCATCATGTTACACCTCCTTCTCCTCCCTCCGTCCATCACCTCCTCCACTTTTTTTTTTCTTAATTTTTGTCACGTCTCCTCTCCAATCCTTCAATCTCCTTCTCCCCGCGCTGTCACCTTTTCATCCTTCCTCGTTGCCTCCTTCGCTCTCCATCCATCCCTCTTCATCTCCGGGGCCGCTCTCCCTCTCCGTCCATCGCTCTGTGTTTCCGCCTCCATTAGGGGAAAATGGAAAAAGTGACATCAGCTATTTGGTAAACGGAGAGAGATGGAGAGAGACGGAGAGAGAGACGGAGGGGGAGATGAAACGGAGGAGAGAAAAATGAAAGGCAGGGATCAGAAGAGTGACATTAGGAGTGATTGTGAATGAGAGAAAAGGCAAACAAGAGAGGAGAGGGAGAAGTGACAGAGGTGAGAGGGATTAGAGGGGGAGAGAGAGGGGCGAGAGAGGTAGAGCTCCATTAGAGAGAGAGAGAAAGGCTTCACCTCATTAACCTCGTAATGCAGAGTAAATATACAGTCTAAATGGAACAGAGACTGCATGAGTGTGTGTTTACTCTCAGGCTTCTGTGAGTGTGTTCATGAAATCCATCAGCCGAATACCAGAGCCCGATCCTATTTGTGCTGGGAGAGAGAGAGAGAGAGAGAGAGAGAGCTAAAATCAGAGATAACACATCATGGTGGGGAAATCAAACGCTCTGAGCTGATTTGACGAACTTTAACTTGAGCCTATGTTATTTAAATCGAATGAAGATCAGTGCTTTTGTAAAATTTAAAGAGCTTGTATTTGAGTTTTATCAGGCTCAACAATACTTCTGCCATGAGCTATTTACAAACCCAATTCCAATGAAGTTGGGATGTTGTGTAAAACATAATAAAAACAGAATACAATGATGCACACATCCTTTTCGAACTATAAGGCATTAAATATTGATAAACCGATAAACCTTTTATTGTGCCTGCAACACGTACCAGACAAATAAATCCATCGATCCATCGTCGACGACGCTTATCCCTTTCCGGATCGTGCAGACATTCGGCGAGAGGCTGGGTTCACCCTTAACCGGTCTCCAGCCAATCACAGGGCCACATAGAAAGACGGACAACCACTCACTCTCACACTCATACCTAAGGGCAATTTGGAGTCACCAATCAACCTAATGAGCATGTTTTTGGTCCGTAGGAGGAAGCTGGAGTGCCTGGAGAGAACCCAAGAATGCATGGGAAGAACAAGAAAACTTCTCACAGAAAAGGCCCTGATCGAACCAGGGATCGAACCAGCAAACTGCTTGCTGTGAGGCACGTGCCACCCCACATAAATTTAATTCAGTTCAATTTAAAACACCGGCTTCTTGCCAGCATGCACCCCTAGTAAATGAATAGATACATTTTGATTGAAAAACTTCAGTTCGAGTTTTGAAAGACTTAACGTGCCGTAAAAGTTCAAAACAACCAGTTAGAACTATGACAACTTATGGTGTTCCACAAGCATCTATTCCAGGCCCTCATGAATTTAAAACCACCTCCTTAATGTACTGTCTTTTTTCAACCATCTTTACGTCAGTCCTTTTTAGGAATAGGAATCTAAAACCAATTCAGTTGAGACTGAATAACAAATAGTTAAAAGGAATCAACATCAATAGTCTTTATTCTCAACAACTCCCTCATCAATTCTTTCCACAAGAATCTGCCTGCCTTGCAAATTGAGGATGTCATGCTCTCAAGTAATCATGGCAGACATGAGATGGAAAGAGCTAAACTGGAGCTTAAATTTACACAATATGACACAAACTGCAGAGCGTCCAGTGATTTTGAGCACCATGTCTAAAACTTGTAAATATGCCCGCAGGAATTGATTAGGGAATTGGTAAAAAATTGGGCCGATAAAAAGAATGGATAGTGGCAGTGGCATCAATAATATCTTATTAATTCCCATCTCTAGTCTTTTTACAGATAAAGAGACAGGATACCTCCTCAAAGAAAAGTTTGGAAACATTTTGGTTAATTATTTCTTTCCTTTAATAATGTCAGTTGGTGTTGCATTATATATCATTGTAAAGCCTAATTAGTCGCCTTTACAACAAGGTACAACTTGTAAGGATTGTGCATTCCTGGAATGAGCAAAACAGCTTAATGTGTGGGTAGTGCCCACAACAAAGAGAAGACCTATTCCTCACCCTTGCTTCACTGAGGAACTTTCTATAAGGGGAAAAGGAATTTCTGCTCTGTTTTGGTTGCTACCCACACGTTTGTTGCACATTTCACGGACAGATGATCCTTAAAGGTTGTACCTCGTTGAAAAGGTGACTAATCAGGCTTTTCAACGATATAGAATACAATACCAGTTGGTGTTATTAAAGGGGAGAAATAAACAACTGAAATAACTTTTATTTTTTTAGGAGTCTATATTACTCTAATTCTTCAAGTCCTTGTGGCTTGTATAAACTGGAACATTGGGCTTTTTTTGTTGTGGTTTAAACACGAAACCTTTATATCAGTCTTTTTTCTTGATTTCAGTTAAAGATGATAAAATACATTAAAAGACATTTTCACCATGTGTCCAATAATTTAAATCAGTGTTCATATGTCAGTGCGTGACCATAAAACACAAACAGTCAGGAGTCATTATAATACTGTATATTTGCAGTCAGCTCAAACCCAGAGAACAGTGACAGACTGAGATCATCAGGAGAAAAATAATCATGAAACAAAAACAAGAAAACGCTGAATGTTGTTTCTATCTACAAGGAATATTCCTTTAACCCCACCCCCCAAAAAACCCGCCCACCCTAGTGACCCCACCCGCCCAGCTAACCCCCTTCATTCCCTTACATCTCAAATAGTAAATAACGAAGAAACAAACAAATAAAACCACGCCGTGGGATAAACAAAACTGCAACACAACAGTCTGCACTCAAGGTCAGAAAAATGAGGGATAACAAGCTTTATGTGTTTGGTTTAGCTGAGGAGCGCTTGATTTCTACATCTTAAGGACTACAATGCAGGGACACTTTATTAGGTACACCTTGCTTGTACCTGGTTGGACCCTCTTTTACCAGCTGCTTGATTCAGCGTGCTTGGAGATTTTGGTCCATATTGACACGTTAGCATCACACAGATTCCATGATGTAAATCGCCAGTTCCACAAAATAACATGCTCTCATTGTTACAATTACAGTCACTTGTAATTTAACAAAAGGAACAGAAAATGAGGTGTTGTACCATTAATATAATGATAATATTTCAAATCAAATGAAAATAGTATTACTTAAAGGTGCAGTGTGTAGAAATTGGAGTTTTAGTGACATCTAGTGTTCAGATTTTGGAATGAGCCCAGCCGTTACTAAAACATCACATCACTAAGCCACGAGAGCCGGTGAAGACCAAAAAGGATCGTGAACAGGTTATCATTTACAACAGTTAGGAGGTGAGGGTTTGTAACTATTATTTTTATAGATTATAGGTCAGTTCAGATAATGATTATAGGTTTTGTAAACTTCTAGTAACACAAGCAAACAATAGTGTATTCAAAAATCGTGTTTCGCTCTTCATGTCCCCAAAACCCACCAGTAGACAACATGGCAGATCGTTATGTCAGCTTCCACAAAGGGGAGACTCGTGGTACATAAATATAAAAAGCTTTTTCAAACTTAATAAAAAGAAAATGAAAGTTTTATGGGGATGATTGTACACCTATTTCGACACACTTCACATACAAATAGAAACATTATACCCTATGTTCTCTGTTTCTCTTCAGTGAAATGCTGCCAGCTTCTACACACTACACCTTTAGTTTAATAAGCTAAACAAGGAATCAAGGCCAGATTCAGGTACTTTTTAAATGAAGAAACAGCGCTATATATATATATATATATATATTTTTTTTTTTTTCCGCCGTAGCATTTTTCTGTCCGTCTGTCTTTTAGTCGGCAAAATAACTCAAAAAGTTCTCAATGGATTTTGATGAAATTTACAGGGAGTGTTGTTCATCACACAAGGACAAAGTGATTTAATTTTGGTGGTGATCCGAATATGGATGCAGATCCAGGATTTTGTAAAAGACTTCTCAAGATGTGAGATAGGGCAGTTTTCACATTTTTGATTAAAACTTCGCCAGTGGTCACTCATAAGCCGTTACAGCTCTATCCTATTAGAAACATTGTGGTTATTAATAGAGATGTACAATATTGGATTTTTGCAGATATTCTGGTTCAAGGAGTACCCCGCCTCTCGCCCAGTGTCAGCTGGGATAGGCTCCAAGCCTTCGTGACCCCGAAAGGTATATGTGGTATAGATAATAGACAGATGGATTCCTTGTTTTTAATGTATTCATGACAGATTTTGTCATATTTTCCTCTTGAAAATATGTTTTTTATATTTTGACATCAACTGGTGTGCTGGATTGATAAAGCAGGGGGTCCGCATGTGGCCCCTGGGCTGCCAGTTGCCCACTCCTGCTGAAGCATGTTTCCTTCAAGATTCAACATGTGCATTCAGGTATGGTCTTTTCCATACCTTGGTAGTAATAAGTGGTTATTTGTGTATCATCTTCAGTGGGTCAGGCCGACTTGCTGAAATGTGGCTAAAATTGAAACTATTTCCTTCGAGAGCAGTTGAACCGGTGTGCCTAATAAAGTGGCCCATTGAGTGTTTTGGTTACTTTCAAAGGGAGTTTCAGGCATAATTTCCAAATAAACTTGGCCAGACTGGTTTGTTATGTAAAGTAATGAATCAAGCGCTCCTTGTCTTCATTCAAACACCTCAAACAAAAGACGACTTTTTGGGGCTCAAAGGGTGAAAATGTCCAAAGTGAAGGGGGAGGGGTTTCAACGTACCTCTTCAGGATATAATATTGTGTCTAAAAATCACTCCATCATAATAAAAAAGGGTTTCTTTTTTAAACTTTTGCATCATTTGAGAAACTGATTCCACAATAAGGGTGATAGAAAAAACGCCATACATTGAAAAGCTGCATCCAACATTTTCAGAGTAATGCCTCTGTAAAGAGAAAAGAGAATTAAAGGAAAGATGTGAAAGAAGCAACAGGAGAAGGAGAAGGTATTAAGCAAAAAAGGAGAAAGACTGAGAGAAGGAGAAGCTGATTTATAGAAAGAAAATGAGAGGTTGTTTGGGGGATAAAATAAGCCAAATGACAACATAAGACGAGTTTTCCCATGCATTTTTTTCAGTCCCTGTACGGAAAAACAAAAATGAATGAAACATGAGAGACAGAAATAGCCTCTCAATTTGTTTTCCTCCTGTTTTTCTGCAGATTCTCCCCCCTTTCCATGTTATTCCTTCACTTTTTTAGTCCAAAAAATGCTCTTCCTCAAGTCCTGAGCTCCTCTGATTGGCTGAATTCCCGTTGACCACCAGCCACCAGGCCCAAGAGCTCAAGAAACTTCACTTGTCTTTTGGGAGGAATATTTAGTGTCTTCACCAAACCACTCAAGTCTTTCCTCCACTGTTGTTTGGTCCTGTGGATCAAATACTCATCAGACTGTTGAAATTCATTTTAATCCGAGTGTCTCCTCAAAGATGATCTGAAAATACGTCCAACTCCAGACCAGTTTGTTCCCTTTGTGGTGACTCTTCACTTGGGAAATATTCTTGTTTTTCAGTTTTCGTACCAAACAAGGGGCGACTGAGTCCCAAAGCAGGGAGAAAAATGGGAATGAATGTTTAAGGTTTGTCTAAAAAGAAGAAAGAGAAGATAGAAGTAGAGACTCAAACCCAAACAAGTCCAGATTTGAGGGTTTGTGCCTCTTAGTAGTCTCGTAGTTTTTGTAGCAACGTCATAAAGTTTGCAAAGAAACAATCCCGCCGGGGGAGGTCAATGCCGTGGTGACCCGGGCCGCTGTACGAGCCGCGGTTGCTGCCAAAACGGGCTGGTGGAGTTCTTCTGTGCAGGAGGGGGGCGGGGAAAGTTAGGAAGGGGCGGGGTTCCAGGAGGCGGAGTCTTTTGTCTTTCTAGAACATCATGGGGGTCTTCAGAAACGGCCGGGATTCTGGAGGGAAAAAATACAAGAAATTATCAAATAAGAAAAAAAAAAATCACAGTTCTGTAAAACGATTGTGTGTCCATCGGGTCATTGGTATATGAAATTAAAAAACAGGCCAGCTTTTACTTAGAGAATTAATTTTTAGCAAAAATATGATCACTTAACTGTGTAACTCAAAATTAGGAAAAAAAAAGTGATAAATCAAAAAAGATGGAAACAGTTAATGTGGCTCCCTTTCTCATTCAGTGCAATCAAAGACTACATTTCAGATACCAATGAATAGATAAATAAGAAAGAAAAAAAAGTTTTTTGGTCACTCACAAAGTCAGAATTCTTTGCAACAATAACAAACGAAATTGGCTGAGTGCCAATAATTATCAATAATTATTATAAATGATCATAAATAATAACTTAAATAAAATTCCTAATATTAGCCTCAGTTTTCTGTTCTCAGCTGACAGGAATGGCACCTGTTGTGACTCAAAGTCGAATAGCTGCAGTCTGTAATGCTTAGTTTGATGCACTGTGCTGATGTGTTTGGAGTTCATGTTTCCTCAACAAAACCTGATGTACTGTTGTGTACCGGCAGTTTGAGAAGATGACACTACATTATAAGACTTGGCTACGAGGCTTGATGGCAATTTTTATTAGTAAAGGTGGGCCAAATAATTTATTCATGTCAGAGTCGAAGTGCCCTCCTATTTCGGAAACATGCTGTTTGTACTTTTTTCTGTAAAGGCTTCCATGGTACAGATATGTAACCAAGGTGCAGGCTGGTACTAGCCTTGAAAAAAAATCCCTGGATCCACAACGGGACTTGAATCACTACCAAAAGTGAATCACTTTTTCCTGTTGACATGACCAACATTCCCTCAGAAGACTTTGAGAACTTATTGAGTATATCTTGCTATAAAGAAATCTTTTAAAAGATTCCTGGATCAACATTGGGATTTGGATCAACACCAAAATTTAATCGCTTCCTCCTTGTGCCATGGCAAACATTCCCTGAAAATGTGGAAAACTGCCCTATCTTGCTGCTAAAGTTAGCCCATTAACTTGCTGTGTACCCTGTCAGCTTGTTAGCTTATTAGCTCACTGCATACCCTGTTAGCCCTTAAGATTGTTGCAAACCCTGTTAGCTCGCTGCATCCCTTGTTAGCCCATTAGCTCACTGCACAGCCTGTTGTCTCACTGTATCTCCTGTTTTTTTTTCTGAGCTGTCTCAACATCAGGCACAAAACAGATAGTGATAAATGTTGACATAAACACACTTCAAAACAAAAAGGCCATAGTTTGGACACCTCTGATGTGAACAGTCAAACACACCAAGACATTGGACCTTCAGAACACCTTTAGGCTCCATTCTGATCCTCAGTTTGAACTTCAGCAGGTCGTCTTGACTATGTAGTAAAAAAAGCAAATGCTGTGATGCTGCTGTGTGATTGGCTGCACTATAAATGGGTTGTTGTACATATCTTTACAGTAGCATTATTCTATTTAAATTACAGCAAAATTACTGTATTTCCATTTACAGTATCAATGTGGTGTGGTGTTCCACAACTTTTTAAATGCTTCTTAAATTATAGTGAACTTGCTGTATCATGGTTTTATTTTACAATACCTTTATATAGTTTTGAACAGGAAAAAATCACATACATCAATTTTTATGGAATAAAAAACTTTACATAAGCATGTGTTTCACCCTGAAATGTGAAACATTTTCTGAAAGTTTTCCCAGGCAAAATGGAATTTTGGTTTTGACTAATCAATCAATTAGTCTTTGTATAGCGTCAATTCATAACAAATGTTATCTCAAGACAATTCACAACAGAGCAGGCAGAAGCCATGTTCACCCACTGCAATTACAATAATTTACTGTAAAGACTTTAACAGTAGGTAGCCACAGATATTACAGTAAAATACTGTTACGTTACAAAAATCAGTTACAATGTGATTAGCTGTTTGTGTTAGAAAGCAGTTGAACGTGTTTACCTAATAAAGTGGTTAAGAGAGAACTAAAATGATCTAATCAAGAGCTTCCTGCATTTTTTGACAAACTGGCCCTTTAGATGTGGGGAAATATGAATGTAGTCTTCGTGATGATTTAAGATTCCCATCCCTGCTTTCAACATTTTCTCTTGTTTCTACGATCATGGAGACTCACACGTGCAGATTTTGGAGAATTAAAAAGTACAGATCCATTATGAAAGCTAAGCACCCTAACTCGATCGTCTGGTCTTGGTTATTAAACAGTTTTTTCTCTCAGTTCGCTGTGTTTTCTTCTCCCTTTATGTTTCATCCGTTTATGTTACAAATCTCAAATCTCACATTTTGCCCTATCGTCTTCTTCTCTCCCTCTCCTTTTTGCCTCTCCTTCTTTCCCTCTCATTTCACCTCCGTCGTTCTCCTTCCGCTCCCTGTAGTGCTGTTTCTGCACCCACCCACGCCGCCTCACGTGCACGCACACACATGCGTGCAGCACCGACACACAGCGGCGCGCACCTCTTCCTCTCCCCGCGGTGTCATTGTTTTCTGCCAACGTTTGCAAAGTGTTTACATTTCTGCATAACAGCAACCATAAACCTGCCCTGCCTCCCCCCTCCTCTTCGTCTTAACCCCTCGGTTTGTCCTCTGTTCATCACTTTGTCTGATTTTTTTAGATATTAAACAGGTTCCAGGTCTTGGTAAAAAAACTTTCTTAAATTTTCTCTTTCATCTCCCGCTCGCCCCTCGTTTCCTCGCCTCCTCTTCATCTCCTGCCCTCCCCTATTTTTATCACTCAGACCCCCTCCTCTCCTCCTCTTTCATCCCTCTATTCTACATGCACCCCCCTCCTCTTCCTCCTGTGCTCCCTCCTGTCCTCTATCTGTTCCTCTCGTATTATTTTTATCCCGACCCATTCTTCTCTCTGTCCTCTCCTGTCCGCTCCTTTTCTCCTTTAAACAGCAAAAACTGTCCAAAACTTAGAAAAGTCCCCCGACATGATTCCCCTCCGTGCCGTCCTTAATACAACATCTACAGCATCAGTGCTATAAGACAGAGGGGGTACCAGAGGCTCACCTTTAGATTTTTTTATACAAATGTGCCTTACAGTTTGCAAAGAGAGACAAAGATTTTAAGGATTCTTCATTACTAATCAATATTATTTGAATTTATTTGACAATTGATCCAAAAAAGCCCTAAATTTGATGGTTCAAATGTCTTAAAGCAGTAAAAAGAAATGTTCACATTTACAGCGAGGATACAGGGATGTTACAAAGTTTTACTTTATAGTCATCAGTGTTAATTTTGACAGCACTTTTTAATATAGTTCTAGTTATAGTCTTTTGCCTAAAATATCTTTTAGTTTTAGTCATAACTTAGTCATCTAAACTGTTTTAATTTTAGTCTAGTTTTAGTTTTAGTCGACAAAATTTACTGTAAATTTCATCGACTAAAATATGAAGTGTTAAGTGTAAGGCTTTTTTTATGTTTCCTTGAATTTCTGAAGTCATGTTGATTGGATATATTTCTAACTTGTCCCTACTTTCTACATGACCAAATTAGGTCTGACTGGATTAAGTCTCTGTCAAATATTTTTATCTGTTGACGAAAATGTCAGTTAATTTAGTTTTAATTTTAGTCCATGTGCACTTGCTTTGTTTAGTCATAGTCCAGTTTTCTTCAGGGGAAAAGAGGTTGTTGACAAAAACTATGATGAAAATAATTAGTCAATAACAGAGAGTGCTGTTAAATCACATAAAATTATTGTGAATTCATGGTACACTGTAATAATTCTACAGTACAATACACTGCTTTTACGACATTTAATTTTACAGTAATGTTCTGTATGGGTAATTGTTAAATCACAGTGATATATCGTAAATTACTTTCATATAAATATAAATTCACAAAAATTCTCTGTGATTTGACACATAAAGTGTTGTATAATCTGTGAAATTATGTTATTTCACAGTACTATAAAATAATTTTACAGTAAAAATCAGTGGATCTACCACACTTTCATTAGATTATATGTTGATCTGACTGTAAAATCACAGTACATTGTTTTGAACTCATAGCACTCTGGTAATTGCGCAGTAACGTACAGTAATATTTCATCTTAATCAACATTTATGTGATCTGTGTCACTGTAAAATCACAGTATTATACTGTAAAATGCTTTCATTTTATTGTGAATTCACAAAAGTTGACATTGTACAGTTACTATGTCTCTCACTTTAATATGTCCATTTATGTTACTGTGAAAAGCTAACAGTCACAATTTTCTGTAACATTATGACATTTTTTTTAAAAGTCTATTCTCACAGAAAAGTTGAAGAAATGTTGAAAGGTTTTCGTTAAAAATTACAAGAGATTACTTGAGGCCCTAAACTAAAAAAAACCCAAAAACATTCAAATATTACATTGTGTTCCTCTGTTATCTTTGGGAAACAGTTTGATCTTTTCTTTTAAATTAAAAGAACAAGATATTTTGTGTGTTGCTTAACACAGTTTATTAAATGTTTAACAAAAATTCTCAATATAGCCTCTGTGTGCCCAGATTCTAAATATTTCTTATTCACTGAAAAATTAAGAATCTTACTTCCACAAGGGCATGCAAATGTGGAAAAACAAAGATTTCATTTTTTCAAAAATCGTTTTTTAATCTGATGATTGAACCTTTCCTGCTCCTCTGCTGTTTTCTTGTTTTATCTCTCTCCTGGATTTGACCCGTTTCCCCTCCCCTCTCACCTCTATCTGTCTCTATTAAACACACCTGCAGCCTACGCGTGTGCATGTGTGTGCGTGCGTGTGCACGTGCGTGTGCGTGTGTGCGTCTCCTGGTTAAAAATGACGCTGACCTGCCTTGTTAAAAGTCGATCAGCTGGGTGGAGAAAATGTCACCAGGTCTCAGAACAAGGTCACATTTTTCAGCTCCCTCCAGAGGAATCCTCCACACTCCTCCTCCTCTTCATCCCTCTCTCCTGTCCTCCTTTTTCCTCCTCTTCCTCTCCTTTTTACCCTGAAATATTCCCCCTTTTCTCTTCTCTCTGGTACATTCTTAGAAATACTCGAGCATTTTCCTCCTTTTTATGTTTCTCGTCTTCTTCTGCTCTTCTCTCACCTTCACATCCTTTTTTATTTCATCCTTTCCTTTCACCTCCTTCAGTGTAGTTCCTTCTAATTTCCCCACCTTAAAATGTCTCTTTTCTGCTCATGTCTGTATCCTTTCCCTCCTTCTTACCACTTTTATTTATTTACCATCACTGCTCTTGTCTTCCTCATTCTTTAGTTTAACCACCCCTTCTTCTTGTTTCCTTATCCATTTTGTTTCTTCCTACATCACATTTCCTTCCCTCTCTCGTCTATTATTCTTCTTTTGTCTTTTTTTTATTCCAACTTTTATAACTCAATCTCTGTATTTTCCCTTTCTCTCCTAAAGTTTAAGGCAGGGGTGGGCAACCTTAATTACCAAGAGGGCCACATTAAACTGTTTTTCCCAGTCCGAGGGTTGCATTGTAAAACATTTTTGAATACTGTTGATGGGGAAAAATAATGTTTGAACAAAATATAAACACAATATGCAAAGATAAAGCAGTCATAAAAATAGTAAACCAATATTCATATATTATAATACAAATACAAGTTGTTATGCAAAGTTAAACTAATTTGACGTAGAATTCAAGGTCATTAAGCCATTGTACACATAGTTAAAGCTAATTAAGGTATTTTTAAACCACGAAACAATGACTGTCTTGCAATTTTGAAAGCACAAATATTTTACTTCATTTTCTAAATACAGTAATCAGTAATACTTGATATAATGTTCTAATGCTTAATGAAAGAGATTAAGAGACACCATTATAGCAAAGTAATTTACAAAAACCAGTGAAAATATTAATCTAGATCATACAGAATAATTTCTATTAGTTATCTGGGTTTTCTTCACATTTTTTAATTTTTGGAAATGACTGTCCCCCGGGCCACTTGCCCACCCCTGGTTTAAAGACCTTATTCCCTCCCTTCATCTTTCTCTCTCTGCTCAGTTTTTTTGTCACTAATCCTTTGTTTCCTTCCTTTTTTCATTTCTTCTGTTTTTTTCCCTTTTTTGTCTTTTGCAGTCTACCATGACCCTCCCTGAGGCAAGATTAAAATCTTCAAAGTTTCTTGTGGACAACAGAATCAGGGTTTCCAGCTTTGGGAGATTTTTATTATGGGTGTAAATCACAGGTGGCCCCACAATATAATATGATATAATTTTATTTGCGATTCTTAATATTTTACCATATTTTGAGTATTGTGCTAATTAACATTATGATATATTGTGATTTTAAACTTTTTCGTGTCTGCATTTACATCCAAAAGGAAAAAACAGACAGACTTCTAAGTCCAAAGCACAATCTACGTCCTTTAGAGCTTCAGTAGCATTTTACTAGATCTGGACCACATTTCTCTAAAGAAAGGATATTTTAGCGCCACTTCTGACATGTTTTGTCAAGAGTTTGTTCTACAAAGTGGCTCAAGTTTTGTATTTCACACCTCAGCAGTAGCACCCCTGTACTACATTACCTGATTGGCCCCCAGTGAATGTCATTGAAAGAACGCCGTTTGTGATCGTCCAATCACCTGCTGGATATGCCTCTGAAAGGTTCTGCCCAACTCTTTCTTTGAGCTGTTTCCCAGACGGACTTGTGAAATATATCGAATGATCCGTTTGGCGTGTCAGGTTAGAGCTTTGGTGCCGCTGTTGGGAAAGTGATGCAAACAGATGGCACATACCTGAGCTCCAACCAGCATGTAACAAAAGCCTTTGTTCTCCACAACATGGTGAGGCCTTTGCACACAAAGTTAGTAATGGATTGAGCTATTTTCTCAGATGGTTCAGAACTGGGAGGCAGCTCGTCAAGTGTTTTACTCTCATGTGTCCCCTTGTGTCATGTCTGCCTCTACTGTCCCTCTCAAAATAATTCCAAAGATCAGATTTAAATGCAAACGTATCCTTTAGTCTCTCTCTCCTGTTCAGCCATGACTGTTTCACTCCAGCACAATGAACGTCACTCATCTGACCTGCTCAACAGCACCATCATGTGGACTTAATGAGTGATTGATTTTTTTTATAAAACCAAGAGCTTTATTAAATGTTGGGGATCAATACATTAAGACATATTGACACATCGCGGCTGTTAATGTGAATAATAATGCCACGTCAAATATCACAAGATCATAGACTGTCTATTTTTATCCAGCCTCTTGTACCAGAACCTGGAACCAAAACTTGAGCACCTTGATCTACGGATCATGAAACTTGGATCTAGCTCCAGACTGGAACCAGTTTTCTGTACCTAAGCCAACACTTGTTTGACCTTCTCTCCTTTCATCCTCTTCCCTCTGTCCTTTTAGATTTCTTGTCAATACCTGTTTGGCTCATCCATGTTCTCCTCTTTTTGACTCCTCCATGTTCCCTACAGTTCTTCACATATTTGTCTTCCTCTCTCTCACCCTCATGTTTCCTTCCTTTCACCCCCTCTTCTCAGTTTTTCATTCCCTTACCCGCCATCTGTCTCTCTCCATCATTCTGTATAGATATGCCGCCAATATTGATTTGTCCGTACCACATTTTCCTCCTTTCTTAACTCATTTTTCCTCTACAGCTTCCTTCTTTCTTCCCCATTTCCTCTGCCCAATCATTCCTTCTTCTTCTCCATCTTTTCCTCATTTTCTTGGTCCAATTAGCACCCTTAAAAGAACATTGTCTCAATCCTGTTCAGCCATGATTGTTTACTCTCCAGCACAATGAACGTCACATGTCTGACCTGCTCAACAGCACCATTATGTGGACTTAACAAGTAATTGATTTTTCTTCTATAGAACCAAGAGCTTTATTAAATGTTGAGGATCAACACATTACAAAATATCCATACATAGGAGTTGTGAATCAGGATAATATTGCTACACAAATATCTCAAGATCATAGACTGTCTATTTTTACCCAACCTCATGTGCCAGAACCTCGAACCAAAACTTGAGCACCTTGTCAAATCTACGGATCATGAAACTTGGATCTAGCTCCAGACTGGAACCAGTTTTCTGCACTTAAGCCAACTCTTATGTGACCTTCCCTCCCTTCCTCTCCTTCCCTCTGTCCTTATAGATTTCTTGTCAATTCTTTTATGGCTCCTCCATGTTCTTGTCTCTTTGCCTTCTTCATTTTCCCTCCAGTTCTTCACACATTTGTCTTCCTCTCTCTCCTTCCTTTTACACCCTCTTCTTGGTTTTTCCTTCCCTTATCCACCATCTTTCTCTTTCCTTCTCTCTGTATAGACATGTTGTCAATATTGATTTGTCCATGCCTTGTTTTCCTCTCTTTACTCGTTTTTCCTCCACAACTTCCTCCTATTTCCTCTCTTTCTTCCTCCTTCCTCTCTATCTTTTCCTCATTTTGTTGGTCCAATTAGCCCCCTTTAAAGAACAGAACCAGACCAATCTTCTCCTTTTTCTTTCCCTCGCTCCTCGTCCGCTCCTCTTCCTCCTCCTCCCTCGCTCTTCCTCTCCTCCTCTCTCTGATTGTAATGCGATGTCTTTCTTTGTATTCAGCAGTTTTCTCTCCACTCGTTAATTAAGAGTGTGGAAGGTGAGAGAGGCAGGGGAGAGGTGTGCGTGCGTGTTTATAAACCTCTGTAGGTGCAAAATGCTTTTATGGCAGGAGGGACGAGTGTGTGTTTGTCAATGCGAGTGTGTGTGCGAGCAGCGGCAAAGGGGTCCTACTGGGCCAATCAACATTAATGAAATCAGGTGGGTCCGCGTGTGTGTGTGTGTGTCGGAGTGCTTGGCTTGCAGAAGAGAGGGGATCTAAAAGGGGTCTAAAGAGGAGAGAGAGCTAATTAGAGTTCCCCGTCTCACCAGAGTGTGGATCAAACACACACACGCACAGGAGAGTGTGTGTGATGTTCATTTATACACACGCAGAGTTTCAAGTGAAGGTTTTCAATGTCAGGGAGGACTGAGCACAGCTGGTGGAGAGGCGACGACACGTGCATACTAACACACCCGCATCAGTACTGTACTTCTGAGGACCCTCGTTGGCAGGATGTTTTCCCCGAGTCCTGAACTGCAACCCTGTCATGGTGCAAGAACTACTGGTTGCTGAGGTGGGACCAGGTCGTCTTTGGGGACCCAGGCACAGATCTGGGTGCACTTGGACAGTTCCATACATCTGTCACGGAAATATTTCACTCGTCCATCTGGGAAAGAGTCATTCGAAAATGTTTTCGGGGCAGAACCTTCAACAACAACTGCAGCTGGTGATTGGACAATTGTTCTGTCACACTCATCACAGACCAATCCATATCAAGCCACAGTATGGCGTAGCAGCTAGACCCTGTTGGTAGCCGTTAGCATAAACTATGATTCAGCCCTTAGACTATAATCTAACATTAAATTATACCACACAGATGTATTATTTACCGCTTATATGTGACATGAACCTTGTCAACAAAAATCCCCACCAAGTTCTCCCTGTAAACTTCTGAGGAGAACATATTTCACCAGGTAGCGTTGTGTAACCACGACTACCACAAACTACCTGCCATCATACCCATCCCCAGTGATCCCCAGCTTCCCAGCTTCTCTGATTTGATCGTCCATGAGGGCAACCAGCAGAGATACGATTATCACAATGGGGTTTGGAGTCCTTCCCATCTTTTTCACGACCAGGGGATCCAACTGGTAGGTCAAACTCTTACCGAAACCAGCCGTGAGAAGAGCAAAAACATTGTTTCCTGTAAGAAAAGCTTTCTTTGCTCTTCTTTTAAGGAAGAAATTGAGTCCATTTCTGATAAAACTGCAAATATTGCAGCGTCCACAGAGACCGCTTCAGAAGCCGCCATTGTTTTCAAACATGCAGTCACTTCCCGCTGTCGTCACAGATCCGCTAGAACAACTGAAAACGCGGTAGCATGCATGCCAGGCCAGTAGTTGGTGAAGTAAGTTTAAAGTGTCATTGGCAAATGTAAGAAAGGCTTCTCCAGTGGTCAGAAAATTGATACAGAAAAATCCACATTTTGTTGGAGGGGTGATAACAAACCTAGCACAGTTAGTTAGTTGCTTAGTACTCGGCCATAGGTGCTGTTGTTGTTGTTCCAAGGTGCGCATGCTACCTTTATCTGAAAGAGTATCTGTGTGATTGCCCAACGTTATCACAGCGTCTCCATGTGAATGCGGAGTGCTTTTGAAAATGCAAAGAAAAAGCCTTTGCATTTCTGGTGACAACGTTGTTATACAAACAGGCCCTTAAACTTTGTCTTGTCATCCTGACAGAAGCAAGAAACGCAATTTCAAAGACTGTATGTCATGCATGTACAGAGAATTGACAAATAACATCCTTGAATCCTCCTGAAGTTTACTGAATTAAAGATTACATATCTTGTTTTGTATTGTATTAAACTAAAGATTGAAAAGGATTTGAAAATCACATTTAGCGCAATGTCCCAACTTCATTTTTCCCAAATCATCCTTGGTTAAATTTCTAAAAATGTCCAAACTTTTCATCCAGACTGTGCAGAGATGTCCTACTTTTTGGAGCTCTGAGTTTCAAACCGGTCATTTGCTCAAACACACTTGAACACGTTAGCGGGAGCCGCCGTCCTGTTGACACACAAACATGCACTCTGGCGCACACACTGACATACACCCGATGAAATATTTCCACACACACACTCACATGTGTGTCTGATAAGGTGCACATCAAAGGGAGGCCACAGTGTCTGCTTCATGTCTCCACTAATCTCACCGGGGCCCCAGCACACACATGTGCCCACCATGTGTGTGTGCCAAAAGCTTGTAAGTACCTTTGAGCATGCTAGTGCGCCGTCGTACCCTCCGTTTCTGAGGGTTTGTGTGTATCAGCATGACTCTGCACGCACGGGTGTGTGCGTTTTTATGCTCTTTTATTTGTGTGTGCGTTCAGGTACCTTGTACAGCGCCGTTGTCTTGCTGGTTTCCATTAAGTTCAGGTTTATCCTCGGCTACAGCAGCGTCTGGTATGAAACACAAAGACAGGACAGAGTCTCAGTGGGTCGGCTAATAAAACACAAACAGCACCTTGTAACCGCGCTCAGGGCAGCAAAAACCCGCTGGATTTACAGAGAACACAAAGACAAACACGGCCATTTGTCCAGAGAATTTTATTTTTGGACACAGTTTTTTATTTTTTCCCTTCAAAGCTTGTCGATGGTTCTGCTAAAAAGTGTTTGGATATCAGGGAAAGAACACGTTTGGCTGCTCCCTCAAAACAAATCCAGAGAGAGTATTTTTGGAGAACATGAGCTCTGTTATTATTAGAGCTGCAAGTCACATTTCTCCACACTGTAAATGAATCTGGCAGTTATGTATTTAACAAATTAATCTGTTAGTTTGTTTATTAAATATCAAAATAATTGCGAGAGGATCATGATTATTTCCCAGATCCGTGGGGGTTCTGTTTTGTTAACAACAATCCAAACCAAAGATTTTTTTTAATCAGATTGTTTAGAGGGTTATTCTCTCTCGGGGACTGGAATCATAAAATGGTCAAAATTTGCCTCATAAAATTACAAAACTGTTCCAAAAGTACCCCAAGAGATGCTTATAATGCTTCTTTTAAAAAATTTTTAGGGCCCCCTTCATTGCTTTAGTTGAAGGTAAAAAAAACATTTGGACATGCAGTCAGTCTTGAAAATGAGATGCAACATCTCAAGGGGCTAACTAACCTTTAATAAAATTATATTCAACAAATATGGTGCTAAACAAATAAAGATTGATTGACTGAATCTATATTCAGCAGAGACAAATGTGATGAGGACAGATTTATGATCTGGGTATCCATGGGTTTGTCGCGATCATTAATTCTTGTTTTTTAGTCCCTTTTTCTCTGCCAGGATGGATACATATTTGGATGTATGTATGTGTACATACAAATATATTTATTATATGTATTTGTATATATGCTTATATGTGTATCTATATTATCAAGATTAAATACATATTTCTTGCAGAAGTAGTTCTAAAAGACTGGCTCCTTTAAAGTTATAATTTTGCAGCTAATTTTAGAAAGTTGGCATCCATTATCCCGAGGACTATGAATAAGGAGTCTTTATATTGACTCCTTATTCATAGTGACAATGTAAAAAAAAAAAAAAAAAAGAAAAAGCAGCAAAATTAATGTTGCTGCCAATCCTTTAGTCATTTCAGGGCCTTAAAATAATAATAATATTTTTTTTTTCTGATAAAAACAGTGGAGTTATGTGAACATTCTTAGCCTTGAAAGGGTTACAACCTCCCCCCAAAAAAAAAAAAATTTGGTAAATAAATTTCTTGCAGAAGTAGATTTAAAAGACTGAATTGTTTAAAGTGAGTTTTCTTATATTTATATTATTATTTTGCAGGTAATTTTAGGAGGCCAGCATTCTCTATCCCAAGGACTATGAATAAGACCTTTTTTTTATTGAAAGTGACTGCAAAAAATAAATAAAATAAAAAGCAACAAAATTAATGTTGCGGCCAATCATTTAACCATCTCAGGGCCTTAAAATAATAATAATATTTTTTTTCTGATAAAAACAGTGGAGTTATGTAAACATACTTGGCCTTTAAAGGGTTATAACCCAGAAAAAATATATTATGATTTGGGCGTCCAAGGGTTTCTTTGCTATAATAAATTGTTATTTTTAGTCCCTTTGTCTCTGCCTGGCTGGATACATCCCTGGATGTATGTATGTGTATATACAAATACATTTATTATATGTATTTGTATATCTGCATATATTTATCTATAAAATGAAGAGTAAGTCTTCAGCCTGCTCAGTTGTAAAAAATCTTGAGATAACACTTGTTATGAACTGGCGCAATACAACTACAGATTGATTGATTGATTGATTGAAAAGAAAATGTCAGACGTGCAGTATTATTGGCAGATTATAACTGATAAGGTCCGACATCCTGGTGTGGCTGAACATTCACATCACGTCTTGGGAGTCTATTAAGCAAAAATTTGATTTAAGTTGAATAAAGTAAATGACAACACTAGAGTTGCCTTTCCCAAAGTTTGGGTCCCAACTCAAAATGCGTCGCGAGTCGGTTTTTACAGGCTGTTAGACTAAAGTCACATAAGTGACTCATGCTCATACCCTGCTCACTGTGGGTCTTATAGTGTCTTACTTCACTTCTGAGTCCATGACAAGCAGATAGACTCCATTCTTTCAACTGTGCATGCAGTAACAAGAAAGAGAAAGCCAAAGCTTGCCCACCGTTAGTTAGGTTAGCTCAAACGCTGGGGATCTTCTACTATCTTCATATTATCTTCTTCTACTCCTAAACAGATGCTTTGTTTTGTTGACTTTTGTTAGCGGGCCATTATTAAACGCAAACTGTCTGAAAATTTAAGACACCAACGGCTCACTCAGAACTGCGAATTGGTTCTCATCGTTCAGTTAAAAGAGCTGTTCAAAAGACTCGACTTGTTCGTGAACGTCACACGTCAATAATCTCATAAAGTTACGAGAATAAAGTCGAAAAGTTATGAGAATAATCTCAGAAAGTTACAACAATAAAGTCATAAAGTTACGAGAATAATGTCATTAATCTGTTAAATTAAGATACAAAACAAACTTAATTCTGAAAGGCTGTACGAGAAGAGCATACATTTCCTCTTCCAAAAATGGGACAATTTCCTCCAAGTCAATGTGGTTCTTTCTTCGGAAAAGCCCCAGTTTCTTGCAGTATCTTTTCAGGGTCCAAATACTTATGATAATGTGATGCTGATGTGCCAAAAGCAGAAGTAATTCCTTGTTTGTGAAACTTATAATAAAGCATAACTTCACTAGATGCTCAACCTTCCTCATTTTTGCACAGGCGGCTGCTTCTCTTCCGATAGCCTCTACAAACTAATATAACGAGTTTATTCTCATAAATTTATGACTTTTTTCCTTGTAATTTTATGACACTATTCTCGTAACTTTTCAACTTTATTCTCGTAACTTTTCGACTTTATTCTCGTAACTTTTCGACTTTATTCTCTTAACTTTTTGACTTTATTCTCGTAACTTTAGGAGATTATTCTCGTAACTTAACTTTTTTTTTTTTTACGTGGCCCTAATCCTCCATCGTAGGAGTGAGGTAAGACACGAAAACAACAAAAATGTTGGAGCGTTCCTTTAAAAAGGTTGGTGACAGTTATTTTTTAACCAGCAGGTGAACATCTGTCATCTGGAGGAGCACTGTGGCCCTTAGTTTGGATCTTATCTCCAAGGCTGAGCCTCATGGTGGTCCACAGGAGGGGGGAGATTTCACCTCTCTTGGGGTTTGTATTGAAGCAACATAGACAAATCAACAGCACTTTTACTGCTGCTGGTGATTACACCCAAGTTTATGGAAGAAAGAAAGAAAAACAGCAGCCGCCTGTAGAGCAGTCTCTAATGTTTTTTAAGAGCCCATATACAACAAGTGTTAGTCAGGTAAACACGGGCCGTCCCACAGCTGATTCAGAGAGGAGCCTTTTCTGGACCATCCAAATTAAAAAGAGGAGATGAAGATTAGAGGAGAAAATTAAAAAAATGAAGACGCCTTGAGAAAAATGTAAGAATAATAAGATGAAAGAATTCAAGCTGAAACAATAAAAACAAGACAGAGGACAAACAGCAAAGTCTATTAGACAGATTCTTAACAAACAATGGAAAAATTTAAGAAAACCAAATAAGCAACAGAAAAGATGGAAGGAAAACACTTTGGGCTGCAGAAAACAGGACAGAAGGGTAAAAAAGGGGCAGAAATGCAGACACAAAAACAAACCCCGAATGAGATAAAGAAACAAACAGTCAGTGGTACCATTCTTGGTGGTGCTGTTGTTGTTGGCGGCGTGTAGCGGCTCCGGAGAGGGAGAGGACGAAGACGAGTGCTTCAGAGCGTCCTCCACACGCTCCCTCCTCTTTGACTCAAACTCCAGCGCTTCCTGGAGCTTCCTCTTGGCTTTCTTCTCTTTCTTCAGGCGCTTCTGGATGGAGGCTGAACAGAACAGAAAAGAAAAGATGTAAAGACAAAGATCATGCTCGACAAAGGACTGATCTCACGAGGAGTCCAGGGTAAAGGTGCGCATCGGAAACCAGTTCCAGTTGAGAATCAATAATAACTGGCTCAAGGAATCGATATTAGTTGTCTTCATGCTTAACAGTTCCTCTTATCAATTCTTTCCACTTTGTTCTGCATGCAAATCAAAGACGTCACACTCTCATTAGAGGCAGGCAGCACAAACAACAACAAAGAAGTCACAGATGTGATCATGGCTGAAACAGAAGTGGTCAAAATTGTGGCTTAATCTCATACAAATGACACAAACTGAAGACAACAAGACAATAAAGAGGTCAGTAGATCCCCAAAATATCATTCATATTTCACAGGCTGAAGTAGTTTTAAAAGACTGACTCCTTTAAAGTGATTTTCAAAGATATTATAATTTTGCAGCTGATTTAAGAAGGCTAGCATTCTCTATCCTTAGGTTAATGAATTATAGTCTTTATATTGAAAGTGACACTGCCAAAAAATAACAATAAACAAAAATGCATCAAAATTAATGTTGCAGATAATCATTTAGCCATCTCAGGGCCTTAAAATTATAATAATAATGCTAAGTGAAATGTATTTTGTGGAATTTTTTAACGATTTCTTTTTTTTTTTTTGTTAAACAATGGAGCTATGTAAACATACTTAGCCATGAAAGGGTTAAACACCGCCATCCCCCAACCCTAGCCATTTTTTAAGAATTATTTAAATATATATTTCTTGCAGAATTAATTTTAAAAGACCAACTCCTTTAAAGGGATTTTTTATGTAATAATTTTGCAGTTAATTTTAGAAGTCTGGCGTCCTCTATCCCGAGGACTATGAATAAAGAGTCTTTATATTGAAAGTGACAATGCAGAAAAAAGCATCAAAATTAATGTTACTCCCAATCATTTACTCATCTTAGGGCCTTAAAATAATAATAATAATAATAATAATAACACTTATTGAAATGTATTTTATGGAAATTATTTGTCTTTTTTTCCTGATAAAAACAGTGGAGTTATGAAAACATTCTCAGCCTTTAAAAGCCCCAACAAAATTTTTAATTTAATTTTTGGTATAGGAATTTCATGTAGAAGTAGTTTGAAAAGATTGATTTTTTTAAAGTGATTATTATATTATTACATATAATTTTTATATGAATTATTATTTTGCAGCTAATTTTAGAGGGCTGGCATCCTCTATCCCTAGAACTTTAAATAAAAGCTTTTAACTGTTCAAAGTGCCACTGCAAAAAAAAAGAAAAAAAAACATTAAAATGCAGCAAAATTAATGTTGCTGCCAATCCTTTACCCATCTCAGGGCCTTAAAATAGTTATACTCAAATACTCATTGAAATGTATTTTATGCATATATTTATTTTTCTGATAAAAGCAGTGTAGTTGTGTAAACATGCTTGGCCTTCAAAAGGTTAAAACCCAGAAAAAAATATAATTAATAATTGGTTTATATATTTCTTGCAGAAGTATTTTTAAAAGACTGACTTAGTTAAAGTGGAAACAATGAAATACATTATTTATCAGCAGTTTTTGGGAAGATGACATTTTTCGTCATTGGGGAGAAATGAGTGAGTTTTCTAAAGAAAGGGTTAAAAAAAGTCTGTGTTTTCTGTTTCCTGACCTCTGCTCTGTAGTTCGGAGGTGAGCTGCCGTTCCAGACTCTCCCTCATCTCTCGTTCTCTGTAGAGCTCCATCTTCAGCTCCCTCTTCTCCGCCTGGATCTGTTTGTCCTGCACCCGGGCGTTCTCCACCGCCACCTTCAGCAGGCCCTGAGACAGGAACATACATTTACTTACTTTATAACAGTGTATTAATATAATTCAATCATTACTCTTTTCTTTCAAACTTTCATCCTTACAGCTGCTGAAGAGAAGGACAATGAAACAGGAAGTCACCTGTATGTTGGTGAGCAGGGTCTCTACTGACGACAGGCCGTCTGCGAATAGGAACGGAGCGGGGAAACCAGGAGGCAGGGCCTGTCCCAGCGGAGAATCCTCTGTAAAGAAAAAAACAGAAAAACACAAATTTAAATACTAAAAGTCTTCTGCATTTTTTACTTTAACCTGAGTTATCTGATACAGAATCTAGATTTGCAATTAATTTTGTTTTATGTCGTTTAAGAGATCCACTACAGGCAAGAAAGACGGTAAGTAAGAACTTAAACTAGGCTTTGAAATTAGAGCTGGTACAAACCATAGCTGTTCTCTAATGTTTACTGTGGCTGCGCAGACATAGCTTTGCATATTTCTTCCACTGGAGTCAAATGTGAAGTGAACACAAAACAAGCTTAGGGATTGTCTCCTATCTAAATTCTACCCTAATGACATCATAAGGGTAGAATTTTTAAACAGTTGGTAAAGCTCACATTCTGAAAGAAGGAGGGAGGGATTTTTCTCATATCAGGGGGTTTGTGGACAGGCCATGGACACAGACTTTTTATAAAAGCCATTTAAAGTGTATATAGCGTGATTTTTATTCTTCAAAAATAGTTAAACTGCTATATTGATTGAAAAAGGACGTAACAAGTGCCTCATGAACTCAAAACCTGCCTCTAAACTTCAGCCTAACTCAACAATAAAATCTGATCTAAAAGCAGTTTGCCTTTGTGTGCAGTCTTTACACCGGGGTTTAACAAAATCAGCCTGAAACTCCAAAAATTAACAACAAAAGCCATGGCATATAATATTTTAAGTATATTTAGGAAAATAGTTATTTTCCTGAGGACATTTTACTTGCTTAAAGGAAAGTAGGCAGAGCGTAAACTCAGTCATCCGTAAGAACTTAAACTAGGCTATGTTTGAACTTACATCTGGTGTAAACTGTTCTCTAATGTTTACTGTGGCTGTGCAGACACATCAAGACATCTTTCTTTCACTGGAGCCATTCAAGAGTTGAATACACTCCTGGCTTATGGAGTGTCTCCTTTCAATTTCCCTATGTGAACAAATAAACAAACTAATTAACTATCGAAATTCTACCTTAATGACATCATAGAGGTAGAATTTTCAAGCAGCCTGTTAAAGCGCACATTTTCAAAGAGGAGGGAGGGATTTTTTCCCATGTTTTAGGGTTTGTTGACAGGCTGTGAATGTAGATTTTTTTTTATAAAAGCCATTTAAATTGTGATATTTATTACTCAAATATAGTTTTAATGCTATAATTCTGCCTAAATCAACATTAAATCTGATTTAACAGCAGTTCTCCCCAGTTTGCACTGTTTAGTGTTGGGTTGAACAAAAGTTGGCCTGGAGCTCCAAAATTTAGTAACAAAAAATGAAGTCTTAAGTATTTTAAGAAAATACATTTATTTTGGGGAGGATAACATTTTACCTACTTGAATTGAAGTTTATGAAATGTTGATGTTTACGGTGGAATAAAAGTCGACCAAGCAGCATCAGAGAAATCAATTACAACACACACACACTGGTGCTCAGAGTGGTCGTTAGTATTCAGACAATCATGTGAGGTACTAATTGGCAAGGATTAAAGACATCCTTGATTTGTGCGCTTGTGTGTGACTGCGAGTGTGTGTGCGAGCGTGTTCATTGTGAGTGCGTCACAGTGTCTGATCAGCCCTTAATGCCTAACACACTGACAACTGGGTTAACTCTGCTGTGAAATTAACGCTGATTAAGATGCACTCTCACACACACACACACACACGAGCACACACACCATCTCTGCGCCCTATCTGCCTCCTCATCCATACATCCCTCTCGCTGTCTCTTCTCTCTGTTGTATCGTTTTCATCACATTTTCTCCACTTTCACACCATTTTCCCTTCGTCTTCATTTTTAACTCTCTGTTGCTGTCGAAGAGTCAGTTCTTGTTTCAACCTTCCTTTCTGTCTTTCATCATAATTTTCTTTCCAAATTTCCCCTTGAATCAGTGTTAATTTGTTGACTAATTATTTTCATCATAGTTTTCGTCAAAAACCTTTTTCCCCTGATGAAAACTAGACAGTAACTAATAAAATCAAGTGCACATGGACAAAAACTAAATCTAAATTAACTGACATTTTCGTCAACAGATACAAACTAGACTAAAATGTTTGACAGAGACTTAATCCAATCAGACCTAATTTGGTCATGTAGAAAGTAGGGACAAGTTAGGAATATATCCAATCACAGCTACTTTGGTTGTGTGGAAAGGTTGGATGAGTTAAGAGGGACATCCAATCACAGCTGCCTTAGCTTTGTGGTGGTGGGATAAGTTGTGGAGCAATCCAATCAGAGCTACTCTCTTTATGAATTGATATATTCATACAATTCTGGTATTGTAACTGAGATGCTCTGCCAGGTAGCCTTAATAAAGGTGACTGCATTTCACACAAAAGTTTAATTTGTTTCAGTTCATTTATACATTTAAACTTTACTAGCATTCAATAAAGGGTTACTAAATGTTTCATTTTATCAAAGTGTAAAACATGACTTCAGAAATTCAAGTAAACATAAAAAATACCTTACACTTTACACTTCATATTTTAGTCGACTAAATTTACAGTAGATTTTGTCGACTAAAATGTTGTGAAATTTCATCAACTAAAACTAGACTAAAATTAAACAATTTCGATGACTAATTTATGACTAAAACTGAAAGATATTTTAGGCAAGACTAAAACTAAATTAAAAAGTGCAGTCAAAGTTAATACTGCCTTTAATGTTCCATGAATCCACATTTTCCTCCCAATCTTGGCCACCTCTTTGTTGTTCATCAACTATTGTTGAATTTTGTTCCACAGATGGCTACAAGCAGCAAAACAACAAACTATTCAAGCAAAGGAATATTCAGGTAATCATACAGCATCTCACAGCTGACAACAGAGGGCATTTTATATCCCTTAAGTTGATTCAATATCTGTAATTGGGCAGATCCGTCTTGTCAAGCTCCAATCTACAACAATTGTGAGCTGCCCAAAGTGGCACGGTCCAATCAGCATCCTTTAAAGCAGAAAGAGGTGAAGCTACAAATGAGAGCTACAGGGATTAGCATAGATGCTAACAGCTTTGTAGCAGTTTTATCAGATCTGGACCACATTTCTTAATTAAACAAAAAACAAGCAATACCTAAATAAATTCTTGATAAAAAGGATATTTTCACTCCACTTCCGTCATGTTTCGACAATAGTTTCTTCTACATTCCTTGGTGTTTTACATCGCAGCAGTAGCCCCCACAATAAAATATGAGCTTCATTCTCCTATAATCAAATGTTTTTAGGCTGATTAGATGGAGGGGAGCGAGTGTTGGTGCTGTGAGTAAAAGGGGAAAAAGGCACACTGTAATATGGCATGGTGCACCAAGCTTATATGAAAGGAAACATGGAAGGAATAAAAATTAAGGGGGGAGGGAAACAAGAGATAATGCTTAAAAAGATTAAAAATGAAGGAAACAGGCGAGCAGGAGAGGAGGTTCAGGAAAACTCGGACAAATGAGCTGGGATCTACAACAGTTAACAGTTTTGATGCGTTTGCATGTATTTATTGGTCAAAAATTAGATTTAAACATAATTTTAAACTCATACGTCCCAAAACATCACCACTGCAGAGCCCCTTAGTCTCAAACTAGTATTGATTGAAAGAGTAATTTTAGAATTAGCTGCTTATCAATACAACATGCAAGACAATCTGGAGACAATCTGCAGCTTAAAGAGGCACAAACAGAGAGGGAGCGAGGATATGACACACAGGAAGGTCATTCTCTATCACAAACACAGGTTTACTTTATCGTGGAGCTCTGCTGCAGTAATTGCTCCAATATACCTTCCAGATGGGGGAAGGCCACAGAGAACATTTTGTTGTCTGTTATTTCCCCCTGAGACGGGCAGTAAACACTTTTTGTGTCTCCTAAAAGTTTTCTGGTTTTCAAAGGGACTTAAATACCTGCATGTGTTTAATGAACAAGAATACAGACTTTATCACTTTAAAATATGGACGGACGATCACAAGACCAAATATTCTCTTCAAATAAATATAAAACAATGTTTGTCCAACTATTAATATTTGATTATATTACAGAGATATTACGTAGTAATACTAATAATCCTGTAAGGAACACCCATGACCATCTATGACGCTCTGAATACTACAAACACAATAAGGAATGGTTAAAATAAAGACCTGTGAAGTCTTTTTCTATCTTTTTAAGAATGTGACAAGTCTATCTCACTGAGATAACTCCCCTAGAGAGGCAAAAGGAACTCCACCAGTGTTAAAATACACTCTACACACTATCGGGGACACCAGTTCAACTAATCATCATTGCGGACAGCTGATCATCCCGCCACACAGCAGCAATGCATTTAGGCATATAGACGTGGACAAGACCACCTGCTAAAGCTCAACTTGAGCATCAGAATCAAGAAGAAAAATGGTTTAACCCTCTGGACTATAATAACACTTATTTACAAATGGCCGACTAAAGCCAGACCTGTATCCACAAATACAATTTTAAATGTTCAAATATTGACCCAATAATGTAAGTTATTTACTTAAAACTTAGACTTGTCTTTGGTAGCAACATGTTGGTCAATAAATGGAGTTTTCACATATTTGACCCTCAGTTGAACCACTGGATAAAGCAGGTGTTGGGGTCTCCAATAACCTGGAACTAGAGAGGTGTACCTAATGAAGAGGCCAGTGAGTTCATATCAGTGTCCATTACTTAAGTTATCAAACTTGAATGATTGGAGTCTCCATTGTTTGTGCTTGGGCATCCGCGCTGCGTCCCCTTATAGTGTTTAAACCAGTGAAGTCCAGGGCCACACAAAGAACTAGCTGGGCCCCTGAAAGACCCAGTGGGGGTCCTTTAGATGGGATTTAGCACTGGATTAGAGGCGCTGGTGTCTACATCCTCTGGCTAACATTTACCCCTTAGCCTGCCTATTCTCTAACTGGTTACCCCTTTTTTTGTCCTATTTGCTGCCATCCTAATGTTTGTTTCGGTCCTTAGAAGGCAACACACAGTCCAACATTGAGGACCAATCGGTCAAGTCCCACTGACCTCCTAGAATGATATATATATATATTTTTTTTTTAAAAAGGCCTGTAACACCATCAGAAAGAAGGGTTTTAAGTTTCAAAATGGGCTAATGCGTCCATGAATAAATGTTTTTTTGTTGCTTTGATAGGAAATGTGAGTTAGGGCTGAATGATTTTAGGAAACGATCTAATCAATTTTTCTGGCAGATATTGTAATTTCATTTCGATTCACAATTGTCTTCAAATCAAGCTTATATTCACTATGTTTACAGTATAGACAACAGTAAGAAAATCAGTGATCTAAAGCACATAACACATTATTCATCATCTAATATTGATGATAAATAATCTGTTTTCATTGTTTAAGGGATACTCCAACTTCTACTCTTACGGAGGCTTTGTGTTGTTGACTAGCTTACCAGCACTTCCATAGATGCAAATTGCCTGCAAATCTGTATAAAAGTTGACACAACAGATCCTGGGTCAGTCAGGAGCGCTGCAAAAACTGCAGCTTTCAGCCCTAATGTGGAAATTTGGTTTAAAGGTCCCATGTCCTGCAAAATCCAATTTTCTCTGCTTTTAAAGTTGTTGAAGGAACTTTTGACGCAGGAGAACATGACACCCTTTAGTTCACAGAAAAATGTGCTACCCATCTTTAAAGAAAATGCCCACTGAATTGCTCTGTTTGTTACTTCCTGGGGTTTATGATGTCATAGCTATACAGCCTCCACCTACATGTGTTTTCTGCTAGTCACAGGCAGACTGTTTTGACTCCTCCCCCATCCCATCAGGAATAGTTTGGGCAGCCAGTCAGCACAGAGCTCATTATCATAGACTCCCCAACCTCTCAAATCAGAGTGTTTCTAAAGAGGAAGGGAAAAGAGCCGCATGTGATCCTCTGAAGATTATTTTTTTCATTTTTTAATTCAACTTAAATCAAGCTCTTGCCCATAAGACCCCAAGACATCATGTAAACAGTCAAACATACCACGACATGAGACCTTTAAAACCAAATTTTAGGAGGATCGCTCTTAAACCTTCGAGACCCCCCTAGCCCCAAAAGGCTTCCCCCTTATGTGCGGCCCTGCTGACGTCCATGTGTGGATTTAGCTGAAGATCCTTCCTGCTCGGGGAGGCAGGAGCAAATTTTTTTTTTTTTTGCTCGTATTGATTTTAAAGACAGCCTCCTCCTCCGCTGCTCCTGCTGATGTCTGCAGTGTTTCTTCAGCGTTGGAGCGGAGCAGGAGCGAGGGGGACAAGAGGAGGTGAGGAGAACAGAATCAGACAAAAACAGAACGTGTTACGAGGACGGAAAATACAAAGAAAGGCTAAAGAGCGCGCAATGGAGGGAGGAGAGGCCCCGCATGCTTTTAGTGCGTGACCTCTTGATCCCTTTTAGCCTTGCCTCCTTCACTTAGCCTCACCCCACCTCCCTCCCTCTATCTATCTATCTCCCCCACCCTCCTTCGTTCCTCTCTGATTGATAGCTCGGAGACAGGTGATCAATAGGAGGGGCAGAACATCCTGACGCTTCTGTTTCTCTGTTTGTGTGCGTCTGAGTGTGTTTCAGTCACCGTACGGATGGATACAGTAGATGAGGAAAGCCCCCTTAAGTGAGGACGATTTGTCAGCTGTCAGGAGGAAATGGGTGAGGGTTAGGATTAAGGTGCATAATGGAATATCCTCACTCATAGAAACAAGTGTTCATTTAGGAGATTTCTGTGTGAGGTCCAACCTTTGTCCTTTGTTATTTTCTTGATGGGTGCAGCCGGGTTGGGCAGCACAACATCTGCATCTGCTGACACCAATCCTGTGGAGAGAACAAGCACAGTTTGAATATGAGCGCTGCATGCGTAATATGTGAAAATGTATGTATGTGGCTGCAGAAATAGGCATTGTCCTTATTTTTTTTATTTTATTTGCATCTGTTTTGTCTGTTTTTCTTTGTTTTTTTGTGGGAGACATGAATTATGAGGTATGAGATCTATGTATGTGTATTCCCCATATTTTTGTTTGTAAAAAACTTAAAAAATAATAATAATAAACAACTAAAAATTAAAAATAAAGGCATTGCCTTTGAAAGGAAAGGGCAACTTCAGTATCACAGAGTGCCATTTAAATATAAGTCTCAATGTCAGAGGGTGGGAACATTTGACAAGAGAAAAAAGTGTTTGATTCATCAAAAAAAAAAAAAAAAAGGTTTTTTTTTAAGCACATGACACAACAATACTTCTCTTGAAATCAGAGCATCCCCACTTTACCTTATTTAGTCTCGTTGGCTCTAATTGACCCTTGTGTGGTCTCTGTTATTATGGGGTTTTTAGTTTCTTACGGTGGCTTGTTAAATTTTGTTTTTAATTTGACCTGTGTTTTATGAAGCTTTTACTATCAGTTTTTCATTTCTGTTATTTCTGCTTAGTAGTCAATGTGCAGCATTTTAGCGAACTTTTTTTTTTTTTTTTTTTTAAATGTTCTACATACATAAAGTGGATTGGATTGGACTTTTTCAACTCTGATGCAAACACTATTGTTTAATGTAAACACAGAAGTGAAACAAGTTTAAGCATTTTTAGTGCAAATGAAAATTATTTACAAATCACTGAATTTTTTTTTTCCTTTTTGAATGCATATATTCACCTGTCACGGAAAAAGTTAAAGAATAAAACAACAGCTAACAATGTTTCTCAATATTTGCAAAATAAACAAGTATTTAAAAGGAAAGAATTGTAGAAATCACAGTAAGAAACTAGAAGTGCTCAGAGAGCACAAACCTCCGGCAAGGCATTTCAATTTTTGTCTTTACTCTCACAATGTTAGCAAATCCAGGAAAAATTCCAAGATAACCACCAAAATCAGAAAATGTCTTCCTTCTGCCACGACCAACATTCCCTGAAAACGTCACCAAAATCAGTCAAGAACTTCATGAGTTATTGGTAAAAACGTGGGAAACTGCCCGACCTCTCAATCTTAATTGATCCTGAAAAACAATTCCTGAATCCACATCCGGATTTGGATTCCCACCAAAACAGAACCATTTCTCCCTTGTGCCATGAATAACATTCCCTGAATATTTCATCAAAATCCCTTCATAACTTTTTGAGTTATCTTGCTGGTTCGAACATTATTCCAGTTGATGACCACTACCTTACAGCATGGTAATACATTAAACTTGATGAAATACCCTAAATTTTGCTGTCGTTTAAACCAGAAACTGCCAGAGGAAGAGAGAGATCATTGTCCTAATTGTCTTAATATATATTAGATTGCTCCAAGCCAAAACAGATGATGTTTTTGAGCAATCATAACAATACAGTGTGGTTTGATTGGATGAAAGTTTGATTAGTGGATACAAGCCACCTTGCACAGTTTTTTCTCATTATTTCTTAAAAACATTTTAAACAATGTTTTACAAAAGACTTTTATCTTAAATCTGTATTGGTCATTTAATTTTATCTGAGGAAAGGTTTTGAAGTCAGAGTTTGGATACTGTTTCTATAGTTTTGTTGTTTTTTTATGTATAGTTTTTGGGTGTTTTATGCCTTTATTGATAGGAGAGAGGTAGCTTGTAAACGGGGGGATAGCGGAGGACATATTGCAAATGTGTACCAGGCCAGACTCAAATTTGGGCCGGCAGAAGCTTGTATGGGCCATGCCTGGTTGCTCACCACGCCAAACCAGAACCCTGTATCTATAGATTTTAATAATCAGCCAGATTGTGTCATTTTTGGCTAATATTACAGTATTGTTGTTTTTTTTTGTCATATCAGAAACACTTTGAATTCTGGCCCTGGCTACAAACAAAGACCTGTTTAACTGTTGGGTATCAGCTTTAACCCCATGAGGCGAAGTTGTCAATAGTCCATGGTCTATGCATTTTGAGATGTGGACTGCTCCCACCATCCATTACTCTTGTTGACTAGTTTGTCAATTGATGTCTTAATCTATAAGTTGTTATGTCTGAACATTTGGGAAAATGTAAGTCTGATCAATGACCTCCAAAGTCCTCGCTCAAACTTTTAGTCCAGTCAACTGATACTCAGATTTATTTACCAGAAGACTGAGTCAAACTTCAGGAAATATACCTTTAGATGAGAAACCTTTAAGTTGGATTTAAATGATCATTTAATAAAGAAAGAGAAGAAGAAAATGATTTAACACAGTATCTGCATGTACCAAGTCTTTCAGGCGAGCTGGAGGCCGAGCTGCTGGGCTGCGACTGCAAAGGAGTGTTCGTCTCGTCCACCGATGGAGAAAGAGACGGACTGTCACAAACCCTCTCCTGTTCAAAAAATGAGAACATAAAATGATCAAAACAGAGTTTGCCTGTAAGATTTCAGCTAAGCCGTGCTGTCCCTGTATCATACTGAAAAAGAGGCAGAGGTTAAGGGAGGTTTGAGCTAAAATTTCTTTAAGGAGTTCCTCAGGGAACCCACTTAGGTCCTCTACAGTTGTTATTGTTAATGATAGTAAGTTGAGTACACCTCTTACCTTGATGACAGGCGCTCGGTGTACATGAGTGTGAATCTGCTGGGCTGCGGCAGCCATGTTGGCAATGGTGCTGAGGTGGTTCATTTGCGACATCGCCATGGCGACGGATGCAGGCGGCAGTCCCATTGGCAGTAGAGGGTGGGGCATCATCATGAAGGGAAGGTCCAACCCTAAATCAGACAACAAAGATTGAATAAAGGGGGAATGCAGCTTCTGAAATTTAATGCCTTAGTTTCAAACTCAAGAACTCCATTTTTTTATCGATGTGCTTTTTTCATAAGTCTTTAGTTTCTTTGAAAAGTTTTGCCTTTTTGACTCCGAACATAAATTGTGCTACCTTCCATCTTTCCTATGTAACATAAGGGCTAATAAAAGCTCTTCCATACACCACATAAAAAACATTATCATATCTACAATAAAATATTTCTTTTTCTGGATTGCAGAAATAAGAAACCATATTTCAGGCTCCAGACAAAAGAGCTTTGTTTTTCAGCCATTTCAACCTTTGATTTCAGTATCCAAGAAGTGGCAGTTATTTTGACTAATAAAACAATTATTTAACAACAAAATTCAATTCAGTTCAAACAACTTTATAAATTCCCATGGGGCAATTTATTTGCAGCAGCTTGTACGTAAAAAAACAAAGAAACTAAACAAAAGGAGAACAAGTCTAGAACAATATCCTGATATCAATAGAATAATTCATATATAATCATATTTAAAAAAAGACAATAAAATATATAAATAAAAACAATCAATCCAGTAAAAATGTGCGAAGGTGAGGATAGTATTCCATAGAAAGTATAAAAACCTATAAAACCGTAAGAGCATTGAGTAATCTCATTATATTTACAGTATATTGGTATATATCTATATGCCTACATTTCTGAACTCCTTATCAAGTCAACAACATTTTCTTCTTTGATAAAGTATACTTTTGATTTTTAACAGTGGACATCAAATGACAATGAGAGAAACCATCATGGTACATTTGTACATTCTGCCAATTTTACAGCCAATATATGGGGTATATGGCCAATATGTGTGGCCAAAATACTGATAATTTACTGTTTGAGCAATTATCTGCTAATACTCATACTAATACTTTAAAACAACAGGCAAAATGAATCTGTAAAATCATGATAAAAAATGGAACGCAAACAATTTGCAACAGTAAAATCTATGTTTTTTTTGCTACCCGTGTAACAGCAATTAACAATCAAAGGTTTTCAGAAAGCAATCAGAGTACATGAAAAATAATTTATTGCTAAATATCTTAAGCAAACAAATTAAAACATTTTATAAGACAATAACCAACAAACCACATCAACCCCTGAGGTGGTCTGGGTGCTTCTTTCTTCATCTTTATTAATTATATTTGTTGGCTTAATTTCTCTAATGTATGTATATTTAGAGTTTCTAGGAGTCTGTATTTGTTTGGTTTGCTTTATCTTTTGAGATTAACTGAATACTGAGTTGAATTGAACAATGTGACCTAAAGATTGGTCTATTTGAATAAATGTCAGTCTGTCTATGTAATTTATTTTTGCAAATTTTCTATTGATTTTGCTTGTTTTTGGCACATTTCTGAGATTTTCTCAAAAGAGTATCGATGCCAATTGGATTTTTAAAACCAGTGCCAAAACAATGACTTTGTACAAATTTTACTCTTCAAGTAGAATCAGATTTTCTCTCATGTTTCTTTTTATTTTTATCTCAATGTAAACATCTGTTTTTTTTCAATTCACTAAAAAGATGTTTACACCAGTAAAAGGGCAGAAAAAAGGAGGCAACTGGTCTTTTCTGTCTGTGAACTTGAGTTGAACTTAACCTTGAGGAAAAAGAGAGAGAGAGGTGTCATCGCCGTGTCAAATGTCTTGCTAATAAAAGTTGACAAAGCAAGGGAGGAGGGAGAGAAAGAAAGGAAGAGGAGAAAATATGGAGGTCGGGGGGTTAAAGGGCGATGAGGCGAGAAGAAAAAGGGGGTTAATGACTTTTCTTTCATTCTTTACATCTTTTTTCCTGTTTTACTCTTGCTTATTGTCTCTTTGTTTTCAAATTTTAATGCATATTTCTTGTTTTTCTCCCTTTGATTCACCATATCATTTTAACCACTTATTTTACTTGCATTAACAGTTTTACAAAGATCTTTATGTCTTTTATCTCTACTTTTCCCTATAGACTCCTGAATTTTCATATTTTTAACATCCCTCTTGTTCCTGCTTCTCCAGTTTTCACATTTCTTTCCCACTTTCCTCTCCTTTCCTTTCCCTTTCTTCACTCTTCTCTGCTTTTGTAGGGCACTTCCATTAACTTTAATCCATCCTTTAACCCTGAACCTCCTAAAAGCATAACCTTGGCTTTAACCTCTGATCCCAGACCCCTCCTGACCCTAATATAGCCTCCATCGTTCTCAAAGACAAACTCCAAAAAAACAATGATTCTCTGGAGGATTGTTGTCTCAGCTGCCCCAAACCGCACACTCATTGACACACACACAAAAAATTGCAGCGGCTGCTTTCATTCCAATGAAACAATAACACTGATTGCTGTTGTCGTGAGGACCGGAGTGATAGAATAATCAATGTGAGTGTTTGTCGCTTCCCGCCGCCTGTTTTTTTTCTGTGTGTTATTTCTGAAATAAGAAAAAGAGTGTGTTTGTGTTTGTTTGTGTATCTCTGCACGTCTTTCCGTATGTGTGACTGTCTGTGTGTGGTGTTGATAAATTGAGTCATTTAGTAGAGTGTGTGCTGATTAATCCCGGCAAAGTGTTAATACAGGAGATGGGAACAGATTAAATGGCGTACATTAACAAATATTGCCCCCCACTTTAAACATACACACACCCTCTGAATGTGTGTGTAACTGTGTGACATCACTCAGACCGGCATGTCCCCTCTTGGTAATTTATCTGGAACAAAATGACAACACAAAACTGGAGTAATATTTTGCTTTAAGACATTGAAAGCACATAATTCATCATGTTGTTTTGGTTATATTCAAAGGGCCAGAAACTGAGGTCCCCATTTGGTTGGTGCAGCCTTATAGACCTGTGTTTGTACTAAATACAAACCCTGTTTCCAATGAAGTTGGGACGGTGTATAAAACCTTAAAAATCAGAATACTATGATTTGCAAAACCATTTCAATCTCTATTCATTTTAATACACTACAAGAAAAAGATATTTAATGTTCAAACAAATAAACTAAATATTTGCTCATTTTGAATTTGATGCCTACAACACATTCCAGAAAAGCTGGGACAGGGGCAGCAAAAGACTGGTAAAGTTGAGAAATGCCAAAAAAAACACCTGTTGGGACAAAAGTAATGGAAACAGGCAAAGGACATAATTGGGTAGAAAAGAAGTATCCACGAAAAGCTCAGTCATTCACATGCAAGGGTGGGGCAAGCTTCACTACTTTGTAAACTAACTGATTGAGCAAATAGTCTAACAGTTGAAGAGCAATATATTTCAACATACTATTGCAAGGAATTTAGGGATTTCATCATGTACAGTCCAGAATATCATCAAAAGATACTGAGAATTCAGCAATATCTTAAAAACAAACATCGAATGCCCATGACCTCTGATCCCTCAGGCAGCACTGCATTAAAAACCAACATCTTTCTGTAAAGAATATCATCACCTGGGCTCAGGAACACTTCAGAAAACCATTGTCTGTTAACACAGTTCATCTCTACATCTACAAGGTCAAGGTCAAACTCCACCTTGCAAAGACAAAGCCATATATCAACAACACCCAGAAACACCGCCAGCTTCTCTGGGCCCCAGCTCATCTGAGATGGACTGAGGCAAAGTGGATAGTTTGCTGTGGTCTGAATCCACATTTCAGACTGTTTTTGGACATCATGGACGTGGTGTCCTCCAGGCTGCAGAGGAAAAGGACCATCCAGACCTTTATCAGAGCAAAGGTCAAAAGCTAGCATCAGTGATAGTATGGGGGTGTGTTAATACCCATGGCATGGGTAACTTGCACATCTGTGAAGGCACTATTAATGCTGGAAGGTACATCCAGGTTTTATAGCAACATATGCTGCCATCTAAGTGAGGTCTTTTCCAGTGATGTCCCTGCTTCTTTCAGCAAGACAACGTCAAGACATATTTTGCATGTCACAGCAGTGTGGCTTGTAGTAAAGAGTGTGGGAAATTGTGAAGGGAGACCCCAAACTGTTGAGCAACTGAAGTCGAACATCAAGTAAGAATGGGAAAGGATTGCACCTACAAAGCTTAAACTATTAGTTTCCTCAGTTTACAAACGCTTATTGTATTCTGTTAAAAGGAAAGGTGATGTCACACAGTGGTAAAAATGCCCCTGTCCCAATGTTTTTAGAATATTTTGGAAGCACCAAATGGAAAATATTCGCAAAAGAACAAAAAAAACTGATCAGTTTGATCATTGGATAGCTTGTCTTTGTAGTGCAATAAATTGAATATGGTTGAAAAAAATTTCATGGTATTATGTTTATATTCATTTTTTAAATAATGTCCCAAGTTTATTGGAAATGGGGTTTGTCAAAGAATGTGTGTCTACCCCTCTCCTCCTCACCAAAACTTCATGAACACTTAATTTTAAGGATCTTTGGTCAGTGCTTTAAAGTTCTCCTCCATTTAGGTGTAAGAGAGGTCCCCACTTGGTTGAGGTACTTGTGAGGTCCTCGGTTTGTACTAAAAAGCAGTATGAGTGTGTCAGACCACTTGAGTCCAGTCTTCTTAGAAATAACTTTAAACCAAATTTAAAGCCACAGCTGAGACTGTACTGTTGTTAAAAACCTTGTAAGTGTGTTTTTGGTGATTAAAAAGAAAAAGTCACTTGGTCCTCAAATGGGGGGTTAAAGGTTTTGGTCCTCTGTATAAACTTAGATCAGAATGCGTGTGTAAGTCATCTTTAAACACTCACTGTTGGCCAGTAGCTGTTGCTGCTGGAGCTGTTGTTGATTGACTGCTCCGATGGCCGGCCCCCTCCCACCTCCTGTCCCTCCTCCGCCGGCACCTCCTCCTGCTGCTGCACCTCCTCCAGCACCTCCTCCTCCTCCTGCTGCTCCCACTGTTGGCCCTCCTCCTCCTCCGGGTCCTCCACCGTGGACTCCAGCAGGGGGGCTGGTGAGACGCTCCTTATCCCAGGAACATTCGCTCCCTCCTGTGGGGAGACAATCACAGAGGATTAAAACGGGACTTTTTTATGTCATAATATAGAGTTCATGTGGATTATGTAGGGGTCCTGCTGTCTGCTTGGCCCCGCCCCCCTGTAGTTACTGTTGATGTGCTTGTCATCCTCTCACTGCACACTTGTAGACAGCATCAGGGATTTATTGTCAGACTCTGCAGACATGTTTGTAAGTATTATTGGGATTGTTTTTTATGTCTGTACAATGACAATCATCCTTATAAGCTATAATAATATCTGCTATAATGTTGCTGATTTTTTATTAATGCACAGTCCCAACATTTTGGACTTTATCTTTTCAGCTTAGCCTTTGCTTTTAGCATCCTTCATGCTACACTGGCTCTAACAAAATGCAAAGTGATGCAGCAAACACACATGCGCCTTAAATGCAGAGTAGCATAGTTGAATTGCTGTATTGATTGGCCAATTGTCTGTTCAGTGCTACACCGGTGCAGGCATTAAAAGAAATGTTTCATTTACTTTTTTCAGATAGCTGTTTTAGTTTATACAATTCCTAAATGTTGAAAGTTTATGTAAAATTACTCATAAAAATTTATGTCTAGTTTGTTAGTCATGAGAAACACATTTTCAACTTTAGTTCTAAAGAGTGCTATACAATCAGAAAAAGTGACAAAAAAGGGAAAACCCCACATAGAAAAGGCTAAAAATATAATAAGGATCTTAAATATAACTTAAATAATGACTATTATTATTATTATTATTATTATTGTTATTATTATTATTATTATTATTATTATTATTATCTTTTTACTTATTTGTCTGTTTGTACTTTGCTCAAAGAACACCAGAACAAATTCCTAGTAAATGTAAAAAACCTACTTGGCTATAAATCTGATTCTGATTGATTAAAAAAACAATCCACAAAATAATTTATACACTGACAAACCTATAAATATCTCTTTCAACCACTGGATCTTAAGCAACAACGCTGCCATTAAGTTCTTTTTCCAATGATACACCAACCTTATCCTTAAACTTATCATGCATGATGTTACAATGAGACAGCCATGAAGCATTTAAAACATTGTTATAATTAAAATCAGAAGAAACTGCATTTGCTTGGTTCAGATTGGCAGATCTGGATATTTACTGAAAAAGGTGCATATTATTGGTTCAAAATCTATGAAAACACACATTATTTAGGTTGTTTGTATCTATTTAAACTCTGCATACTATTTTACACTTAAAATTCATAGTGTAATCTAACAATAAATTAATTAAAAGATAAATGCATTGACAGAAAAGAGCAGTAATAGTTGCAAACAGGCAGAGATCATAAATAGGAGAGCTGATAGATTTTGTGGTATGTAATATTTTTTGTATCTTTAATTTATCATACTGAAGGTGACAGAATACTGCACCTAAATTCTAACAAAGACACACATACAGAGGGAGTAGTTTTTTATAAGCATGTGGCATATTTAATACCTTTACTTCCTCCAAATTCACGTTTTACAATTTAATGTAAAGGTTTTTAAAATATAACTGAGATGGGCAACCAACTCAGAGGCCAAATCCAGCCCCCTAATCCCTCGATGTAGCCAGATAGTCAATCCAAAATATAAAAAATGTGCATGCATGAAGGAAATGGGACAAAATATACCTCAAAAACCTTGAAAACAGCAACTATTCTAGGAAAACATGGCTATAATAGGGCGTAATAGCTTTCCTCAAACTCCTTTTATGCATTTTTTAAATGCATTTCTGAAGTGGAAATGGAATATTAGTAAACCATACATTCTTCACCATAAATTATTGGTAACTTTAATAAAACAGGCCTCAATTCTTTGTTTGGCTCAGTAAAATGCTTGCATTTCAACTTGCATTTGACTTTGTTGACATAAAACATCTTTGCTTGTACAGTTTTTGTTCTTTTCATTAATTAAAGGTAGCCCAACCATTAAATTAAGAGTATCTAATGAGATGCATTAATCTGGTCCTTCAGCAATAAGGAAAAATAATGTAGCCCTCACTGTGACAAACATTTTCTATCATTGTTTTTAACTATTTTTGATCAGAGTTATTAATTTTGACTGATTTTAACCGACATTTAATGCTTTATCAGCTCATAAAAGAGCATCATCATGGAGCTTATTCCTGCACATCGCTCTGGTCATTATTGTGAATTTATTTTCCCCGGTATGTTATCTTCAGAACGAGGAAACTGATCGTTGTAAAAGAGTAAAACAATCACTTCCTGTCCTCTCTCTCTCTCTGTAACGCTGCCTCTCTCGCCCTCCACGTCTCTCTCTCTGCTCCCTCGCTCCCTCTCTCATCCATCTTCATCTCCCTCCATTAGTTTGAATTAGCAACCGTCTCTCTCTATTATTGCCTACTGAATTCCCTGCGCTCTGTGTGTGCGAGCCTGCGTCCGCGGCGGTGTGTGTGCATGGATGACAGCTGGGCCTCATCCCCTCTGCCATTTACACCAGGGAAGAAGAAGAAGTATAAACAGATGGGCAGATGTTCTCTCTCTCTCTCTCACTCCTCCGTTTCTCCTCGGCCTTGTCCTCTCCTTCTCTCTCCAGCTTTTTGTTCTTCCCTTTTCTTTGACACTTTCTTTTCTCTCTCTCTTCACTCAGCAACCACATATTCTGTAAGATCACTACTCGTAACCTTTGAAAATTGAACTCAAACTCGTGTATGTCATCTTTTTCTCAGATGTGAACGTTCTTGAATTTAATGCAGAAATTGAGCCATGTTGTAATTCACTTACAGTGGGAATGAGAAACGTTCTAACCATTGATCTGAGATGAGAATTAAAATACGAGAAAAGTCATACATATAAAGAGAAGTCAGAAATTTGAGAAATAAAACTCAGAATTTTAAGATTGAAGTCAGAATTCAAAGTAAAAAAATCAGATGTGGACAAGACAGAATAACGAATAAGTCAGAATTCTGGTACCTTACCTTCTCCTTTTCCTGTATTCTGATTATTTTTCTTGAAATCTGACTTTTTTCACAAATTCTGAATCTGTTCGCAGACTTAAAACAAAAGTCAGAACTGACAAACTTTTTTAATCTTTAATAATAGTCAAAGTCATAGCATGACCATTACTTAACTTTACTTTTGTAGTAATTCTAGTATTTTGTTGTGATTCTAAAATAAATATTTAAACTCTAACTTAATTCCTGAAGTTTGGTAGCCATCCAATTACTTAACAAAATATTTAATGTCATTATTTTCTCATTTTATATTCTACATTTTCCCTCCTATCACCTTCATTCTTTCTTTTGAAGAACTAAAGTTTCCATTCACACATGAATCTTATCTTTAGTTTCACTGTCTCTCATTTTCATTTTTCTTAAATCTCCGACAAACAAAGAAGACAAATGAAGAGATTTTACTGTCAATGCCAAAGCGATCATCTTTCACTCATCAAACACCGGAACATCTCCTCTTTTTCCCATCTCCCCCCCTCGCCCTAAATATCCCTTTCTCTCATGATGAGCTTATTTTTCCTCTTTTGATTCTGCCTCTTTATTTTCTTTTTCATTCCTACTCTCGTTCTTCTGCCCCATTGTCCGCCGGAGTTTCCCAGGCCGGTGTGAGTGTCTCTTACAAAGAAAACAAGGTCGCACAAAGAAAGGACGGCTTTCCACGCACTGGCACAACAAAACAAAACAAAAAAAAAACACTCTGAATGAAATAAAAGAAGAAGAAGAGCAGGAGGAGGAGATAAATAAAAAACGACAGGGCGAGGGAGAATAAAACAAGAGGAAGAGTAACTCTATCAGCACATTAGTCAGGTCAGCTGAAGAAAAGAAAGAGATGGAAGAAAGGGAAAGAAACAGGAGTTCAGTGGCCACTCGCTTTTCTTTTTGTTTTCTATCTTTTTAATAATTCAGAAACACAAACAGCACAGATGGAGTGGACCTGAACATGTGTGCGTTTGTTTGTTTGTGTGCTTTTTTATCCATGTCACGAGAACCAAGTGGAACTTCAACACAAACTGTTTCATTTTAACACTGAAAATTTAGAACACTAAACTCTAATATTAGTGCTCTATACTTTTAATTTTTTTTTTAAATCTAAGGGCCTGTTTACATGACAACAAAAACAGCTGAAAACAAAGAGTTTTCATTGCGTTTGTGTCTTCCCTTTACACGAGAACGGTGCCCGGAGTGCCTGAATCCACAAACTTTTGAAACCGGGGTCCAGAGTGAAAAATTTTAATGTTTCGTTTTTGTTTCTGTGTAAACAAGGATGTCAACAAAAATAGGGAAACACATGGCGCATTACTCTTTCAGATAAACGTAGTGTGTGCACCTAGGAACAATAACAATAACAACAGCTACGGCCGACTACGGAGAAACATGTGTGCTGCTAACTGTGCCAGGTTTGTTATCACTCCTTCAACAAAAACGTAGATTTGTTGCATCAATACTCTGACCAGCAGAGACACATTTGTTATAGGGCACTACAAATCTACATCGCCAACTACTGGCCTGACATGCATGCTACCACGTTTTCAGTCGTTCTCGCAGATCCATGTGAACATGGAGCGCTTTTGAAAACGCAAAGAAAATCTTTCCCTTTCTGGTGACAACACTGTTGTGTAAACAGGCCCTAAGGTTATATCACCATCATCACTTCCAGCTGGTTAGTGCTCATGCCTCACAGCAAGAAGGTTGCTGGTTCAAATGTTCCAGTCAGCAGGGGCCTTTTTGTGCATGTTCATGAGCGAGTTTTCTCCAATTACTATGGTTTCCCACCCAAAAAGACCAAAAACATGCTCAGAAGGTTAATTGGCGACCCCAAATTATCCTTTAGCGGTTGTCTGTCTCTCTATGTGGCTCTGCCATTGGCTGGTGACCAGTCCAGGGTGTACGCTGACTCTTGCCTAGTACTACCTGGTATAGGTTCCAGCCACTGCAACCCCAAAAGGGAGAAGCGGTATAGATGATGGATGGAAGCCCCCTGGGTCCATGAGATCTACGGCGCCACCAAGAGGTAAGACTTGCACTGTCTACTTTAATCTCTGGTCTTTACAGTGACAACTGTGTTTTAAAGCTGATTCTTTGGTCAATTATGTGGGGGGCCCCAGGTCAAATACATCCCTACCAAAAAGTTTTTGATCCAGGATGTTGTGCAGGGTTCTTTTTTGTATTTGTGGATCCACAACGAAAAATGATTTTTCATCTCTCTTGTTCCATGATAAAACAGCCATAACTATGACAAAGAGGCTCCCTCTCAGTCTATTGACCAATGAGATGCACCCAATTTCTTCTTCTCTCATTTCCTTGATGGCTGCGTCCTGTCAAGCATAGCCAAAGCTCAACAAGACCAGTAAACAACTAAAGACCCAGGAGCCACATCAGGCCATCCATCCATCACCTATACCGCTTATCCCTGTCGGGGTCGCGGGGGGCTGGAGCCTATCCCAGCTGACACTGGGTAAGACGTAGGTACACCCTGGACTTGTCGCCAGCCAATCACAGTGCCACATAGAGAGAAAATCATTCATGCTCACACTAAACACTTAAGTGCAATTTGGAGCCATCAGTCAGCCTAATGAGCATGTTATTGGCCTGTGGAAGGAAACCGGAATACCAAGAGAGGACCCACACATGTACGGGGAGAACATGCAAACTCCACATAGAAAGGCTCTGACCAACACAGGGATTGAACCAGCAAAAGATCACCTGAAAAGAACCGGAACCGGAAAGATCACTAAATTATCTCTCTGGGCAGTGGTTGTGTTTCCTCTTTTGAGCCTCCCTATAAACCACACGCTGTCCGACTGTGCAGCGGACATTTTAGTGCGATGTATGCTCATCTTCTGTTTGCGAGTCTTCTAAAGGTGGCTAGACTCATCTGACAGCTTCAGTGACATTTTTGTTCTGTATTAATGAAACTTTCTGTTACTTTTGTTGCTCAAAAATGCATCTACGCAGTAATTATTGGCTAAAATGCTTCATAGAGTGACGTCATGTCAATCATGTGTCTGTAAATAGTTGATGTGGCGTCGGCAGTGATGCGGACTCTGCACAGGTCCGTCGTGGTGAAGAGAGAGCTGGACCAAAATGGGAAGCTCTCGATTTACCGCTCGATCTTCCTTTCTACCCTCACCTATGGTCAAGAGCTGTGGGTAGTGACTAAAAGAACAAGATCGCAGGTACAAGCGGGTGAAATGAGTGTCCCCCCCCAGGGTGTCCAGGCTCTCCCTCAGAGACAAGATGAGAATCTCAGTCATCCGGGAGGGGCTCGGAGTAAAGCCATTGCTCCTCTATGTTGAAAGGAACTAGATGAGGTGGCTCAGGTATCTAATCAGGATGCCTCCCAGACACCTCCCTGGTGAGGTGTTCAGGGCAAGTCCCACCTGTGGCAGACCTTGAGGAAGACTCAGGACACGCTGAAAGGTCTATGTCTCTGGGAACACCTCGGGATCCCCCAGGTAGAGCTGGAGGAAGTGGTTGGGGAGAGGGAAGTCTGAGCTTCTCCACTTAGGCTGCCGTCCCTGGACCTGACCACGGATAAGCGTAAGAAGACAGTAGTGCCTACGGTATGGTAAAACCCTCTCAAAGATGAAGAAGCTGTCCTATAGCACTGCTTTTGAAAAATAAAACCTAAAATATAATGTGATAAGATGCCATTGCATTAAAATGAATGTTTTTTCCATTAGAGTAGTTAGGATGAAGGCGTTGTTAAGGTGCTGACCTTCAGCATTAACTGTTGTAAGAAATACTTGTGTGACTGAGTTTTCTGACTAGTTTAAATCAATCAGTCAATCAAACTTTATTTATATAGCACTATTCATACAAAAAAATGTGGCACAAAGTGCTTTACAAACAGACAGATTAATTAAAATAAAACAAAAGGAAGTATGACCCAAACCCACTCCACCCAACCCCCGAACGCACCCACCCCACAATCCATACACAGCAATGGTAAAATGCATCATAAATAAAATAAAAGACGTACCTAGCACGCGTCGAGGAAACGCCATCTTAAAGGTTTAAATTGAGTAAACACCGGAGGTTATGTTGAAGTGTAAAATCAAAAATAACATAAAAAACATTTTTTAAAAACTGAAACAAAGTAAAAAAAAAAATAAGCAAATAAGAGAAGAGTGCTATAATAAGAATAAAAAAACTGAAAGGTAATTCATGTAAAAGCCAGACTAAAAAGGTAGGACTTGAGTTTGTACTTTTTACGTTTATTACTCGTACCTGTGTTGGAGTGTAAATCGTCGTTGTCTGACTCATTCCCATTTTGGAGACTCATCATCATCTTCATCTTCTGCAGCTTCTGCAGCTCAGCCATGGCTGCTGCTGTCAGGCCTGCAACACAAACAAACAAACAATCAATCAATCTCAACGCACTTTACAATAGAGCAGGCTGGAGACAAACTCTTCAAACAAACATGACAGTTACCCTCACATCATCATCGCTATCACAAACATTTTCTGCAGCACAGGGCTGGCTGGCCCATTAGGCAATAAAGGCAAATGCTAGGGGCACGGTGGCCTCCAGGGGGTGCCACAAAATCTGGGAAAAAATTCACCTTGAATATAATTCTATAAAAACTAGTTATAACTACTAACTCTCAAAATGATTTAAATGTAAAGCAATGCAGATTTTTTGTTTTATGGTAAGGGTATGTATATTGTATTTCAGATTTTTTTGTATTTATTTGTGATTTGTTAAGCATGTAAATTGGGTGATATGCTATCTATAAATTGAAGACAATGGTAAAATAGATATAGCTTAAAGATTCTGCATGTTGAAATCTGCTTTCTTAAAGTTTTACTTATATTTTAATGCTCTAATCTATTTTAATGTCTTTATTTGATATTCCTACAGCTATACTGTGTATAAGGGAACTGAATCAAGCAAATTTCCTCTAATAATGTATTAATTAAGTATTTTTAAGGGAGGCACCCTATAAAACCTCACCTAGGGTGCCACACTGGGTAGGGCCAGCTCTGCTGTAGCACAAACTCCGATTAAATGAAAGGCAACCCTAGTTTTTGACCACTTTTGAGCTCATTATCATGTGATCACTACTTCAACACTCCTTCAGGCCCAGCAGGTGCCCCCTCACCTTACCCACAATGCCTTACAGTGAGCCGCGGTGACACACATACCGTCGCCGTCAAGTTTTCTTTTCAGCCGGAGCGTTTTGTTGAAGTGTTTCGGGGTGTGAGCGCCGTTTCAGACGCCTCAGGGCTGATGTACTCTCGCTGACACACACACATGCAGAAAAACAAAACACTCACACACACTCACACACTCTTTTGTATGGACTAAGATCTGTGGCTCTGTGCACTGACCTGGAACTGACTTCTATACACAACAACCAGCAGAGTGAGAGCGATGACCCTCTGTGTGAGTGCGCTGTGTGTCCGTGCACTGTTATGTTTGCAGGCGCACATGTTTGGCCCGCTGAGTGTGTGTGAACCGTTCGCTTTCATGTAAAAATGTGTGTGAATGCGTGCATGCTTATCAGTGCATACTTGTGTCAATGAGTGTGTGTGTGTGTGTGTGTGTGTGTGTGTGTGGCTGTGTGAGTGTGTAGGTCAGTTGGTTTTGCCCCGGTCACGGTTGACGGCCTTGGAGGAATGTCCATTACACACACAGTACAGTTGTCTGCGAGCTATAAAGAAAACAAGATACGAGGGGAGGGAAAACGGGGGGGACGGGACGCGCGGAGGGGGAGTTGTTGCGTTGTTTGAAATTTAATTTAAAGCAGGATGGAGGGATGATGGATGGATGAGTGAGAGTGAGGGAGGTGTGGAGGGAAGAAAGAGCGTGTTGTGTGCAGGTTAAAGCAGACTGGAGCTCCTTAATTAAGTCCAGAGACATGAGCCTGAAAAACTTAAAGTTCAGCTGATTGAAAATCTGTTTGTCCGTCATCTCCGGGAGATTTTAGCTTTGGTCATATCACTCGCAAATGTTGCACAAGTGGGGTTGTTAAAAATATCAACACTGGTATACTGTTTGGTACCACATGTTTTACTTACAATCACTGATGTTCAAAAGACCTTCCAGTCTTCCAAACTTGGTACACTTGATCCAGCTTTCTCCACCTGTGATGCTCTTATCAGTGCAAAACCTCCTTCACGTGGGCCTAGTCTGCTCTGATTGGTTAATCAGTCCATTCTGTGGTAATTGGTCATGTTTTCAATGGCTCTGCATTCTCTCTACAGTCTATGCTCTTAGCCAATGGACTCAAATGACTGAGGTAACAATGGTAAGTGGGAGGTAAGACGGAATCACGGCATTAGACATTAAAAACGAAATTCAATATAAAAGCGCAAAATCACTGAAATTTTGTGTACATTTTTTTTTGGAATATAAAGGAACATTTCTCTTACGAAAATGCTCCGAGGGGGTCACTAAAGCTGGGGACACTTCCCCTCGCCATCCTCCTCTCATTAACAATGTACTCATCTCAAAGCGGCCGCCTGAGACACTGGCTAAGTTGGCAAAGAAGCTACGAAACCTATGGCTAACTATAAAGTACAAGGCAGAACAGTTTCCCAATGATTATTATGTGTCAGGTGATCGAGTGTTCTGCAAATTTTGTCAACATACTTTTGAATGGACCCATAAAGATATGTGTGAGGACCACCTGAATAGTGAGTGTGTATATTTCATTACTTTATACAGTGTCTCGGGGTTAAATTTGCGTAAAATACTAAAAAACAAATTCTCAAAAGATTAAAACCAAACAAACAGTATATGGGAAAAAATTAAAATGGAATTTGGGGGAAAAAGACTGATTTTATAGGTGGTAAGACATTGAAGTAAGACATCAAGGTGGGGACTGTAAAACGCATCGGACAAAGCCATGTGACAGCCAACATTTGATTATAAAAGGAGCCTTCAACTCACTCACAGTCATAGAGGCAGTGTTGAGGTGAAATTCAAAGCCTTCTGACCAAAAGTGACTCAGTCCAGGCATGTAGCCATGTCAATCATGACTCAGATCAAAGCGGTTTATTAACCCAGGCTGTAAAGGTGTTTATTTAGGCTGTAAAAAACTTCTGTTTCCTACACACAATCATGAGGCCTCCTGGGTTCCTCCAGCCAACCTCAAGTGGATGCTCAAGGAACTGCAGCCTTAGGCACTTCTGCATGGGCTTTCATTTTCAACCCCTGAGGTTCCTGCTTGTGTAAAACACTCTAAACACGTGTAAAATCATACTTAATTTGGAGATATACTTGCTGTTCAGACTATAGACACATTTTTGTCTGCTGGTGTCATCAGCGCTCTTATCATACAAGGATACCAAATGGGGGTGCACCAGAGGGCTCAGGCTCTATACAACTGAATGCTATGTCAGGATTACAGCACTAACATGGCAACAATTGGGGCAATTCTGAGAGTAAATTTATAAAATACACAAGAATAATGAATATCATTATCAAAGTTGTGAAGGCCAAGCTTTGACCGTCACATGTTACGGTGTCCTTGGCAAAACACTGAACTGCAAGCTGCTCCCACTGCTAAGTCACTTGCATTTAAATTGGTGTTTGGATGTGTTCGCTAAAACTGTTAGATAACTTAGAAAACTCAGAAACATCCAGGTGAATGTTAGAGTGACTGAACATGAACGTGAAGATGTGACCTGCCGTGCAAAAGAATTTTGAGTAGTTAGAAGGACTAGAAAGTGCTCTACAAGCTCTAGTCTCATTTATCATTTGACATTTTTCTTGGTGCAACAACGTAACTGCCTCTGATGGGAGACAATGTTAAATGGTAACTTTGAGTTCGGTGGATTAAAGAATGTCTTAGTTCAAGCACCAGAGAAAAGAGAGACCATCCTGTGAATGCCTTGTGAGGATTTTTATCTGTTATCAGTATACAAAAGTATATTAATCAGTTTTGTATACTGAAGAAAATATGACCAGAAAAATGTAGCCAAAACAAACAGTCATAGATACAGTTGACCACAATGCACCAAGTTACAGAGTCTCTGGTTAAACCAATGAACCAGACCTAGGTTAAGTGCAACAATGTTGTGAGAAACAACTCAACAGAAACTGAGAAGTGACATTTTTATTATCTCTTTATGCATAAATATGCAAGGCAAATTATCTCTTCTTGGTAAATTGGCTTCTTCTTGCTAAGTTTGAACTTTGTCACAAAGCTGTACACACTTCTTGTGAGATGACCACGACTACCTGCCAAACTTACAAATTGCTATATGCAGGGGTTTGGGATGGACTCTTTTCGGTTGCGAGTTCTTCAACTGCCATTTCAGGGTGGACATAGCATTGCTTTAATTTTTCATACAAATTCCGGTATCATTACAACATTTTGTTTCAATGAACAGATCTGTGATTGTCGAGCATTATGTCATTATTGCTCCACTTTAGTAAAGTGGATTTTGAAGAAAGGGACCTAAATTTTTGCACCAATGCACTTTAGATCTTTGTAAAGCCATTGCATTAATGGATTTGCTAAAGGAAAACTTAAATGATATACTTTCAACATTTTTGCCAAAATCTACTTGCCCTCTGTGAGGCACAGTTCCATTCAGATTGTTGCTTTACCTGTAATTATGCACTCAGGTGTTCTTCTGGATCCATTTTAACTCGACCTCATCTTTCCAATGGATCTCGCTCCAGCCTGAACTCTCCCAGAATCCACCAGTGATCTATTTATAATAAACCAGTCTGTTTCACTAGTACAACTACTGAGGGAAGGCTACTGAGTGAAAAGAGGGAACGGAGAGAGCAAGAGAGAGAAAGAGGTCCATTCAAAGAGCCTGAGGCACACTGACCAGACGTATTGTCTGCTGTCCCGCTGAGCGAGAGGAGGAGGAGAGAAATGGAGGAACATGATGGAGGAAAGGAGGCCAACAACCAGGAGAGGAGAAATAGAGGACCAGAAGGAGCTGCTGCTCCAAAGGATGAACACAAACTGTCATAACCAAGGCCTCAGCCTGTACAAATGTTTCTTTGAATTCACATGGGATACTAATGAAGGTTTCTGTATTGACTGGAGCTTCTCCTCTAATATCACTGCTCCATCAGTTCCTTGAGAATCAACATTTTTGCACCGTTTAACACCACTTTGATAATAAGTGAATAAGCAAATGAAATGCCCTGTGAAATTACTGTCAAACTGTACCTTACTGTCAAACTCTGCCTTTCAGACAAACAGTGCTGTAATGTTATATTCATATTGTAAATATTGTTAAGGTTCATAGTGTGAATTCCTTGGCCTTATTTATAGTCTCACTTCTACTTAATTTACTTATTTCATTCATAAGGAAGTTGATATTGCTTTAAGAATCTGCATGTTGCAACCTGCTTACATCATTTTAATTTAATTTAATTTTACTTATTTTCATTTTATTTTATTGAAATTGTATGCTCTTATCTATTTTTTAATGTCCTTATCTCATATTCCCACTGATATATTGTGTTTAAGAGCAACTGAAACGACCAAATTTCCCCGAGGGGATTAATAAAGTATTTCTGATTTTGATTCTGATGTGTTACTTTTCTGTACAGACTTGTAGGCGTAAATCAGAAGAGAACCAGTGCTAGCAATGCTAAGAATTAGCCAGACAATGCTTCAGATTTGTTGGCTTGGTTACTGTTGATGTATTTGGCTAATACAAGCCATAGTTCACTGCTTTTTGGATCGCTTGCCTTGTTTGGTCCTTCTTTGGTTCAGATTGCTTTCACACCCTCCATTAATCAAGCTTTGATTGGCTTGGAAGCAAACAGAGAACCCCTGTTTTCAGGTAGACCAGACTTTGGTTTGTTGGTCCACATCAGACTTTGTGTAAGCTTTTGCACCACCCTGCATAGATCAAACTTTCCAAACAATCAAACAAGAGCTTGTTTGGTCCAGACCAACGTAAGAAGTGAACATAAAGATGTCTTTTGGAGAAGAAGTGGAACATCTTCAAGAGCCTAAACCAGCCCAGTTGCCTTGGATCTAACTTTGGAAACCATGACCTGGAATGAGAGCCTACGCAGACATTTTAACTGTAAATAAAAAAAAAATCAAATTCAACAATGACCACTTGGTAACACAGAAGAGGGCGGGGATAAAAATGAAAAGTGGAGTATCTCTGTGAGGTCAGGACTGCATTCGCACATTGATTACCGAAGAACACCTTGACAAACACACACAAAGATGCACACACTGATACAGGAAACACTCCCATGCATGGACGTACACACAAACGCACACGCTTGGACACCAAGTCAGAACGCCCGCTCCGCCTCAATGCAACCAGAAGACAATCAATACTGAGGGCAGAGCCACAATACTGTTCTCCATCATGACTATCAAACACACACACACACACTCTTTCTCCCTCAGATCGATGGCTGTCCGCTGTGTCCACGGTTACCGAGCATCGACCCCGCCGCTAATGGCGACCACGGAACCTTGGGAATTAGTGTGTGATTGATTGACAGACTGCTTCAAAGACACACGCATCATATAGAATCATTGTGTGCGAGAAAGACAGAGAAAATATATATTCTTGAGTGTGTGTGTGTGTTTCAGTGGTCCCCTGTGGGTTGTCCATACGTTGTTTACTCATCTGTTTTTCCTTCCCGTGCATCCTAATGCTCTCCGAAGGACAAAAGAGCAAGCGGACTGGAGGTGAGCTCAGCAAAAGTAAGAAAATAGGTAAGTCAGAATTGTGACAGGATAGGAGTGCGTCATCAGCTAGCATGAATTAAAAACAACATGGCTGAGACGTCAACCTTTTTAGAAATTAAGGAGATTTCCTCATTTTTAGTGACAAGGTTGAGGGAGCAGGAATGAACAAGTGGTCTCATTTAACCCCCTTTTCCCCTAGTCATCCTGGTTTTGTCACAGTCATGCTAGGGCTATTGCTAAAGGGTTGACCATGTTTGCTAGATGGATTTACATCGCTGTGGCTTACTTCAATTTGTCTTTCTAATGCATCCAGCAAGACTACAGACATAAATAATTTGAAAACGATAAAACAAGTTAGATTTACATAAGACTAGAAGGAAGTCATCAGCATAACATGGTAAAAAAAAAAAAGTAATCCAAGGAGGCCTTGCACACTAGATGAAATTATTTTGTGCAAATGTTTGCACATTATTTTGTTTTCAAACAAATAGCCAGTCAGTGTAAGATTACACAACAGCAACGTAATTTCACGAGGAGATATTATGGCCTCCGAACATTTTGCATCCAATATGACCAATAAAAGCACTCGTACATCATAAGCAAAACATTCAGCATGGCACACCACTTGATTGTGGCATTTCAACATTGTTGAGAAAGCTATTGCTAAAAAATGTAGAAATCTTTCACTGTTAACACATCTTTGAAAACATTCCTCGATTCACTTTTGGGTTCAGTTGACCACCAACATGTAATCAGTTCTCCATTGAGTCGTGACCAGCTTTACCTGAAAATTACATCACATTTTGTTGAGAAATAATCGATATAAGTGAAAATCTGGAAAACTGCCCTATCTCGCACTGTTAACAAATCCCAAAAAAATGCTGGATCTGCATCCAGATTCAGATAACAGCCAAAACCAAATCTTTGTTCTCGTGCCATGAGTAACATTCACTGAAAATTTCACCCCAATCTGTTCGTTCATTTTTGAGTTACTTTGTTCAATATCTACCAAACAATGAGTTACTGCCAAAAATGAAGAAAATTACCCTGTCTTGCACTGTTTACAAATCCTTGAAGAAAATTCCTGGATCCACATGCAGATTTGGACTCAGGTTACCACTCCTTTGTTCTGTGACCAGTATTCCCTAAAAATATCATCAAAATCCATAGAGAACTTGATTAGTTTTTAGGGGGAATAAGGAAAACTGCTCTATCTCGCAATTCTAATTTTTTTTTTTAAAAAAAATCCTGAATCCAGATTCAGATCACTTTCAAAATCAAATCAGTTCTTCTTTGTGTCATGTCCAATATTCCTTGAAAATATCATCCAAATACGTTGCGACATTTTGAGTTATTAGCAGAAATGTGAAAAAAACTGCCCTTCTCTCAATGTTAAGCAATCCTTAAAAAAATCCTGAATCCAGGTCTGCACTCAAAAACTAACAAAAAAACAAAGCAACTAACCCATGTGGGCAACATCATAACCTCCTTGGTGGAGGTAGTAATGAATTTGAAAGGCACTGTATTGATAAAGATGGTGTTGAAGCTACAGTATGGCAATGATGTTTATACTCAACCTTCTTCCACTGTGAAAAGCTGGTCCTGAAGCTGCTGTGGTACAGTTTCAGCTCTTGAACTATACCTTCAAACTCACAAAGTTCTCCTCAACTTTCCAGGATTGAGTGTACACCAAGAAACCTAACCTCAAAACAGTTGAAGAATAGACAATAGGTCCGTCAAGATTTCGAGTCTGATCAGTTTCATCTCCGCCATTGTTAAAGCAGCTGTAGACCAAGAAGCTGTTGCCCCCCAAAAAGATGAGTCATATCATTTTTCAATCAACATGACTGTCGACAAGGTGAAGAAATCTCTCCCCTTCTTGTGTGGCGCTGCTACAAAAGTTTAATGCACTATAAGCTTGACAACAAAAAGTAGTTGATCCTGGGGATATTTTTCCAGTCTGGAAGCTGAGAGCTAAAACGCTGGATTACATTGGTCATGAATTAAGAAATAAAAAAATACAACATGCATGACACAATATCAAACATGGCTACACTTACTGGAAGGGCTTCATAAAATGAGAGCTTGACTTACTAAAAGTTGGGTTATTTGCAATTAAAATGATCAGAATTTGAAACAAAAATTGAGCTTCTTTCTGGACCAAGTTTGTGGTGATAGAGGTCAGATAACACATTTTGAGAGGAGAGTTTTTAGACCTTGATATCTTTAATTCAATTATCAAAAACTCCAATCATTTCTCATTTGCAGGTTCAGACTTTGCCCCACATACTCTGTCATTAATACCCATCCCGTGATAAAGAGTGCACCTCCTTTTGCCACTGTAGGACTTTTTCCATAAAAGCATCCCACACATGGCAGGCCGTACTCTAAATGAGATCTGACAGTGTCCTTCCACAGCACAGTGCGTCAGGACGGTCTTTAAGAGCTTTGAGTTTGCCGGTGAAGGCTGTCGGGTGATCTTCAAGAGCCCTGAACCCCCCCACCCCACCCCCTACTCCCACATTCCTCCTGAGCTCGCGTGAAACCCACCCCATTTGGCCGCGGTCGTAAATATTTAATCCAGTGCACCTACATCTCTGACGAAGTGCTCCGAACGTGCTTTCAGAGACGGAGTGACACTTTGAATAAAACAAACAGGAAAACAGAGAAATTGCTCTTTGTGTTCTGGATTTAGAAACACACTGTTCTGGCCTTTTTGTGTTTTCTTTCTTCCTGCAAGCACTCGGAGTGCCAATTTACAAATGCAGTCGATTGCTTTGGTGCTGAGTCAAATAGATTTCAGCTCCGCACTCTGGCACTTAGGTCGCCCATCTTTAGCTTTCACTGGAAGTCCAAGACACCCATTTGGAACCATTTTAACAGCGGCCATTTTGTGTCATCTCCAACAGACATAGACACTGGATTTCAAGTCTTTTTTTCTTGTCTGTAATTCAGAGATGTTTGCCAGTTTTAGAAGCGTTTGAGTAGGCAAAAATATTGAAAACAGTCATGTCTTCAAATTTGCTGCATCTGTAATAATGTTCATTTGTTTTGTTTGGCAAATATTCACTCATTTTGAATTCAATGCCTGAAAAATGTTCCAACAAAGCTGGGACAGGAGCAATAAAAGACTGGGAAAGTTGAGGAATGCTAAAAAAAACCACCTGTTTGGAACATTCCACAGGTGAACAGGTCAATTGGAAACAGGTGAGTGTCATGATTGGGTTTAAAATGAGTTTCCCGAAAGGCTCAGTCGTTCAAGCAAGAATGGGGCGAGGCTCACCACTGAGCAAACAGTTTAAGAACAAAGTTTATCAACATACAGATAGAAGGAATTTAGGGATTTCATCACTGACAGTCCACAATATGATCAAAAGATTCAGAGGATCAGAGAAATGTCTGCACGTAAGCAGCAAGGCTGAAAACCCACACTGAATGCCTGTGACCTTAAATCCCTCGGGCAGCACTGCATTAAAAACCAGCATCATTCTGTTAAGGATATCACCACGTGGGCTCAGGAACACTTCAGAAAACCATTGTCTGTTAACACAGTTCATCTCTACATCTACAAGGTCAAGGTCAAACTCTACCATGCAAAGACAAAGCCAAATATCAACAACACCCAGAAACACCGCCAGTTTCTCTGGGCCTGAGCTCATCTGAGATGGACTGAGGCAAAGTGGAAAAGTCTGCTGTGGTCTGAGTCCACATTTCAGACTGTTTTTGGACATCATGGCCGTGGTGTCCTCCGGGCTAAAGAGGAAAAGGACCATCCAGACTGTTATCAGAGCAAAGGTCAAAAGCAAGCATCTGTGATGGTATGGGGGTGTTAGTGTCTATGGCATGGGTAACTTGCACATCAGGGAAGGCTTCATCCAGGTTCAGGAGGAACATTTGCTGCCATGTGGGACATCCCTGTTTATTTCAGACACACTCTGCACGTGTTACAACAGATGAGCTAAAGAGTGCAACAGAGACCCCAACTTTTGAGCAACTGAAGTCGTACATCAAACAAGAACGTGACAGAACTCGTCCAACAAAGCTTCAACAGTCAGTGTCCTCAGTTCACAAAAGTTTATTGAGTGCTGTTGAAAGGAAAGGTGATATAACACAAAGGTAAACATGCCCTTGTCCCAGCTTTTTTGGAATGTGTTGCAGACATCAAATTCAAGAAGAGTGAACATTTGCTTTGGTTTATCAGTTTGAACTTTAAATATCTTGTCTTTGTAGTGAATGGTTTATCTTTTGTTGATTGAAATTACAATTTCTGACGTGATCATGTGATCGCCGAAGCCTCATCTTTTTGCAGTGCTCCTGTCCCAGGATCTGCTGTGTCAACCATTTGCTGGTGGAGCTGTTGTCACGTCAGCGCTCAAGTCCAAAACCATCAAAGGTTGACATGCTGGTTTGGCATGGCTGGCTTTTTTCCTTTACTGGAATTAGGGGTGTCCCGATACAACTTTTTCACCTCTGATACGATACTGATATTGCAGCCTTGAGTACTGGCCGATACCGATATCAATCCGATACGATATCAGCAGGAATCATACATACTTTTATTACTTATTTTGTTGTATGGACTGTAAGAAAAGGCTTGATCAAGTAAGAATACTCAACAGAGAACAGTAGTCAGCAATAGTAGGTATGAGAAAAACTGACCCATTTGTTATTAACCAATGGGTTAAATCAATTTTAAGCTTAAACATAAGAATATACCACAATTAAATAAAATAAAATAAAAAAAACCTAATAAAATGAGTAACCTCAATAAATCCAGTAAAAACAAAAACATCTATTTTTAAATTGCAAAATAATCACTGTGTTTAACTTAAACATAAGCATATTCTACAACTGAATTAAATAAATGAAAAATAAATTAGAATGGACTGCGTGTATCGGAGGGCTTATATCGGAGATTTTAGATGCAGGCTTATATTATCCAATATTTGTTTTTTTGCTGATATTGGACCAATATCCGATATCAATATTGGATTGGGACACCCCTAATTGGAATTGTTAAATTTTGTTTTTCTTATTACTACTTATTTAACATTGTGTTTTTGTTTATTTTATTTAACATTTTTAACTTAACACAATTAAGGATTTTTTGCACTACATAATAAGTTAAGACAGTCAAAGATGCTCTTTTAGTTCTTCAGTTGTAATATAGCTGTTGGTCAAGGACTTTAAAGAGTGTACATGCATGTTTCTTGTTAATAAATACATTCGGAAGCAATTCTTACCTTTAGTTTTCATCCTTGCCTTAAAGTTATAGCTTTTAATGTTTGATGGTTTGATGTAATTTTCAGCGTTACTGTACACATAGTGAATATTGCACTGAAGCTTGATTTGAAGAAAATCGTGAATCAAATCTGCCAGATAAATCGCAATCAGGTATTTTCCTAAAATCGTTCATCCCTTGTGGATTCAATTAAAAATGTCGAAAAGGATTTGCAAATCATCATATTCTGTTTTTCTTTTGTTTGTTTTACACAACGTCCCAACTTCATTGGAAAAAGTACTTTTTCTCATATTACTGTGGCTGTACCAGTAGGTGGCGCTCACTCTCACTAATCCTGGCACTCGTATTTAATCCTTGTTCTGTTAAAATTGGAAAATTTGTCCCCTGGAGTTTGAAGAAGACGATGATCAGAGGGGGGAGGATGAAAAAGACTTAATGTCACTTCAGTCCTCTTCAGCGCTCTCTCGCTCTCCCCCTTTATCTCCCCCCTCGCTCGCCCACCCTCCCCTCCCTCCCCCTCTCTCTCTCCTTCTGCAGGTGCACATAAGAGTCCTCAGATGAGTGTATTCTTTTCATGACAAGATTGAAAGCACTTCATCTGTAATCTCCACACACTGCTTGTGTGAGCTTCAGTGTGTCCTTGTGTCCCAGATGTGTTTGTGTTTATGGTTTTACCGCTAATTATGTGTGTATTTTAAATCTATGGATCGTATGGAGAGTATTTATGCTTTCCAAGGAGCGTGTGTGCGCTCTAATAAAGCATCTGGGTGTGTGTGAGAGTGTGTGTTTATGAGACGTCCATGTGTGTGTGTTTTTGTGTGTGTGTTGGAAGACAAGGCGAACCATTGAGCTGTTTTTGAAGTGAATTAACAAGTCAAATGAGTGCCGCAGCACCCTGCATAGGTTACCACACACACACACACACACTCCCACGCTTATCATCACAGCTTCTTTGTTGAGGAAGATGAGGCCAATTAAACTGATATCACTCTCTCGTGTTCGTTTATGCCTCCCTCCCTCGCTCTCTCATCTTTTCCTGCTTTATCCACTTTTCTTCTTCCTCCTTTATTTATCCTGCGGTCATCGTCACATCTTTTATTTCACACCCTTTTTTGTCTTAACTTCCTCCGTCTTTTATCTCTCATTCGCTCTTTTCGTAACCTTTTTATCTGCAGTTTACTTTCTCAAACTGTTGCAGAGCACGCAGGAGTGGTGGAGGCAGTGAAGGAGTGAGTTAAACAGAGCAGGATTTGGCTGAGAACCAGTCTTAAGCTGGCGATATACTTGCTGTTGACTAAGTGAAGGCCTGATGGCCGCCACGTGTCCCCAGCAGCTATTAAGAAAAATTTCAGCAGGTAGTGCACGTGCCTCACAGCAAGAAGGTTGCTGGTTAAATCCCTGTGAAGGTCTTTAACACCTGTGGGTGATCTTCAGGCAGCCCGGCTTGCTCCCACAGGCCCAAAACATGCTCAGTCGGTTGATCAGTGACTCCAAATGGCCCTAAGGTATGAGCGTGAATGGTTGTCTCTCTATGTGGCCCTGTGATTGGGTGGTGATTGGTTCAGTATATACCCTGCCTCTTGCCCAATGATAGCTGGGATAGGCTCCAGCCCCCTGCGACCCCAAAAGGGATAAAAAGTAGAGATGATGGATGCATGGATGGAAAGTTTCAGCAAGTGCAGAGTGAATTTTAATTTAGCATGAATGTTGTGTGGTTTTTCTCCAAGTTTGGCTTTAGTTTTCATTCTTATTTTTAATTTTTATTTTTTACACCATTTTTGTGAATTTTAATTCAGCTAGATGCTGCTATATTAATCAACATCATTCCTCTCCAGATTATATTAATTATAGATATTAATTGTAATATTAGATTGATCTCTCTAGCCATAGTTGTATTGATTATCCATCCATAGGAACTATCTTTACAACCACATAGACATGAGGTCCCTGTTGAAAATGATATACCACATCTCAAGGGGCTTCCTTTAATAAATTTATATTCAATATGGTGCTATATAATGAAGACTGATTGATTAACTGTATATATTTAGCAGAGACAAATGTGATTTTAGTCCCTTTGTCTCTGCCTGAATTGATCCATCTCTGGATGTATGTGTCTATATACAAATATACTTATTATATGTACTTGTATTTATGCATATATGTGTATCTATCAATGAAGAGTATGTCTTCAACCTGCTTTATTGTTAAGCATCTTGAGATAACACCTGTTATGAACTGGAGTTATACAAATAAAGATTGGCTGATTGATTGATATGTTTTATAGTACTTTATTCTTTAGTTTTAATTCTTAGGTTTTATGACTGTATTTTAATTTTATTCTGTTCTTGCTTGGTAGTCACTTTGCAGCACTTTGGTAAACTTGAAGTGTCACTGTAGGATCTTAAACTCTGAACTTTAAACCTGTAAGTGACATTTACAGTCAGTCATCCAGCCTGTCCCCACTTACTGGACAATCCCTACAGATGCTACAAGCCCACGTCATGAAAACTGCAGAGCAAATATTATGAATGCATTTGCTCAAACCAAACATGGTATCTTTATTCCAGCTATTTTTCCCTATCAATATACAGCAATGCTTACACTATGCAGTGTTAATATGAAGTTACCACTTCAGTAGTTGAAAACTTCCATGGTATTAAACGGGAACATACCTCAAAACTACAAAACTAAAGGTTGGTTCCTAACATAGATTTTAAATATACAGTGCCCAGCATAAACGAGTACACCTCCTATTAAAAGTAATGTATTAATCAATATCTAAATCAACAAAAGAACAATTTCAGAAGTTTAACAAAACATTTTTTTTGTTTACCATAAGATGAAAATAAGGGTAATATGAGAATTAAAATTCAGCTTTGCTCCCACAACTTGGGAGAGTATTTTGTGGTATATATGCCATAGATAATGTTGATTTTGACAGGAAACTAAAGGTTTTCTGACAAATCTGAAGGGGTGTACTTGTGAAAATATATTTCAGCATAATCTTGATTAAAACAAGATTTCAGCAGCAGCCTCTGATAAATGATTTTATACTTGTTTTTGACACCAGCTCCTTTTCAGTTAGAAGTGAATTTTCAGGGATTTCCAATCCAATCCACAGCACATTAAAAAGAAACAATCAAGTTTACCAAAGTGTTGCATCGTGACTTACAGGCAAGAAGAGAATAAAAATTAAAATACAAAATAAAAGTTAAGAATCAAATCTTAATAATAGAGCACTAAAAAACATATTAAAAGTCACAAAAAACATAAAACCGTTTTTGACCGTGACTGCATCACTGCATCTTCATCTATGTCTACATCACAATGAATCAATTAAAAGATGATTTTTGACACCCTCATCTCAAGCTTCCATAGAAAGTTTCTGAAAAGTTTACGGAAACTACAAGAAAGGTAGTTAAAAAAACTCCTCTGAGAACGTTACTTTCTGACATCATGTAGAAGTGCTGATCAAAAGTGTCACTGTTAAGTGTAAAGACGCTTTATGTTTTAACAATTTGAGAGTTAAAGCACCAAATTTTCAAAAGAGTGAAAACAACACTTTCTGGTGTGGCCCCATATAGACCCTCAAGAAGTGTTAATATTAACTCTGATGTGTTAATTTTCCAGATTTTGGCGTGTTCACACAGCTCTGCACTACTCTGCCAAACCACTTGTGGGCAGTTTGATTTCTGTAGAAGTTTTCTTTTTGTCTTTTCCATATTTCCTCATCATCTCGCTCCTGCATCTTCTTATCCTTGGCCTTCGTCTCTTACCTTTACATTTCTTTTCCTTTTCTACCCTTCTTCTCATCCTTTCTTCTTCACATGCCCCCATCTTTCGTTTTCCCTCATCACTTCCTCATTCTCTTTTTCTTCTACTCTACTTCTCACCTCGCTCTCTTTCCTTTTTCACCTTCACTCCTCTCTCTCTGTACCCCTCCACTCTCTCTCTCTCCTCCATGTTCCCTAACAGTGTGATAAATGTCCATCTGTGATTGGCCGATGCCCCCCATCGCCGTGGCGCCCGCGAGGTCGTAAACAACAGCCCGTCTCCCCCGGCAACGTGGCGTCTCCATGGACGCGGGGCCGCTAAGACGACCAGCTCTGCGTGTGTGTGTGCGAGTGTGAGGGGGAATGCGACGAAGACGACTGCCAAGTGTGTGTGTGTGTGTGTGTGTTGCATATATGCACAGTGTGTGAGTGTGTGTGTGAGCTAATGAGCGATCATAAGTGAGCAAATGTTTTCTCTGGGTCTCTCTAATGTTCAACAAACACACAACACACACACACATGTACCTGATGTGTGTGTGTAGGGGTGTGTGTGTGTGTGTGTGTGTCATTAGTATGCCACAGTGAGCTGTGTCCATATGTCACTAAACACAACCATGTTTTATTTATCCTGAAGAGAGAGAGAGAGAGAGAGAGAGAGAGAGAGAGAGAGAGAGAGAGAGAGAGAGAGAGAGGCCAACAGTCATTGTCAAGGGGACGAAAGCAAGGAAGGATGAAAGGAAGGATGAAGGGAAAGTAGACAAGTATTTGAAAAGAAGGATGTAAGGAAAGAAAAATGAAGAGATGATGATGATGAAGATGCTGAACAAAGACGAAAGGATGAAAAGATGGCAATGGAAGAAAGGGAAGAAGTCAGCCAAAAAGAGAGGATGTAAGAAGGACAGAAGGAGACATAAATGGCAGCAAGGGAGCAAGAGAAGGGAAGGGTGAAAGGAAGGATGGAAGGAAAGGAAAGGGAAGAAAAGCGGAAAGTTGTGAGAAAAAAGGAATTGAAGGAAAGAAAAATGAAGAGCTGACAACAGAGATGAAGAACAAGGATGAAAATGGCAATAAGAGAGGGAAGAAGAAATTAGCCAAAAAGGGAGGATAGAAGAAGGACAGTAAGGAAGGAAGAAGAAGGCAGCAAGAAAAGGAAAGGAAAGGAAAGGAAAGGAAAGGAAAGGAAAGGAAACAAAAGGAAAGGAAACGAAAGGACAGTAGAAAATTGTTTGGAAATAGGATCTAAGGAAAGAAATTTTAAGGATTAGAAAAAGGCAAAAAGAAAGAGGAACAAGAAATAAGGAAGAATGGAAGGAGAGTAAACAAAAGAAGGCAACTGTTTGGATAGGAAGAAGTGAAAGTTGAAATAAAGATCAGATGATTAACAAGAACAACAGGATGAGGAGGGCGAAAAGTGAGAGGAAAGAAGAAATGAGCCACAGAGGAAGGATGGAAGGACAGAAGGGGACATAAAAGGCAGCAAGGAAGGATGGAAGGAAAGGAAAGAATGTGAACAAATGTGTGAATAAAGTGATTGCGGGGGAAAAAAAGTGAAGGTTGATTTAAAGATGAGATGTTGAACAAGGATGAAAGGATGAGAAGACGGCGATAAATGAAGAGGAAGGAGAAATGAGCCAAAGAGGATGGATGGAAGGAAAGGAAACAAAAGTATGCAACTGTTTGGAAAAAAAAGATCCAAAGAAAGAAAATTGAGGTTTACAAGATGGCAAAAAGAAAGAAGGAACAAGAAATGAGTCAACGAGGAAGGATGTAAGGACAGAAGGAGACAGACAAGTCAGCAAGGAAGCAAATGAAATGAAGTATGGAAGGAAAGGAAATAAAAGTACACAACTGTTCGAAAAAAGGGATCTAAGGAAAGAAAACTGAGTTTTAGAACATGGCTAAAGAAAGAGAGGAAAGTAGAAATGAAGAAGACATAAATGGCAGAAAGGAAGCAAGAGTAAGGAAGGATAGAAGGAAATGAAACAAAGGCTTACAATTGTGTGAAAAGCGGATCTAAGGAAAGAAAATTGAAGGTTTAGAAAATGGCACGAAGAAAGAGGGAACAAGAAATAAGCGAAAGAGGTAGGATGGAAGGACAGAAGGAGACAGAGAAGGCAGCAAAGGAAATGCAGTATGGAGGTAAAGGAAACTAAAGTACACAAGTGTGTGAAAAAAGGAATCTTGGGGGGAAAACTGAAGGTTTAGAAGATGGCAAAAAGAAAGAGAGAAGAAGAAATACATAAATATGTTTTCAATGTGCTATAAAATGGTTCGCTAAATTCAGTGCTAAAAAAATCAGTGGCAATTTAAATTCAAATGTTCAACTAAAAGATTCGATATTCATATTTGCTGATATCAGTATTATGACTTGATCATACCAATAATATCTTGCATTCCTTCTGTACATACTTGATCTAAAAAAAAGGAAACAAGGAATCAAAGGAGAAATTAAAGGACGCAAGGAGGAGGAAAAGGAAGGAAAAATAGGCAAAGAAAAAGGAGGGAAGAAAAAAGCAGATCCAAAAAAGATAGAAAGAAAAAGAAGGAGAGCGTGAGGGAAAAAGGGCAACAATCCAGGGTAAAGGAAGGAAGCAAGGATGGAGGGTGGAGGCAGAAATCTGAAATAGAGGGAAATGAAGGTGAGAAAAAGAGCCAGAGAAGAGGGGACGAAGGTGCCCAGAAGAAGGAGTGAAGAAGAGAGGCTGGTAAAGGACAGGAGGGAGGGAGAGAGGAGGGAGGGATGGACAGATGGAGGAGTGGGACCCCAGAGACGTGTCATTCATCACACCACCACGCAGTCTGCACTCGTTCAGCCTCTCTTTCTCTCTCTCTGCAGGTCCTCTTCTCCTCCTCTTCCTTCTTTTTCTCCTTCCACTCGTTTACTGTCGACTCCTCCACAATCTGTCTCTCCTTCCCCCTCCTTTTCTTCCTCTTTGGCAGTCGTTTTTTTTAGGTTTCATCATCTCCTCTGGCGACATCCCTCCGTCTCTTCTCTCCATTTTTTTTTCTCTTTCACAGTTTTTCTTTTCCTCTCTATCCATTTTCACTTTAGGAGCCAAGAAGGAGAAATAAATCCCTCGCTTTCGTCCCCGTCTTTCACTTGTGGAGAGACGGAAAGGAGGTGTGGATGGAGGGATGGAGCGGAGGGGTAGAAGAGTAGAGAAAGGGAAAAATGAAGAGAGAGAAATGGAGGGAAACTGTGAAAAACTGAGGGGAAAAAAGAAAAAGGTTTAGAACCAGCAACAGCAAGATGAAACATGGATTCAGCTGAAGAGGAAGGAAGGATGGAAAGAAGCCCCAGTGGCCAAATGTGGTACTACAAATACAAACCCAATTCCAATGAAGTTGGGACGATTGTGTGAAATGTTTTCAACCTATATTCAATTAAGTAAACTACAAAGACAATTTATTTAAAGTTCAAACTGATAAAATAAAGCAAATATTCCCTCGTGTTAAATTTGACGTCTGCAACACGTTCCAAAAGAGCTGAGACAGGTGCATGATCACCATTTGGTTACATCAACTTTCCTTTAACAACACTCAATAAGGACCTGAGGACACTAACTGTTGAAGCTTTGTAGGTGAAATTCATTCACATTCTTGCTTGATGTTCGACTTCAGTTGCTCAACAGTTTGGGGTCTCCATTATCGTAATTTGCACTTCATAATGCGCCACACATTTTCACTGTTGTAACATGCGAGGAATGTGTCCTCATCGTAAAAAAAAGCAGGGACGTCCCTGAAAGATGAAGGATGGAAGCATGTGTTGCTCCAAAACCTGTATGTACCTTTCAGCATTAATGGGGTTGTCACAGATGTGCAGGTTACCCATGCCATGAGCACTAACATCCCCCTATACCGTCACAGATGCTGTCTTTTGACCTTTGCTCCGATAACAGTCTGGATGGTCCCTTTCCTCTTTAGCCCGGAGGACACCACATCCATGATGTCCAAAAACCAGTCCAGTCCAGTGAATGAGCTGAAAGAAGTTTAGGTCTTCAAAGGGCTTTTTTAAAGTGTATATATGTAGGATGGGGCATTTTTGTGTGATACTACACTGTACACCGAAGCAATGAGCCCTTAAATCCATAAATCACTGACTCACTCTATGATGTAACAAAATTATTACACTATTAGGAGGAAAAATATATTACCTACCCCATAATGTAGTAACTGCCCAAAATTTGTTACATTTTGGGCAAAAAGTTATTACATTTCGGGTTTTATTACATTTTTTTTTTATAACATTTCAGGTCATTGTTACATATCGGGCTCTAACATGCCTTCACAGATGTCCAGGTTACCCATGCCATGGGCACAAACACCCCCTCATACCATCACAGATGCTGTCTTTTGACCTTTGCTCTGATGACAGTCTGGATGGTCCTTTTCCTCTTTAGCCTAAAGGACACCACGTCCATGATGTCCAAAAACAGTCTGAAATGTGGACTCAGACCACAGCAGACTTATCCACTTTGCCTCAGTCCATCCCCGATGAGGCTGGCGGTGTTTCTGGGTGTTGCTGATATTTAGCTTTGTCTTTGCATGGTAGAGTTTGACCTTGACCTTGTAGATGTAGAGATGAACTGTTAACTGACAGTGGTTTTCTGAAGTGTTCCTGAGCCCACGTGGTGATATACTATACAGAATGATGCTGGTTTATAATGCAGTGCTGCCTGAGGGATTGAAGGTCACGGGCATTCAATGTTGCTTCTCAGCCTTGCCGCTGGATAAGGCAGTTTTTTCACATTTTTGCAAATACCTCAAAAAGTTCTCAATGGATTTGGATGACATTTTCAAGGAATGTCGATCATGGCACAAAGAAGAACTTATTAGATTTTGGAGGTGACCTGAATCAGGATGTGTTAAATGTTATCACTGCAACATAGGGCAGTTTTCAACATTTTCGCAAATACACCCAATGACTTCTCACCAGACTTTGATCACATTTTCAGTAAATGTTGATCACAGCACAAGAAAGAAGTGACTCAGTTTTAATGACAGGATTTATAGGGCAGTTTTCCACTTTTTTGCTAATAACTCAGCAAGTTCTTGATACATTTTCTTAACATTTTCAGTGAATGTTGGTCATGGCACATGGAAGAAGTGATAAGATTTAGGGGGTGATGCCAATCCTGAAAGATTTTCAAGGGGTTCTAAATATTTGACAAAAACCCAGACAATGTTGGAAATGAATTTTGGTCTTGGATCACTTCTTGTTCACTATTTTTAAGTTAGAAAGACAGTATTAAATGCTGAAAATGATTGTGGGAACCCTCACTAAACATTTTGTCAGTCTCAGTATTAAAATTCATCCTGTTCTGGCCTCAATTAAAGAAATTCCTACCAAGAAAAATCACCATTTATGAGCTTTAACACCAAAGAGAAATACTCAGTTAGTACTTGAGGTTTATATAAAAGAGTAGAAGAGAGAAGAAGAAATGGATCTTCAATGCTTATATTTCATCACAGTGCAGCCCAGAACAGTCCTGATGACCCACTTTCATAAACTCACAGAGAGAGAAAATCAGAACAAAGACGTAGAAGAAACAGGAAGAAGAGACTGAAACAGAGAGACAGTTACCCGTGTGCGACAGCAGGTTGGGGGACAGCAGGCCGGGGAGGCCCGGGTGCAGCAGCCTGGGGCTTTCCTGGATCCCTGCACCAGAACAACGCTTCGGAGGACGGCCGGGGCGAGAGCTGGAGGGGAGAGACAGACAGACAGACAGACAGACAGATTAATTACTGGTGCACAATCAGACACAGAGAGTGAGAACAGTTTATGTTGCTGTTTCTACACCGTCTACAGAAACAATGGAGATAAACGTCGGACAGAAAGAAGAACAATGACTCGGAGATGATCCGATAGTTTAACTCAGATACTGTTGCAAGCATCAATAATTTAAGCAGCACGTAAGCCAAGTGCAGTTCAACAGGATCAGAATCAAACAGACGAATACCAGGCTCACTTACCAGAGATACTCGAGCAAAAGACCAAACAAAGAGCAACACCAGCCAAGGAGCTGAAGTCTGCTAAAAGTATATATTTATTATATTCAGTATTTTAACTTCTTTATAAACGAAATCATTCCTTATGGACAACAAAGTTTTATATTTCAAAGCTTTTTACAGATATTAGCCAAAGTGTTTTTACAAATACACACTTTTTTCAGAATTATATGCCGTAAATTATTTTTTTCTTGTCTTTGTGGCGAATTCTTGCTCCATTACAACTCTTGATTTTAACATTACTACCTCCACCAAGGAGGTTATGTTTGATTATGATGGTGATACGTATATTTGTCTGCATGCAAAAAATCCTAAAATTTCAAAAAATCCTACAAGTTAACATTGGGTAGAATTAAAAAAAAAATGCATATCTCTGCCATTTCTCAACAAATTCACTTCCAATTTCACAGAATAATTTGGGGTCTATGTCTCTATCATCAAGGTAAATTCATCTGGATCTGATCCAGATTTACGTCACAAAAAAGCATTGAACTTTATAATGGGAAATCCCATTGACAGCATTCAATAATTCATACAAAATCAGAATATCAAGTGATGTTCCCAAAACTTGCTTTGTTCATACAGGATAACAACCTCCATGTATGTGCTGAGTTTGGTCTGGATCCTGGCTCTATTCTAAACTTGGTGATCCAGAATTATATCTTTAACAAGGCAAGTAAACAGTACATGTTCACTCAGCATGTGTACATTTTACATACCCTCACACAATTTTTTCAGCATTTTAGCCTGTGTGTAGGAGGTTTTTATTTGACTATTTCTTATAATTAATCAAATTATTTCACAATTCTTGCCTAAGACTTCTATTTTGTTGTTGTAATTATAAAACCAGTGTTCATGTAATTTTATTTAAACCAGCAGCAAGATAAAGTACAGAAATCTGCTGGTATGGCAGCCCTATTTTTCCTCATTAATTAATCTCACGGCATAAGAGATGAAAAAAATAAAAGCAAATGTTTAAAGAGCTTATTTTAAAAACTGGTACTCTATAAATCACCAGGTAACATTTTCTGTTGCAGAAGCTTCAAAATAAAAAAAAAAAATAAAAAATGAAAATAAATAAAAAGCCTGATCAGCACTTTTTTCAAAAATCAAAATATTTTTCATTGATATTTCCAACTTTTTAATAACTTTCATTTAGAAATTCATGTCACATTCACAGAAACATCCATCATTCCATCGATCCATCATGAGTACCGCTTATCCCTTCTGGGCTTGATCGCCAGACAAGCACAGGGCCACATAGACAGACAGACAACCTTTCACACTCACACTCAAAGGGGAGTTTCAAGTCACAAGTTAACCTAATAAGTATGTTTTTGGTCTGTGGGAGGAAACTGGAGCGCCTGGAGAGAACTCACGCATGGACGGGAAGCACAAACTCCAGACAGAAAGGCCCCGACTGACGCCGGGATCGAACCAGACACCTTCTTGCTGTGAGGCACGTGCACTTTCACAGAAACAAATAGTAACTGGTGGGTCAGGACCCAAAAGCAGGTCCAGGACCCTTTGTCAGTTAATTGCGGGCCTTTGTCTGGGCAAATAATGATAGGAAAAAAGCTGTGCTTTTATTGTGATTTTTTTTATCAATATTTTAATTTTAATTCTTTCTTATCAATCATTAGATCATGGTTTAGATTCAACATTAATTGGGACAGCCATTTTATTTATTCTGAGACAACTGTCTCTTCGTTTACCTTCCAATTTGACAGGGAATCATCATCTTTGTTACATATTATAAATATTATACTGTTTAAAAATGTGGTAAAAAAAAAAAAACTAAACTAAAAAAGAGTTGAAGATGTTGACAAACAGCCTATAAGACTCATAGATATTTCTTCAGTTAAAAGTGAAAATAAAACTCAGCTCAAACAGACATTAGCACTGACTGTAGTGAAGCATGCTAACGCTAATGTAAAACAATGTCCAACAATCACACAAGAGTAAAACATGTTGTACACAAGCCGGAGAGCCTGAATACATCCAACACAAACACACAAGCATCTCTCTATTTCAGTCACAAACACAAACCTAACCTACTGTATTATGCATGTGCACGCAGGCAGAAATAAACTCACACACACAATAACTGCACACGTGCAACTAAACATAAAGGAAGGTACACACACCCACACACACACACACAGGAGGTGTGCATGCAGGCCAACTCTCTGCAGGGAGGCTAAGTAACAGATGGCCGTCCAAAGTCATTTACACCTAGAGAGAGAGAGAGAGAGAGAGAGAGGAGGGAGGGCGAGCAAGGACCAAAAACTAAAACCTGAGCAAGACTTCAGCTCGGAGCCACAGGAACGGGAGAGAAGGGACAGAAATAAAACTGAATAAAGGAACTAAAATAAGAAGATTCACTCGTCCATCAGCTCAGTCAAGCCGGCAGCAGGCCAGGCAGGTAGACCAAGACCTTTAGGCCTGTTTCATGTCTGCTCTGTGAGGCTGGGAAAGTAAAAAGTAACTTAAAGACATGTTTATGTGGCCAATGTCAACAACAAAGCAGGGCCAAACTCAAGGCCATGCTGGTTTTCTTTGACTTAAAGGGTTAGTGCGGGTTTTTTCAAGTGGGAGGCCAATGGCACTATTTGCAGTTTGCAACCTGCTAACTTAATCTGCTATGCTCTCATTGATTTTAAAATCTTTATTTGATATTCCTACTGCTATAATATGTACAAGAACAACTAAAACAACCACATTTCCCCTTGGGGATTAATAAACTAATTCTGATTCTGATTACCTCTGGGACACAGACTTCAATCTGAGAATCCTGACTGTAATTCTGACTTCAATCTTAGAATCCTGACTGCAATTCTGACTTCAATTTTACAATCCTGAAAGTAATTCAGAAACTTATCTCAGAATCGGGAATATTATTCTGACCATAATTTCAGAATCCAGACTCAAATTTTGACTTAAAACTCAAAAATCTGACTTATATCTTGCAATTCTGAATATAATTCTGATTTCAATGTCAGGATCCTCACTGCAATTCAGACTTCAATCTCAGAATCCTGACATTAATTCTGTGTTAAATCTCAGGATCCTGACTGCAATTCTGACTTCAACTTCAGAGGAAGACCATGAAACTGTTGCTGCATTTGGCTCCTTTTTTAACAGACATATCTCGTCCCATCCTTCACTAATTACAACATAACAAAGTAATCGGATTACTCTCCCAGCTCGCCCTGTGACATCACCAGTCAGCTGATGGACTCCTCTGTAACTTGTGAGCATCTGTCACCATCCCTCTGGGACGCAGACGGAGAGGTGGGAGGAAGTGTGCGAAAAGATGTGGGGAAGAAAAATGTCGGAAAATGTTTTTGGGGTGTGATTTTGTACGTGAGAAAACACATGCGCACACGCACGGAGAGAGAGAGAGAGGGAGGGCGGTCGAGCGAGGCAGAGGACCATGAAGAAATGAAAACATGAACCTTCACTTTTCCTCTGAACTCTGCTTCACCTCCCTCTCTCCATCACAAACACACACCTGGACGACACACTCGCTAACACACACTCACAGGTGTTTGCATTCAGCCCCTCCATCAACACCCCCCACCACCTTTTAGCTCGCACACCCCCGGTCCTGTAAGTGTGTCCCCGCACGTGCGTGAGCTCATCTGCATCCATCCATGGACGAGCAGCGGCGCTGAGGTGTGTGTGAGAGGACACATGATATGGCCGTCTCATTAGCCGCACGCTTCTTTGTTCAGAGTAATGACTGCGGCGCGAGTGTGTGCGTGCGCGTGTGCGTCCCGTAGGGTTGCCATATGTTGGGCATTAATCCTCGTCAACGGTCCACTCTCCTTACTGCACCGAGCATGGGAACAAAGAGCAGGTCACACACATCATGCACACACTGCGGAGGACAGAACACACTCGTACCTGTTTCTGAGGCAGCCCGTTGACCTACATTCATCTGTTAACCTTCATCTCGCCTTCATTTAAAACAGGAGCAAATCCACTTCCTGCACAGCCAAGTTCTTAACCAGGTAACGACATTCTTAAGGTGAATCCTGACCAGAGAGTCCAGGATGTTTTTCACCCTGGACCCTGAACTTTTGAAGTGCTGACATCAGCACTCTGGCATTCGCTTCAAGCTCAACAGGATGACAAATCAGACGAACAACAACTTGGTTTATCATCAACAGCAAATCAGATTCAGGTTCAATTAAAGAGCAACACAGCTGTGAAAAGCTTATTTTGTTTGTGAAGAATGTCTGACTGTTTTTTTCACAGCCGCAACAGGACAAACAACAGGAGAGGATGAAGGCAACTGAAAAAAAACTTACTCTGTAAAAAAAAAGCCCATCCCTACCTCTGACTTTAATCTCAGAATCCTGACTGTAATTCTGACTTTAAAATCAGAACTCTGACAGTAATTCTGGCTTTAATCTCAAAATCCTGACTGTAGATTGATTTCATTCTCAGAATCCTGACCGTAATTCAGACTTTGATCTTAGAATTCTGACTGTAATTCTGGCTTGATTCTCAAAATCCTGACAACAATTCTGATTGTAATCTCAGAATTTTGACTGTAATTCTGAATTTAATCTCGAAATCTGATCTGCCATTTTGACCTTAATCTCAAAATCCTTACTGTGATTCTGACTTTACATTCAGAATCCTGAATAAAATTCTGATTTTGATCTCAGAATCCTGACTGTAATTCAGACTTTAATCTAAAAACCCTGACTGTAAATCTGACTTCAATCTCAGAATCCTGACTGTAACTCTGACTTTAATCTCAGACTTTTGACAGTAGTTCTGGCTTTAATCCCAGAATCCTGACATTAATTTACATCTAATTCAGACTGAAATCTCAAGATTTGACTCTAATTCAGTAATTAATTTAAGTATCCAAACTGTGATTTTGATTTTAATTTCAGAATCCTGACTGTATTTCTGGTTTTAATCTCAGAATCCTGAGATTAATTCAGACTGAAATCTCAGGATTTGACTGTTATTCTGTATTAAATCTCAGTATCCTAACTGTAATTCCGACTTTAATCTTAGAATTTTGGCTTTATTATCAGAGACCTGACTGTAAATGGGACTTTAATTATAGAATCCTGACTGTAATTCTGACTTTAAACTCTAAACTTTGACTTCAATCCTAGAATTCGGGATGTTATTCTGACATCATTCCCAGAATTCTATCATTGTGCCTCTGTATGCGAGTCATAAATATAATTAGTTGTCACCTGAGGACCAGCTTTTTGGACATGTTTGCTCGATGTGATTTTATTTGTTTGTTTTATTAACGACCTTTTAATTGGACGAGGACACAAAATCACATCAAGAACTGAAAACCTGACACACAGAGCTACACACAATCTCACAAACACACACAGACACACACCTCAGGATGATCTGATGAGCCACCTTGAAGTAAGTCTTCCCACTTTGACACACACGCACCCTCGCCTGTCTTCCCAAATGGCCGTTTCTATGGCGACGGAGACTTGATCAATACTCCGTCATTGGCTCTGATGGCCGGTCAGGGTCGGTCACACACACACACACACGCACACAAACAGGCATGGCGGTGAATAAGCACGGTCTCACTAACACGTTTGACAGATTGATTTAGCTCTGAGCGTGCAGAGGTCGCACGCACACACACGGCGTAGTTTATCAAAGGCTGGTGCGGTCAATACGAGGGGTGGACGCAGGGGTCAGCCATCTTTAACTCAAATCTTTCATCTTTCTCTCTTTTATCTCTCCATCAGGGCGCTGATTGGATTATTCTGTTTATCAATATTTTGATTTTAATTCTTTCTTATCAATCATTAGATCATGGTTTAGATTCAACATTAACTGGGACGGCCATTTTATTTATTCTGAGATAACTGTGTCTTAGTTTACGTTTCAATTTGACAGGAAGTTATCATCTTTGTTATTTGTTGTCCTGCGAAACAGAATATCAACGAAAATATGATTTTTCTACTCTTAGAAACGTATCTGAGCTGCCATATTTTCTAGTTTTACAAAGCCATTTCAAGGGGCTCTGGGACACTGTGTAAAACACAAACAAGAAAGAATAAAATGATTTGCGAATCCTTTTAAATTAATTAGATTAGATTAGATTAGATAGAACTTTATTACAACTTTATTAATCCCTTTGGGAAACTTCCTCAGGGAAATTATGATTAGGATTCCAGTAGCAGTTTGAAAAATATGTAAACAGAAATATAAAAAAGATAGATATAAATAAAAATATAAATAAATATAAAACACAAATAAAAAAAATGAAAAATAGAAAATAAAAATATGGCTACTGGCTGGCTACTGGTTGGCTACTGCTCCTTCCTGTCCTACGTCTTCCTGTTACTCTCCCCTGTTGTGTGCAAGATCAAATTCAAAAAAGCTGAGACAGAGGCAACGAAAGACTGGGAAAGTTGGGGAATGCTCAACAAAACACCTGTTTGGAACATTTCACAGGTGAGCAGGTTCATTGGAAACAGGCGAGTCATGATTGGGTATAAAAGCAGCATCCCTGAAAGGCTCTTTCATTCACAAGCAAGGATGGGGCGAGGGTTCACCACTTTGGGGAAAAAAAGATTCAGAGAATCCAGAGAAATCTCTGCAAGCAAGCAGCAAGACCAAAATCAACATTGTATGCCCGTGACCTTCGATCCCCCAGGCAGCGTTGCATTATAAAGCAGCACCATTCTGTAAAGGATATCAGCACGTGGGCTCAGGAACACTTCAGAAAACCACTGTCAGTTAACACAGTTCATCTCTACATCTACAAGGTCAAGGTCAAACTCCACCATGCAAAGACAAAGCCAAATATCAACAACACCCAGAAACACCGCCAGCCTCATCGGGGATGGACTGAGGCAAAGTGGAAAAGTCTGCTGTGGTCTGAGTCCGCATTTCAGACTGTTTCTGGACATCATGGACGTGGTGTCTTCCGGGCTAAAGAGGAAAAGGACCATCCAGACTGTTATCAGAGCAAAGGTCAAAAGACAGCATCTGTGATGTTATGGGGGGTGTTAGTGCAGTAAATAAGAAAGTTGGCCTTGGGGTTGGGTTGTGTTGTGTTTAGGCACTGCCATAGGGGAGTGAAGTACGGCTTCATAATCATTGCACCCAATTTGGCCAGGCCACTTCCCAGGCAAGTCACACCCCTACTGGAGTGTGGCCATGCCTCCTTGGGGGTTTCGCCACATTTCTAGAGTAGCAACAACGTTCATGACGCCAACCAATGCAAGGACATAGACCGATTATTCCTCCAGCCCAATGATGAATTAAACTGAATACCCCGGCTGACTTCGTTTTAGGGTTGTCAGTGCAAACTCAATATTCAAATATCCATTGGAGTATTCGGGGGGATACAACCTGTACAAATATGACATAAACAACTCAAGAGCACATCAGGGCCCCTGGAGCAGTGTTCGCCAGATCCAATAGAGGGCGGCCCTAGTGCAACCCAACCGTCCGATGCTCTGTTGACTTCAACTACAGGAAGTACAACTCGGGAGTGTGCACTGTGGAGGGCAGCTATATGCCTTAGCTGTTTCCAGTCAGCTGGAAACCAACAGACAAAGACAAAGAAGACACTCCAAGGCTTCTCATCTCCAATAAATCCACGCACCCATTTGTCGGCCTTCCATCCGCCAAAGTCCAGCAGCACCTTGTCAAGTGCTCACTCTCATGCAACCAGAACAAGTCCTCGCCAGATGTGTGGAAAGGCCACGCATCTAAATATCAAGATGATCTGATTGTCTTGTGCCTTTGTTGCAGCCGGCTGATATCATTGCTCCATGTTGTTATGCAGCTGTAATCACTCAGAGGATTAAATTAAACTTTAATTGTTACTTTCAAAATCAACAGCTTTGACATAAACACTGACTTTAAAGGAAAAAAGAATCCTAATTTCAGTCTTCTTCGTCCTGTGTCAGTCCCTCTTTTAATCTATTGCTCCATTAATCCACCCATCTCTCCATCCATCTCTTTGTCTCCCCCCTGACTCCCTCTTTCATCTCCCAACCTCCCCCCGACGGGAGGTCAAATCATGATGTCACAACCTCTCCATCGATTTCCTCTTCTCTCCCTCTTTTCCCCTTCTTTCTCTTCTTTTTATCTCCGTCTCTCTGTCTGTTTTCTGTCTCCGCACATCTCTCGGTCGTCATAAATCGTGTCCGACATCGTCTCGCTCCCTCTCTCTCTTTCTTTTTTTTTTGTTTTACTATCGGTGTGTCTTCGGTCTTTGTTTGCAGCAGAAGAACAATCTATTCTTTTTAAAGAGACACCAGAGAAATGGGATATATGTCCACACACACACACACATACACACACACACACACACCGGGGCATCATAATCATGGACGCTCACGGACTTGCGGAGGGAAAGAGAGACAGATAGATAGAAAAAAGAGAAAGAGAGAGGAAGAGATGGATGTTTACTTTCCTCTGGGCTTCCGCCTCTTTGATTGGACAGATGAATGACTTCATTGTGTGTGTCTGTGCGACTTTGTGAGTGTGTTTGTGGGTCTCTTTTTGACGGAGGGGAGAGAGGGAAGGACGAGGAGAAGAAGACGGGCAGAGGTAAAGTGAGGTGTCCAATAATAAGTATTGATTGATAAGGGAAGTAGAGCGAGAATAATAAGGGAGAAAAAAATGGCCTTAAAACACAGAGAGGGGCGAAACAGGAAAACTGCATTGATTAACTGATGACACCTCGCTTTCTTTTTCATCCCTCGCTCTTTCTCCACTCCATTTATCTCTTATAGTTCTTCACCTTTTGTACTTATTGGTCTCCTTAGCCAAGTCTTGTGCACTAGATATGCCTCCAAACACGAGCTCTGTATGTAAGACCATCTATTACTCGCCAACCCCTCCAAATTTCTTTGGCCTGTTAAACTTGTTTATCTCTTCCGATCACCTGATAGTGTTTTCCTCCATCCATCAGCAATTCAATCCACACATTCATCCATTGATTATGAATAATTCTACATCCCAAACACGGTCTGATATGTGTTTTATCGACTCATTGGCCTATCCTATGCTTCCATCCCTTCACAGTGTCCTCTGCCTATCCTTTCCCATCAGTACATCCATCCATCATCCATTCATCTTTGGTATCGTCTATCCATCAGTCCATCAATACATGTCTCAATCAATCCAACAAGCATCATACATCCAAACGTCAATCTATCCTGGATCAAACAATCCATTCACTCATCCTTCTCTTGATTAAAAATAATCATCTTTATTGATCTGTTCATGTATCTGAACACCTGTTTATTCAATATATATCTTACCATTCCAGTCAGAAAAACCTGTTGTCCAATCAATTCATAAATAATCTATTAATCCGCTTCTTTTTATGCAACTGTTCTGTCCATCTTTCTGTAGTCTGTTTACCAATTAATCTGCTGGGGAAACCAACTAACCAACCAACAAAGCACCCATTCATTTAAAAAAGAATCTGTCTTTCTACCAATCTGTCTATATATCCATCCACTGTATATACCATCCATCTATCAATCTAAATCAATCTATCTGCATCTGTCTATCTATATCAAAATATCCATCCATCTTTCTCTCCCCATGTCTGTCAACACATAGATCAATCTATGTATCTATCCAGCCATTTATCAACCTGTCTATTTATCTTTGCTTCTATCTATCTATATACTAATCCATCTATCTATCCATGTATCTATTGATCAATCTAACTATTGATCATCTATCTATCTATCCATCTATATATTTCTACCAATCTATCTATTGATCCAGCTATCCTCAATATATCAATCTAATTCTATGTGTATCTGAAATTTAAGTATCTGTTATATGTCTATTTCTCAATCTATCATTCAATCTATCTATCTACTTATCTATCTGTCAATCTATCTATTGATCATCTATCTATCCATCTTTATCTTTCTATCAATCAACCAATCAATCTATTGATCCATCTATCCTCAATATATCTATTTCTATGTATATCTTAAATCTAAGTATCTTTCCATATATCAATCTATCATCTATCTTCCCATCTGTCAGTCTATCTATCTATCTATCTATCTATGTACTGTCTACACCTTATCTATCAATCTACCTACCTATCTCTAAGTCTATCCATTTGTCTTTCAATCTATCAATGTATCTATCCACCTCTCATCTATCCATCCATCTATCTGTATCTACCTATCGACCCATCTATCTATCTATAAATCTATCTATGTTTCAGTCAGCTCATCATTAATTGATATTTGTTGTATTATCCAATGTTCAATCCTTCCATTAAATCCATTGATTAATACATGCATTCAATCATCCATCTTTCCAATCAAATTGTCTATCCATCCAGCCAATCACCAATGGTTTTATTCAGCCATTCACTCATCCATCCATCATTTATTTAACTATGTCCCAGTCTAACTGTGTGCCTTTTATATGCCCTTCAATCCATATATCCGTACATCATCACTGCATTTTTCATTTTTAACCACGTCTCAGTCCTTCATTTATCCATCAATCATTCCAACCAGCCTCTCATTTATCCATCCACCTTTGTGCCCTTTATCCATCTATCTGTCCATTTATCCATCTACCTATCTATCCATCTATCTATCTATCTATCTATCTATGCATCTATCTTTACCCATCCAAGCGTCCTACATCCATTCCCTCTCTCTTTCTCCCTCTCCAGAGGAACAGGTGTGCAACGGGACAAGAGACAAAAACACTCCTGCATTTTTAACCAGCACCTATTAAATATTAAACACAGCACACACACTCTCTCTCTCCCACACACACACACACAAACACTCCCACGCACACACTGAGAAGGCGACACACAATCGCTGACGAGACAAGTTATACAGGTCGATGGGCTAACGTGTGTCTGCATGTCTGCGTGAGTGTGAGTGTGTGATGGCTTTAAGCGTCATTACCTTACTTCCTAGGCATGTGGGCAAATACACACAACACACACTCACACTCAGGGGCAGGATAATTCATACAGGCATACGCAGTGCTCTCACATGTTAGCATTTAAGAGGTAAAACTATAACAGACTCCACGGACTCTCTCTCTGTTCGGCCTCCCCCCCTCGCTCCTCCTCGTCCCTCTCTCCCTCCGTCTCTTTGAAGTGCTCCATAACAAACTATAACAACAGGAAGTTTTCAATGCGCCACATTGGGAAGGAATGTCACATATGGTATGAGGGAGGGAGGGAGAAGGGAGAACTTAACAGAGGGAGGGAGCATTAAAGGGGATATTCAGACTATCAATCTACTCATCTTTGCAATTAAAGTTCTTTGGTCTTCGCCAATTCGCAATGAAATTTCGATAGTTATATTTACTCTGTTCTTCAGGGGACTGCAGCCTCTTCAGTAGGAAGTGGTTGCTTTGCAAACTAGTTTTCAACTTTTCAGCAAACATTAATAATTGAGCTTTAAAACCAAGTTTGCATAATACGCCATTATTCGCCATTTAATTACTCTGTCCTTCCTGTCTGTCATAGGACTGTTGCCTTTTCAACAGGAAGTGATGTCTTTGCAAACTAGTGTATGATCAGGCAAAATCTTCAAATTTTCAGCAATTGTTAATAATTGAGCTTGAATAACATGTTTGCATAATTCCCCAGTATTCACCGTTATTCGCCACATATTTACCCTGTCCTTCCTGTCCTTCATAGGACTGTTGCCTCTTCAACAAGAAGTGGTTTCTTGGCAAACTAGTGTATGATCAGGCAAAATCTTGATATTTTCTGCAAACATTAATAACTGAGCTTGAAAAACATGATTGCATAATTCGCCAGTATTTACCATTACTCACCACATATTTACCCTTTCCTTCCTGTTCTTCATGGGACTGCAGCCTCTTCAACAGGAAGTGATTCCTTTGCAAACTAGTGCATGATCGGGCAAAATCTTGAAATGTTCAGCAAACATTAATAATTGAGCTTGAAAAACATGTTTGTATGATTTGCCATTATTGGCCATTTATTTACTCTGTCCTTCCTGTCGGTCATAGGACTGTTGCCTCTTCAACAGGAAGTGATGTCTTTGCAAACTAGTGCATGATCAGGCAAAATCTTCAAATTTTCACAAATGTTAATAATTGAGCTTGAAAAACATGCTTGCATAATTTGCAAGTATTCGCCATTATTCACCAGATATTTACTCTGTCCTCAGGGGACTGCAGCCTCTTCAACAGAAAGAGGTTTCTTGGCAAACTAGTGCATGATCAGGCAAAATCTTGATATTTTCTGCAAACATTAATAATTGAGTTTGAAAAACACGTTTGCATACTTTGCCAGTATTCGCCAGTATTCGCCAGTATTCACCTTTACCAAAGCTGCAGCCCCTATTCTGGCTTAAGGATGTTACGGGGCTCAGTTTAAAGTCCTGAAGGGGTTGATTAGATGGTCCAGTCTATTTGAAGTGCCAGCCTGATTAAGAACTCGTGCCCCCTCTGAATGGCTTCCCATTTGGAAGGTGCGTCAGTCTGGAAGGGACAAAATGTTTGGCTCAGGGCGGCATTGTTAGGGGATACCCCTTTGAAGGTTATGGCCATTTGGCAAAAGTCGTGGAGTGGCTGCAAGCAGGGCTTCCTAAAAGTCAACTCCTGCAAGTCCTCAGCAGCACATCCACCATCCAAGTGCTAAGTCCATGAAGTTTGCTACATCTTTTGGTTTATGAATGGCACGAGGGGGGCCATATATGCTTCCCCCCTGAGGCCCATTTGTACACTGTCTCCCTGTACTCTCCCACAACCCTCTTTCACAAGACCATACACCGTCTCTCCCCTCTGTCTAAAAACGTCTACAAAAAGATATACCTAAAAAGGAATGACAGATTAGTGAAGAGAGATTTGACACATTTTTTTTAATCTTGACCAATTTTAAAACAGTCAGAGACCCCACACGTGATGACAAATGACTGAACAATTTTGTTTTTTACAATATGTGGTATGCCACTCCTCACTATCCAACTCATTCACCAACAACCATGGTCACTACTTCACATCTCATAATCTCTCTGGAGCTCTGCCTAAAGGGGGCTGATGTTGTGGGAATGATTTGAGTAAATATCACTTTAAGAAAAATTATAAGAATTAAAGAGTCTATGCATTTGTACATGATTCAGGACATTTCCACCACAGCTTTTTAATGTTTCTGATGTTGTGGGAATGCTTTGAGGAAATATCACTTCACGCAAAGAAACAAATGTATTTCATTAAGTGTCTTGTGCATGTTTTATGTGGTTTGTGTAAAGACCATAACAGCCGACATCAATTAAACCACACACCTTTGCACTTTAAGTCAAGATACATGATCGATTTTTAGGAAACTTGTTATTCAGGCTTTACCGACATGTTTAGCTGTGTTGCTCATTCCAAGAAAGCACAATCCTTACAAGTGGTACTTCGTTGTAGGTAGCTAATCAGGCTTTTCAACAATTTTAAATGCAATAAATTTAATTTGCCTCTCTTGGCAACCAAAGTTGTCCATCCCTAGTTGATCATTACCAGTCCATGAAAGTTAGAGGCCTAAAACAGTGTTGAGCTAACGCCATAGATGCTTACTGTGGACTTCTTTAAAACGCTCACACTAAAAAGAGGAAGCAAGAAAGTAGCCAGCTTCAGTTATAATGGGAAACATTAAGCATGTTAGCATTTGACTTTTAGCACATTAGCATCAGAAGATGATTATTATTACAGAGTAAACAAGCTAGTGGCATCGCTAACGCTTTAGCGAGCAGCAGGTTGGCTCTGTGTGTTGATCTTTGCTCTGAGGAGAAACAGATGAAGAGAGAGAGGCGAGGAAGGAGGTATGAAAGTAATGAGAAGAGACGTGTGACACATAAACGAGGGAGGGAGGAGGGAAGCAGAGAGCGAGGGACGGGAATTAAAAAAAGAAGAAGAGAAAGACTAGTTTTGCCCCAAACATCATCAGATCAATCCCTTCATTTCATCTCAGCTGTACTTAATTTTCTGCCTCTCTTACCTGTCCTTTCCTCCCTCTTTCTCTCTATCAATCTCTTCCTCCCCCTCTCTCTCTCCCTCTCTCTCCCTGCAGTTAAGTCAGTGTAATGTAAATGATGTGCCATCGATCGCCCCTGACAGTGCAAGGACGCTCACCTCTTCTCCATCGTGCTGTCATCTCTCTCTTTTTCACACCCCTCCCTCCCTCCCTCGCTCTCTCCCTCGTTCCTCGGCTGCTCTTTCCTCCATCCAACATCTTTTATCTCTCTCTCTCCCCTCTCTCTCTCTCTCTTTTATAGCCCGTCTATGTCTCTCACCCTCGCTCGCCCGCTGCCTCCCACGCCTGCCATCCTTCATCCCTCCCTCTCCCTTCATTCTGCTCTCTCTCTTTCCTTCATAGAACATCATTTATGTCTTTCTCTCCCTCCATTGTTCTTTCGCAGCATCTGCTCTCTCTCTTTTTACCTGTACGATCCTTTGCTCGCCCTCCATCACCCGTCTCTCTCTCTCTCTCTACTCCCATTGGTTCATCTTTAACCTGCCGACTTCACTTAAAGGATCACAGACTACGACTGAAGGGTCAATCCACATTTTGTTCAGAGTTAAAGGTCAAACCTTGTCCTGGAAATGACTATCACAGGCCATTTTATTAGGTACACCCCCTCATCTGCACACAAAGCTCATCACCTGAGCAGCATGAAAATGACGACCTGCTGAAGTTCAACAGAAAACTGGAAACATGTCTCCTGGTCTGATGAGTCTGGATTTCTGAAGAATCTGGAGTAAACATTAGAGCATAGATCCATACAGCCTTGTATTAATGGTTCAGGCTTGTGGTGGCCCCAAGTCTCCTAAGTCAGTCAGTTTCCACATCCCGCGCCTTGATGATTGTAAAAATACGCAGCAAGTCTATTTTCAGCGTGAGCCACTTCAACCCACATCGATCTCCACCAAGCAGATCGATATTTTTTCTTCTCTTATTTACGATTCGTTTATTTTTTCCTTTGTTATTTATGATTTATTTCTTTATTATTTCTATTCTAATTTATGATCTTTCTCTTCATTATTTCTTCTCTAATTTATGATCCATTTCTTTATTATTTCTGCTCTTATTTATGATGTATTTATTAATTTTTTTTTCTTCAAATAAAAGATCTTTTTCTTCATTATTCTTTCTTTAATTTGTGAACTATTTCCTTATTATTTCTTCTCATATTTACGATTTTTTCTTTGATTTCTTCTGTAATTTATGACCCATTTCTTTATTATTTCTTTATGTATTAATTGACATTTCTTAATAATTTCTCCTCTAATTTATTATCTTTTTCTTTATTATTCTTTCTCTAATTTATAATTTAAATATTTCTTTGTAATTTTATTTATGTTCAATTTCTTCATTATTTTTTCTTTATTATTCTTCTTTAAATTTACCACATACTTCTTTATTATTTCTTCTCTGAATTATAATCAATTTCTTCATTATTTTTTCTCTAGTTTATGATCAATGTCTTTAAATTTTTTATCTCTAATTTATGATCATTTTCTCTATTTAATTTATGATCTATTTCTTTATTATTTCTTCTCGAATTATTTGTCTATTTCTTTATTAATTCTTCTCTTATTTCTTATCTTTTCTTATTTTTTTTTCTTTAGTTAATTATCTATTTCTTCATTATTTTTTTCTCTTATTAATTATCTTTTCTTTATTATTTTTCCTCGAGTTAATGATCTTATCCTTTATTATTTCTTTTCTAATTTATGGTCTATCTCTTTATTATGTCTTCTCTTATTTATGATCTATTTCTTTATCATTTCTTCTTTAATTTATGATCTTACCTTTATTATTACTTTTATAGTATATAATGTATTTCATTATTTGTTCTTCTTTTACTTATGATCTATTTTGTTATAATTTCTTCATTAATTGATTTTATATATATATTTTTTTTCTTTAATTTAAGGTCAAACTTTCTAATATCGCTCCATCTTCTCTCCTGAACAGTTCCTCACATTCCTCCTCTCTGTCCTCTCCTTTCACTCTTGTCACCTTCTTGTCCTCCCTCGTTCCCTCCTTTCTTATTCTCTTCTCTTTGCTCCCTCTTTCCTTTCTCCTTATCCAAATAGAGGACACAGACAATCCAATAAACGCCCCCGCTCTCAACAGCTGGAGTGTGTGTGAGTGTGAGTGTGAGTGCGAGTGTGTGTGTGCGTCTGCGAAGCACCGAGTCAGCAGAAAACTAGGATGACACCCTCAGCGCCGGACAGGAATGTCACAGAAAAAAAAGAGAGAGATGAAGAAATAAAGAGCGAGAGGGAGAGAGAGGGAGAGGAGGGGAGACAGATGGGGGAGAGAGAGGGAGGAAGGACAAGAGGAGAGAGAGAGAGGAAGAAGAAGAGGAGAAGAAAACTCGGGGGACCAAGAATGACACATGCAGTATTACTCACCGTCCCCATACATCACACACACACTGAATCTTCCTCCTGTACACAAACAAACACATAAGGACACCAGAGAGACACCGGCTCCTCGCTCGCCCTCTTCCTACGCCGAGAAGGAAGCTTTAGGAGGAAGATCGCCCTCGATAGAAAACTTCAACACCACTGACAATACATGACTTTGGATAATGAGGCTTTTTTTTTTTTCAAACTTATTAAACAATATATCTGAACAATGTCATTCTTATATACCAACTGCAATGTGTGCATATGCAACGTCAATCACACGACAGGAAAGCCATTCATGGAAATAACAGCCACCTATTTCTAAATAAAAATCATCGACCTGTCAGCAATTTTTCTTTTACCTTTATCTCCTCTGTCCTTTTAACTAAATATACATTAATTTTTATGTTTTATTTCTCAATTTTCCACCTTGAAATTGTATTTTACAGTCCTTTTTTGGTATTTTTTACATATTTAATGCTCTTAATGTCATATTATCTTCGTCTTAAGCTGTAAAGCACGATGAAATGCTGTATGTATATTGAGCTCTAAAAAAAAGAATAATAAATGCCTGCCCTTCTGCCCTTCTGCCCTCCTGCGTTGTTGTGATAGCACTCTCACTTGTGCTGCTTCTTCCTCTGTTGCATTTGTCCCTTGCTTGATTTGACCCCTGTGTGATGATCAGTTCAGTTTTTGAAGTGGACTGAAAAAACTTTTTCAGAAGTTCATATCCATCCATCATCTACACCACTTATCCCTTTGGGGGTTGGGGGCTGGAGCCTATCCCAGCTGACATTAGGCAACGACCAGCATTTCCTGAAACCATCATGAACATCAGTTGAGAACATTGACTTGTTGTCAAAAATGTGGAAAGCTGGCCTTTCTCGCAACTTAACAAATCCTCAAAAAATCCTGGATCCACATCCAGATCACCACCAAAATGTGAGCACATTTTCTTTGTGCCGTCACCAACATTTCCTGAAAATGTCTTCAAAATTAGTGGGGAACAATTTGTTATAAAATCCTTGAAGCTTCATCAGGCTTTGAGTTATTTAATCCATCCATTATCTATCCCACTTATCACGTTAGGAGTAGCAAAGTAGTTTTAATTTCAGTCTAGTTTTAGTCGATGAAATCTACTGTACATTTAGTGGACTAAAATATGAAGTGTAAAGGGTAAGGCATTTTTTATGTTTCCTTGAATTTCTGAAGTCATGTTTTACACTTGGATAAAATGAAACATCTAATAACCCTTTACTGAATGTTAGTAAAGTTTGAATGTATAAATGAACAGAAACAAATTGAACTTTTGTGTGAAATGCAGTCACCTTTATTTAGGCTACCTGGCAGAGCATCTCAGTTACAATACCAGAACTGACAACAAACAGTGAACCTGCTCTACATGAATATATCAGTTCATAAAGAGAGGAGCTCTGATTGGATCGCTCCACAACTTTTTCCACCACCAAGCTACAGCAGTTGTGATTGGATGTCCCTCTTAACTCATCCAACCCTTCCACACAACCAAAGCAGCTGTGATTGGATATATTCCTAACTTGTCTCTACTTCCTACATGACCAAATTAGGTCTGATTGGATTAAGTCTCTGTCAAACATTTTCATCTAGTTTGGGACCTGGACTAACATTTGTAAATGCTTATCATGAAGAATAAGGGTTTGGTCCCAGTATGGAGCCTTGAGGAACACCAGCTTGATAATTAAGATCATTTTGACCCTCTAATCTGCTACAGACCAGGACTTCATGTAAGGAAAGCTGTCAAACTGAGCCTCGTCCTGGGTCAAACTCGACTTGGACCAGTCTACATGTGTCCCTCAGATCACATCCCTCACCAGATGGGGGCGGTGGCGTGCCCTCTGACTGTTGGCCGACACAGTAGAGGAGATTAAATGTTTTTCTTTTGAGCGTGAAAAGTTTAGTTTGATCTGAACCCTGTTTGACACGTCGAATAGGTTTTTAAATTTAACCGCACATGGTCTAAATCCAACATAATACCCCCCCTCCCCACCCCCCACCCACACGCACTTCGACAAACACACAGGACCATCTCTAAAACACACACTCACAGAGTCAGAAGGTAAGCCGGGATCCTACAATAAGTCCAGTTTTATGACTAGTGTATAACACCAACAGCTGAATCAATATTAGTTTACACTGGGTCACTCTGGACTCGCACACACACACTCACATACAGCTCTTTCCTTCCATAAACACACACATCCAATCTCCCAGAATACATTATTATTACACACACACACAATAACACACACAGATTAGCTTTTATTCTATTACACCCTCGTGGTAGGTCGGGTTGTCCATGTAAGGAAAAACACACACACCAACACACACAGCTGTTATAAAAGTGATAACTGTAATAAAACACACACACACTCACTCCGCGCTGCTTATTATAAAAAATGATAAACATTCAAAGAGCCGTAAAGTTTTACAGTGATGAACTAACACATCAACTTTATTAACGGCTCGTTCTCAGGCTCGTTTTTTTACAGTTTCCCTTTTAAAACATTTTAATTCCTCCTTTTTGTCCCCCCCCTCCCCAACGCCGTCCCAACTGAAACGGTCAGGGGTGTTAAAGTGCTTTATGGGGACAAACGGTGAGTTTCAGAGCAGAAGGGACAGTTTTGAACCATTTTCACCGGTGAGGACGGGTAACTGATGAAACCGAGCAGGTGGAACGATGGAGACAAACTGGCCACTTTATTAGGTACACCTGTTCTGCCATCAAACAGCCTTAATTCTGCTTGAGAAGAAATAATTTAGAAACATAAATATGAGAGAAAGAAGGGGAAATTTGGTGCTGAAAAAAAATATAATAATAATAATCATATATATAACCCTAGAGATGGATTATTCATGTCATGTCCCAAGTCTCTTAAAACATCTTTTTCATTCTGATGCTCAAGTTGAACTTTAACAAGTCGTCTTGACCATGTCTGTGTGTCTCATTGCGTTGAGTTGCTGTCATTTCATTTGTATTAATAAGCATTTCCACTAATGGACCTCATAAACAAGCATATATACATATATACATATATATATATTTTTTCCCCTAAAACTTTTTTAAAAGACAATTTTAACTAAAATATAGCCAAGTTATTCTTTTGCCTTGAGACCTGGGGTGAAAATAAATAAATAAACTTCAATATGACTTTTCTTTCCTGGTATATATTTTTTTGTAAAGATAACTGTATTTTTTTCCAATCAGAAATAATGCTCTGAACATAAATCAGAGATGAATCACAGCTTATTTAATTAGAATTGTATTTATTTATTTATTTAATTTCTAAAATACCATTTTTAACTACAATAAAGCCAAGTTATTCTTTTGCCTTGAGACCTGGGGTAACAATTAATAAAAAAATAAACAAAAAAATAAATAAATAAATAAAGAGCAATATTACTCTTTTTCTGGTTTATGTTTTGTAAGGATAACTGTATTTTTCCCAAAATGTAATTATCCTCTGAACATAAACCAGAACTATATTGTACATTATTCTAATTAGATTTTTTTCATTTTTTGTTTATTTATTTTTTCATTTTTTTTGTTTATCTTGTTTTGCTTTTAGTAGCAAAGTCGAACCACTAAAGGAAACTAAACTATGACATTTGTCGTCTTCTTTTTGCAGCGGTTTCCAAATTTTCTGCATATCCGTTGTCAAGTTTCCAGAGTTAACATCAAACCCCTCCATCTTTGGTAAAGGTTATTAATAAAAATCAAATGCCGTCAGTGCGCTGTGACCTTTATGGACCTCTAATAGGGACCAGACGTCTCTGTGATATGATTCCCCCCTCCGGCTACGGCGGCCTGCAGATGACACAAACAATACAATCACATTTCCTCAACAGAGGGAGAAGTAATCTGGCTAATTAGAGCAGAGATCCAGCGAGGAGGCTATATATCACCGTGCTAACTACTGGAACAATAAAACTGCTTTGTCATTTGCTTTTTTTGGCACGAGAACAGGGACTTTTTTAAATCCCTCCCAGGTTAAATATTCAGCTGTGTTTGTTGTTGGTGCTGGGAGGGAAGTGCAGCTCCAAAACAGACAGCGGAGCCACAAACAGCAGCTGCTGGAGCAATTACAGAGCCACTGTTATTGATAAACTCTCTCCAGCAGGAATAATACGGATCTGTAGGCTCATTTAAAGACTATATCTGACTTTATAGACCTCTCCACCTGAAACTTGCTCCGTTCTTTAACTTTATCAACCCGGACTTCAATCCAATTATGGAGCAAACGAGCCCTGTCAGAGGAAGTGGGCAGTTTAGATGGTAACCAGCTTCAGATTGGATGTGATTAGACTCAAACTCAGTCACTTTATTAGGCCGTTAAGTCTCTTATCAGAAAGTCGATGGAATGAAGGGTGAGAGAAAGCAGCCTGTTATTGGGTCAAGTAAGCAGTGTGAAGTCCTGAATTCACTTCTGTTAACTAAAGGTGAATTTGCGGCATTAAATTACTCAATTATTTTTAGAATTTCTGCATCCTTCACCTTATTGTTACTTCATCTTGACTAATTTTTTTGTCCTGTTGGAAATGTTATGCTATGCTGACGACACAACAACATCCAACAGTACCACTTATTGCTTTAAGGGTTGCGGGATGCTAAGCTTGCAGTGCAGCTGGATCCGCCTGATTTATTGTTTGTAACCAGGCAGATCTATCTTGCCAAGCTTCAATCTACAACGACCGTGTGCAGCACAAATCGGTTGAGGTGCTACGAAATCTGAAAAAGGGAAGCAACTGGTTCTTTATTAGGCTGTTAAGTCTCTTATCAGAAAGTCAATGGAATGCATTGTGGGAGAAAGCAGCTTGTTATTGGGTCAAGTAAACATTAAGAAGTCCAAATTCACTTCTGTTAACTAAAGGTGAATTTGCGGCATTAAATTACTCAATTATTTTTAGAATTTCGGCATCTTTCACCTTGATTTTTACTTTACTTTGACTACTTTTTTTTGCTCTATTGAAAATGTTACACAACACAACATATCCAACCATACCACTTACTCCTTTCAGGACTGTGTGGTGCTAACCTTGCACTGCAGCTGGATCAGCCTGATGTATTTTCTGTTAAAGCAGTTGAGGTGCTACAGAATCTGAAGGAGTGTAGAAACTGTTTCTTCACATTGAAAGCAGCAAACTGAGGTGGTCTCAGCCTCTAATGGAGTGACAGGAAACATTCAATCATGCTCACTTTACCATCTGACATTGGAAAACATGAAATAAACAAAACTACAAGAGCAGAAGTCTTTTAGTCACTTATTTTTATTTAAATGAGTCACATTTTAAGTCCAGATGCATAAGTTGTCAAATATATTGTGTTGGCATAATCCCATTAACCTTTGAGCAGATTAACAAGTTTGGTGTTTGGGACTCCTCTCACTTATTGTGTCTTCATTACATAACTTCAGATCTATGACCTTTGAACTCTTCACTTTTTGTACTTATTTTTGTACCGAATTACATAAGCCCTTCTAGGAAACATCCAAACAATTTTTCAGGAAATCGTGACGACATTAATCGCGTTTTGACAGCAAACTGTCTCGTTGATCCTCTGCTGAGAGGCTCGTTCTTTTACTTTATTCTTTTAATCACTTTTCAGAGTCAATAAAAGACCTAAATGATCAATCTGCAGGTTTTCTCCCATCTAAATTATGAAATTAAAACTACATATTTGAACAAAACTGCAGTGAAACACGGCCTGCTCACCTCCATCCTCTCTTTCAGTAGATACTTTATCTCTGAGTGATGCAGTGGCTCATTTCAGGGGCCACCCTGGAACATTATGCTCCAAAACACAATCTATTTAATACAAAATGACACAGTTTCTGCCATCAGGGGATTTCAGCAGGTCTCCAAACCAGGAGCGTTGTCATTTTGCATTAAAGGACATTAAGGTGTGCTGGAGCATGGTGCAGAGAGCCGTATGAAGGGAGCAAATGAAGAAGTGTGTCTGCTGCTCTATGAACAACAACGACGAGGAGAAAGAGAAGAGTTTGGGGACTGCAAACAGCGTTTTGTAATACATTTGAGCTCTAGACATGACGAAACATTTGGTTTTTGGATTTCTATATATTTCGTTAGAAAAAGTTCGTCAAGGAAAGATTCATACATTAATTTTGTTAAAAATTCAAGCTTTCACTTAATTTCAAGAGGGATAGCATTGGAAACCTAGCACATGTATACTGTTTTAAAATTTCAACACACTTTTATGATTTGTTAGCCGCATGATAAATAATTCCAGCAAAATCGTGTTTTCGCCAGTGAGTCTCCAGGCCGATTTTTTTTTTACATCCGCTAAGAAAGGTGAAAAATAACATGCATGGGCACTCCAGCCTCTTCCAACAAGACCAAAAACATGCTCATTAGGTTGATTGGTGACTCCAAACTTTCCCCTATGTATGAGTGCTTGTCTGTCTTTCTATGTGGGCCTGTGATTGGCTATGGACCGGTTGATGGTTTACCCCGCCTCTCGCCCAATGTCAGCTGGAATAAAGATAAACTGATCAGATTTGGAAGTTGAAAGTCGAGAACATTTGGTTGAAATGGTACTCGTGAAAATGAAATAAAAACATCTTAGAAGGATTTTCATCAATCTGCACAAATATCGACTCTGACTCAAGAATTAGATTAGCAGGTTTAGAGGTCTAAGGTCAAGGTCATGTGGCCTCATGTTTTTGTTCAGATCACTGTCACCCCAGGTCTCCTTGGAAGAGCATGAACTTATCCACCAAATATCTTTGGTCTGGTCCAAACAATCGCTGGTTTACTTTTTCAAGAGTTTGGTAAATCCGGACTGGTGTGGCCCACCTGAAAACAAGGGGGCTTGCTCAGCTTCCAAGCAGACTAGTCCTGTTTCCAGTGGTTCAAAAGCTGTGATTTGTGGCTTGAACTTGCAGAATATCACAACAGCCAGCAAGCTAGCATCAGACTCACTCTAAGTCTCTTATCAGAAAGTCCATGGAATGAAGGGTAAGAGAAAGCAGCTTGTTATTGGGCCAAGTAAACATTCTTAAGTCCAAATTCACTTCTGTTAACTAAAGGGGACTTTATGGCATTAAACTACGTATTTTTTTATAACTTTGGCATCTTTCTCCTTTATTTTTACTTTATTTTGACTAACTTTCTTGTTCTATTGGAAATGCTATGCTTTGCTGATTACACAACATCCATTCACTAAACCACTTATTCAGGGCTGTGCAGTGCTAACCTTGCAGTGCAGCTGGATCAGCCTGATTTACTGTCTGTCGAGCAGTTGAGGTGCAACGAAATCTGAAAGAGCAGAGAAACTGTTTCTTCACATTGACAGGAGCAAACTGAGGTGGTCTTTACATCTAATGGAGACAAAGGAAACATTCAATCATGCTCACTTTATCATCTGAAATTAGAAAACATAAAATAAACTAAACTACAAAGAGCTTTCACTTATAATGTCAAGCAAGAAGAGGCTAACCTTAGCATTGCTAGCATGCCAGTCATCATTTATCGGTATTATTGGTTTGATACTGGTATCGGCCTATATCAGCCTAAAAAGTAAAGTATCGGTGTGAGTCAGTATTAACATTTTGGCAGATATTTAAAGCCGATATATCAGTCACACATATTGGCTGGAATATTGGCAAATATTGATGCACCTTCTCGTCACTGCATGGGTACATTTTAAAATCAAGGGTTTCATTTTTGCAAAAGCTAAATGCTGTTTTTCATGTTTTACATCTGTTCTTCACAAAAATATACTGTAACACTGAAAGAAACAAGTCCATTTTTGTTAAGTACAGAGCTTGTGCTCTTGACCAGAAATATCTGTGTTGGTTTCTGCAATAATAAATTAAAAAATATCGGCATATGGGATATCGGCAAAAATATCATCCCTACTCTTAACAGGTTGAAATCGGCAGATGCTCCCGGAACATGTTTACAAGTCACATCAAGAAATATGCAAGTTTGATCTGAGCAACCTGAATGCAATTTTAATTCTATCCAATCATTCAAAATACTTCCGAGCTGCTTCAGGACAAACTATGCTAATACTTGATATATTTCCTGGTCACAGTGCAACAACAGGCCAGATGGCAGGAACAAAGAACGCAGCTACAACCCCTACTAGTGGTGAGACAGTGTATTACACACCATTTGACAGAATTTGGTCCGAGTAAAAGTGGAGTGTGATAGAAAAGTGTCCTGTAGTGTTAATTTTGACAGCTCTTTTTAATTAAGTTCTAGTTACAGTCTTTTAGTTTCAGTCATAATTTAGTCATGTTAATTGTTTTAATTTTAGTCTAGCTTTAGTCAATGAAATTTCAAAATTTATCCGACTAAAATATGAAGTGTAACGTCTAAGGCATTTTTGATGTTTCCTTGAATTTCTGAAGTCATGTTTTACACTTGGATAAAAAGAAACATCTAATAGCCCTTTATTGAATGCCAGTAAAGTCTGAATGTATAAATGAACAGAAACAAATTGAACTTTTGTGTGAAATGCAGTCACCTTTATTTAGGCTACCTGGCAGAGCATCTCAGTTACAATACCAGAACTGACAACAAACAGTGAACCTGCTCTACATGAATATATCAATTCATAAAGAGAGGAGCTCTGATTGGATCGCTCCACAACTTATCCCACCACCACCAAGCTAAGGCAGCTGTGATTGGATGTCCCTCTTAACTCATCCAACCTTTCCACACAACCAAAGTAGCTGTGATTGGATATATTCCTAACTTGTCCCTACTTTCTACATGACCAAATTAGGTCTGATTGGATTAAGTCTCTGTCAAACATTTCGTCTAGTTTTTATTTGTTGATGAAAATGTCAGTTAATTTGGTTTTAGTTTTTGTCCATGTGCACTTGCTTTTATTAGTTACTGTCTAGTTTTCGTCAGGGGGAAAAAAGGTTGTTGACGAAAACTTTGACGAAAACAATTACTCAACAAAATGAACACTGCTCGTGTCCTTGTATCATATTTTCTTCCATCACTGTCTCTTTAAAATAATCCACAGGAGGATCAAATGTCTCTCTGTCTTTGTCCATCTTTGAATCAGACGTGCTCGTCACTGAATGGTAATAATCCTGCTCATGAGTTCACCAGTGTTTCCAGTAAATATGAGCCGCTGTGACACATCTCTCCTCCCGGTGTCTGTGACAGTCGTTCCCTTTCCTGGAAACAGTCGAGCCGTAAAAACGTGACTCCCTGTCCACACGGTCAGACTTCAAACACACACACAGTGAGAACTTTGTTTTTTAATAAAGCGTCTTGTTATTGCTCTCATTATGCTGTCGTAGTCCAGTTAATCTGTTTTCACAGAGTACACTGTGCTCTCTGGATTGTGCTGAGTCAGCCTTAAGCAGGAGTTGGACTTTAATGGAGTCAGCGTTCATCTTCTATTAATTATCGCTGACTGATAATTTTCCTGTTTTCTCCTGTTTTTATTTTACAGTGAGCAGTAAAGGGCCAAGGGAATGAAGCCGTCACCGCCGTATTTCTTCTGTTAATTGTTGATCTGTTTGTTTTTAGGTTTACTGGGAGACATTAGAAGATTTATGAGTTTCGTAACTATTAGAGAGGGCAATAAAAAAAACTTTTCTGGAAATCTGAAACAGAAAAAAATCAACCATATGGCTATAAAACCAATTTAGAGGTTACTGAACTTTGTTTGAGTGCTTCAGTTTAGGAAAAACATTAAGTTTATTTTGCAAGATTTACTTGGGACCTTAAGGTTATTGCAAACTTTTTAAAAAGACCAAATACTTGATCATCAAAAAACTAGAAACATTACTGCAAAATTAACTTAACCAGAACATCAAATGTCCTTAAAATGAACATAAACACATTGTTCATCAGTGGAGGAAAGAAAACAGGATTCTTGGATAAGCTGTACACTTCTGCACATGTCCTGATTTGATTTTTGTGTATTTTCTGGAAGGAAAATGATTGAAAATTAGCTAATATTAAACAAAAATAGTTTTTTGTCATGGTGGAGCATTTCTCCATTGTTGTATCTATGTCATTTATGTCACACTTATACTGTTAAAAAGTTCAGTACCCATCTGTACAGCTCCTTCACTGCAGCTTTTGTATATATTGTTGGGTTGTGTGATTGTTATTCTTTTGTGCCTTTTGTATATTTTGTATTTTTTGTACATTTTTGATATGTATACCCAAGCAGTGTTAATGTTGTTGACTAAATATTTTCATCATAGTTTTTAATCAACAACCTTTTTTCCCCTGACGAAAAACTAGACAGTAACTAATTTTTTTTTGTAGACTAAAATGTTATGAAATTTCATCAACTAAAACTAGACTAAAATTACCACAATTTAGATGACTAAACTATGACTAAAACTAAAAGATATTTTAGGCAAAAGACTATAACTAAAACTAAATTAAAAAGTGCTGTCAAAATTAACACTGTACCCACGCCAATTTTGCACTCAACCTTTATTTTATACTTGATTTTATTCTCCCTGGCCCTTATTTCTATTCTTATTCTCATTGTATGTTTGTTTTTGCACCAATTTACCAAGTCAGATTCCTTCAATGTGTAAAAGTACTTGGCAATAAATACAAATTCTGACTCTGATCACTTCCTGAGAGTAGAGTCTGTCTCTATATTTTGATCTCAAGCTGCACAGTAGTGTGGCAGGTGGTGCTGGGGCCTACGGTGCACAATTACAGGTTTCTATGGTCAAATAAGGAGAAAAGGTGCCTAAATGACAAATCCCTAAAGGGGGCGCCAAGCGTACCAAACCAATTCTGAAGGGTCAGATAGGGAGCTAAAAGTGCTGAAGTCTGTTGACCCCAACTCTAGTATTCTAGTACTTTCACACAGGCACAATATTCCTTGAAACTGGATGCACTCTTAGTATTTTAGATTGTATTATTGTTGTTGTTTTACACATCGTAAGGTAGACTTAACCCAGACTGTACTGATTGTATTATAACTGTTTATGTTGTTTTTATGGTGTTGTACTGTATGTGCATCTGCATCTCTGGTTTCATGTTTCATTTTTATGTTTGGGACCAGACTAAAAATTAGCATTGTGCTAAGTCCGACATATTATAGAATTAACTCCTAAGATATTCTATGTTCATAAATATACACCGTCCCTTCCAAATACATGTTTAAATAAATATCAGCAACATGAGGCAGAGTGTGGCTAACGTTAGCATTGCATGTCAGTTTGTGCAGAATATGTTTACACATCGCTCCAGTCAGTATGCAAGTGCCACTCGATGCAGCTTAAATTCAGCTTTATCTTTATTTTAGGGCACAGATTTCTTCTGAACGAGGTAAACAATGTTATTGCTCGAGGCCAGTTGTGTATTTCCGGCTTATAATGCAGAAATGAAGAGCAGAGCTACAGCCCCGACTAGTGGTAGGAGGCTAGATTGCACAATGAAGGCTTTTGTCCACTTCTCAGATGCAGAGAAAAATGAAAATGTGGAAATTTTAACCAAGTCCACTGAACTTTATGATAAGATAAGTTAAGATAAGATATTCCTTTATTAGTTTATGTGTGAATATTACCTAAAACTCGTCTTGAAATAAAATACTTTACAGCCTTTGATATTCATCTTATATAAGTTGTAAAATCACAGCAAACATGACTGACATGTAGTTCTTACGTGAGCTTAAAAAAAAAAAAAGCACAAAAAGTCAGAATTACGCATCAACAGGATGTTTTACAGCACGGCTCAGTTTCCTTTTGAAGACGTTGTTTTTGTACATTCAGTGCCGAGCATGACCTTGAATTACAATCCTCAGGCTTTCTGCTCAAACATGTCATTTCCTCTCGCTCTCCTAAAATATCTGTGATTGCTACTCTAATGTCAAAAAAATACTAGCCATCTATAATTAAAGATGTGTTAATAATGAAGTCATTACAGCAGAGAGCAGCTTGAATCGGAGGGAGGGAGGGCAGAAGAATGTGGCGGTGGCTTTTGTAGGTCACCCCAAACAAAGCGTGCACAAAAAACACACAAAAACACACACAGGTGCGCACATCCAGGCCCACATGTTCCCCCTCGCTTTAAAACGCACACACACATCTACACACAGCAGAGACGAGATCAAGAAAATAGTTCACACGGACAGCGAGGCCTGTGGTATTTGTTGGCCTCAAGTGGGTCACACACTAAAACACACACAGAAACGCACACAGGACAAATAATCATGCAGCTTTCATCCTCTGAGGCAGGAAATGCTGCTTTTAAGCCGAGTGTGTGTTTGAGTTAAAAGACATCCACACACATTATCCCATTTGGACTGTTAGGGGAGTGTAACACACACTCGGATGTCCATATGTCCAGAGAAAGAACTTTAAAATAGAGCTTATAATGTTTTAATATTAATATATACGCATTCATCTTCTCTTCAAAGACCAACACTGTAGAGAAAAAAAGGCCCCACGCGCCAAAAACTACAAACATGGCCAAGATTGAACAAATCCTGAAAGAATCCAAACAACAACAAAGAGAAGATTTGTCTCTCACACCACAGACATAAAAGATGAGGGAAAATTAACCCTTTGACTTCTAAAGACATCAAATTGCCAGAAATCAACCCGCTGGTTGACTTGCACGTTTAGGATTTTTCTGGGCATGAATGGATTTCCATTGTTTCTGCAAGAAAGTTTGTCTTATAAAAGACCACAGAGAGTAGAATTTGTTCAAATAACCTTTTAATAAACAAATACAGTTCTTCACATTTTCCCATCTACATGTGTGTGTTTCTGAGTGAGACAGAGGGAGAAAAACTAGGCCTGTGTGCATAAAATTGTGGAATTGTAATGATTTGAACAATATAAATATCAAAGCTGTGTGATGTATCCTTTAACCTGTGACCATTTGTTCAAAAACAGTGCTCAACATTCAAATGAATTGCACTAATCTGCTGTTATGGGTGATGTCAGACAGGCTATCTCAAAAAGTATAAAAGCCACAGCTTCGATGTTTACACATGTTGAATCCTGATAAGAAGATGAATATTCCGATGTATATTATGCCTGTGTGTGTAAAAATTGAATGAGTAGCAGTGGTTAGAAAACATATTCAAAATGAGCTGCCAGTCTGTGATCAACTGGTGAGAAATCTTTATACACAGATTGGCAACTCAACCAACCAGTTGATCTAGTTTTCTGAGAAACTGCATATATTTCGTTGCCAAATTTATTTCCTTCAACTAAATTATGATTGTTAGAGGGTCCAGAAATGATATGATAAAAGATTATTTTTTCTTGTCTGGCCATTTGCTCTTACACTGTGACATTTCTGAGGAGCTGTGCAGCACCGAGTCACTTCAGTTTTTTTCCATGATTTTCAGATATTTATGTACGGCATCCAGTGGATATAATCAGTGTTACATACACTATTCAGTGAGGTGAATGAGGATAAGCAGCCAATGATAGGTTTTCCAAATACAGCTATATGGCAGGAAAAAAGTCAACCATGCGGTTACAGTGCCAGTCTAAGAGCGAAAAAGATAGAAGGGGGGACAAAGAAAGGCTATAATGTAAATAAGTGAATTCGGAAGTTCAGGACTGAAAAGAAGAGAACAAAAGTAAAGAAAAAAAAATGTTGGTAAAAATGCAGAACTAATTACACATGCACACAATGGACAATTGACTTGCCTCTGATGCACCTCTGTAGACAGAGCAAAAGTTCAAATTTAGTTAGGTTTTTGGTTGTTTTCTTTAGATCTACTTATCCTGACATCACATGCTGTTTATTAACGTTAAATACATATTTTCTAGATCTTGTGGAAACAACAGAAATTCACTTAATATCCCAGTAAAAACAGTGACTCACATCAAGACAGCAAGACTGACTACCATAATCTCAAAAAAGCAACTAATTAGTACTTATTACCACTTAAATATGGTAAAATAAAATGTTAGGGACAAGAGGATAGTGAAATATCACCAGTGAAATGGTAATGCTGTGTCAAAAACACTTGACACACAGTCAAAATCTCAAGAAACGACCACATTTACTTACTATCATGGAAAAGTTGGCCAAAATAACGTATTTGGATGAATGTTTTCTCACGCCTTCAATTATAAATAACTCAAAAAAAAAGACAAGAAAGTTACAGAACAGAAAGAAAAACAAGATGAAAAGGAAAAGAAAATGATGAATCAAAGGAGGTGCTGAAAGTGGGAAAGGGGGTCCATGAGTGACGAAACTGTCTTGCAGAGCAGAAGAAAAGAAGACGATGGAGAAGTTTGACAGGCGAGGGAAACATTTAAAGAGACGTGAAGAAAGAGGAGCGGTGGGAGGGGGTGATTCATGAAAGGAGGAGAAGAAGACGTCCACTGCGTCCATCTATTGTGAGAAGAAGAAGACAGAAGAGCTTTCAAAATAGAAATGAGATCCATGCATGTTTGAGAGTGAAAACAACATGATATAGAAGAAAAACATGGGACTCTTCGCCTGAATTCTCCCTCATAAATCTTACATTCTTCGCAAAGGTCAAACATGTCAAGATAACACCAACAAGAAGTCCTGGGACAACCAAAGAGAAGGAACGCCACACCCAGAGCATTATTGGAAAATAACTGGAGCCTGTTTTCTTGATTTACTAAACTCGTCTGCTTCAGTTTGCGGCTCATTGCGTGTGAAAACAGTGGATCTCCAAAGGGACTTCTTTATTGGATACGTGGATGTTTCTCTTTGCAGGAGGCAGCTAATGTTCGCCCTGTTTGTGTTGGGTGATATTTAAGCAACAGGCAAATAAAGATGATAAAGAGAGTAAAAACAGCGAAGAAGAAAAATCCTGTTGGGTTTGGAGAGACTATAACAGGATCCTGGATGGAGAACATGCTTCACCCCGTGACCTCGGATAAAGAAAATACTCCAGGCATTTGTGGACTCACCAGGGCATAGATGGTGGTCCCGAGTGAGAGGTGCTAATCTGACAACTCTCATACAAAATAATGCAGAAAAATGTTTTTTGTGGATACACTTAGAAGCAAAACAAATCTACTTTCTTAAAGACAAGCTTAAATGGATTTCAGGCTATTAAAAGATGAATATAACATAGTGAAGGAATTATTGAAGACGAACAAATGATTTTAGGGTCCAGCTTTGACTCCGTAATTTAAGAGTACTATCATTTTCTCTGAGTGCAAATCAGAGGCAATTTAAACTCACTTTTTGGGTTTGATGTTGACTAAAAAAACACAGAGAAATACTCTCTTAAAAAGTTAAAAAAAAAAAAAAGCTCCTTAAATTAAGGGTCCTTCATGAGTACCAGGTTTCTTTTAATTTACGAGGAAAACTGATTTTATGAGACTGAAAAGTTGTGTTTCACATCTGCTGCTTGTTTAACATGGAGTTCCTCAGGGCTCCTCATTAAGACACTCCTTAATTAGGTACAAACTAAAGCTGTGGACACTCAAAGACTGAAATTAAACCAGACATACACATAGGTAACATTCAATAATTATTTGTTTTGTCAAAGGACTTCAAGCATCTGTTGGTTATTAATGGTGGAGTTCCTCAAGGCCCCTAATTGAGATCCTTCTAAACTGGATGATTATTTGTGAGGTACAAGTTTTGCTCAAATAAAAATACTAACCTTAAAATTGAAAGGTTCCTCATGTTGGGGTTCTTCAAGAGGGACAGAATTGAAATTGTGAGGAAAAGTGATTTTAAGAGACTGAAAAGTTGTGCTTCACATCTGCTGCTTGTTTAACATTTGCCATGAAATTATCTTTTCTGTAGGAATTATTGAGAAAACAAGTGACTTTGGAAGAAAGAAAAGTGCATAAATCTCCCACTTGTTCAAAGAGGGTTCCTTGGGGCTCATGACAAAGATAATACTCCATTGATAAGAATATATTTTTAATAGAAAATATGTTTTTAGTGAATTATTGAGGTATAAAAGTTACTTTTGAGGACAGAATGTTGTGTGAACCCTCTGCAAGATTGACATGGTGTTCCTCAGGGCTCCTGTTTGAGATGCTTCTTAATTGATTTGAGCAATTTTCCTCCTAAATGTTTGAACTCATCTGCTGTTTAAATCTCACTTCACTCATTAGTCGAAGATACGATCATACTGTTGTCAAGCTTTTACCTAATTACGCTTTCTTAGTAAAAGCAGATGATGATGTTGTTTTATTTGGAAAAAGTGCTGCATAAGCCCTGTAACTTTTAAGAGGTGTTCCTCAAGGCTCCTTCCCAAGACACCTGTAATTTTATTTTAAATGTTCAATATTTCTACCTAAAGAAGGGAAAATGCTGATTTAAACTGTGTGTCTTTAGGATTTCAGGAGTCTTGGGTTATTTCAAGCTTCTGTTTATTGTTTTAAACTTAATTTAAAGTTGTTATAGATCATTATTAGGAAACGAAAGATAAACAATTAAGAAAGAGGACTTAATGTGACTTTAAAGGATCCACCCTGCAGAAAATCTATGTGTTGGTCCATCTATCTGTCCATCAGTGTATGTGTAGCGGTATTGTTGATGTTAACACAACCTCAGACGGACTGATAATAGGACAGCTGGAGCATGAAATCACGTAGAGAGACAGAGATAGAAAAAGACAGAAAGACGAGTGAGAGACAGAAAGATTACAAGGACGGAGAGGGAGAAATAGAGGAGGACGCCACCAAGAAAGATGGAGATATTCAAGTGCAGAGCAAAACTAAAAAACAGACTGAAGATAAATAGGAAAAGAGAGAGAGAGACGTGGGGGTTGCTGGCAGGGGCGAGAGACTATGACAGAGGGTCACTATGAGAGAGAACATGAAGAGAAAGAAGTGGGGGAGGGCGAGACACGCAGAGAGAAAGAAACAGACACCAAATTCATTGTTTTCATTGTCTAATTCGAACCACAGAGAGAGAGAGGATGGAGGGAGGAAGGGAGGAAGAACGAGGAGGAACATGAGACGAGTTCACACACATTCCTGCTCCGGACTGAAGTTTGAAAATCTGAAGAGAAAGTGGCCCTTTTTTCTTGAAAGGTTCATCTTCACAGTGTCTGAATTCCCACCGCGGCACTGATTTCTCCTTTTTCTCCACCAGCGTGTTTACTTACACTCCAATAACTCAATTATAACCGCATTAAGGCATTATTATTCCAACTGTCGGGTAAACACCTTAACCAGCTTATCTGATCGGGTTTAAGGTGTTAGTGCGGCCAAAATCTGCCTTCAGAGTATTAAACAGTTATCCTTTATTTACTCTAAAGACCTGAAATTGTTTGAAGGAATGTGACTTAATGAAGAGAACACATATTATGATCTTTGGGGAGGCTGGAGGGAAACTTCTGACGTCACGGATGATTTAAAACAAAAGTGATTGATTTGGTTAGAAGTTTGGAGATTTTACCAATTTATCTTGAGCCTGCATGTTTTATCTTTTTTAAATTATTATTTACAAATTCTGTTTGGAGCTACATCTGTTTTAGTTTTTATAAAAGATTTTTTTTTGGGCATTTATTACAGGAGAGAGAGAGAGACACTGGATAGGCTTGTGAAAGGAGGCAAGAGAGAGTAAGGGGAGGACACTCTGCAAACTGGCCACAGGCTGGATTGGAACCAAGAATGGCAGAAGCATGTATATGGGACATGCCTGGTTGCTTACCACCCTGCCAAACCAGCACTCAGGCCCCGTTCACATGACAACGTTGTCACCAGAAATGTATTGAACTGTACTGAAACAGGGGTGTTAAAGCAGCACTGCAGATCTTTTGAGCCTTCAAATATTCTCTCCAAAGTCTGTTCAGTGGAGCTCGGCGCTGTAACAGAGAGAATGCCCCCCCCAAAGCGCTTCCCTGCTCTGTTTAGGGGCTATGTAACTTTTGCTGCCGTGACGGGGACACATATCGCGAGATGCTGCGAGAAGTGCAAACTGCTTTACGGCACTACGCGAGATTTGGCTTCCAGCTAAAGAAGCCGGTGTTTTGCATGTAGTAGTAGCAGCCATGGCATCTGCAAAGCGTGTGAGGAGGACTCTTTCTCCAGATTCAAGGGCCAAAAAGAGACCGGAGATCGGACAAGAATTTACATTGGAGCCCACTTTGCTCGGTGGCGAGAGCGTCGGGAGATGGAGAATTGCAAGACGGATGCCGAGCTTGCAAAGTTACTGCTGGAGAGGTAAGTTATGTTTTCGTCGGGTTTTCCCCCGTTCAACACTTGGTTTCAGTCGGTGGTTGCTCCGTAGCATTGCATGCTTTGTGTAACTTGGCGGACATTGTTTTGTCACTAAATGCTACCAGCGGTTATTTGCCGGCGAGTTTCTCAGATTGCTGGAGATATTTATGGCGCCATGACGCTCAGTCATTCACTATTTCACTATTTCTTCTATTTCTTCGGACGTTCTGTCGACTCGCTTCTCCCGGCTCTGTATGTCAACAAATGCTCGTTGCTGAGAGGCGCTGTGTTACGACAGTGCAATTACACTCAATGACCAGAGAGGCCCCTCGAGAGCAGACAAACCTGAATCTTACATAGTAAGGCTTTAAAACATGCATACGCTTGAAGACAAACTTTTCACAAACAATAGTGAATGGACGCATGACGACACAGGAGGTTTTTGTCTGGACAACAAATGTGTCTGGATATTTTTGTCTGGATAACAAAACTGAGCACAGCAAGCAGCTCACATGTTGCTCAGTAGTCAGCCATAGCGGTTGTTGTTGTTCCTCGGTGTGCGCGCAACCTTCATCTGAAAGAGTATCACGTATGCGCCACGCATCATCGTTTACCTGAAAACGCTGATTCCTGGTTACATGGAGACAAATATATTTTCAAAACTTTTCACTCTGGACCCAGGTTTCAAAAGTTTGCGGATTCAGGCACTCCGGGCACTTTTCTCATGTAAACGCACATGCAACGAAAACTCTGTTTTCATTGTCTTTCAATGGCCCCTCAGCCTATGTCTGTTTTAACACTTTAATTTCTCCAAACTTGATGGGCAGCCTCAAGCAGCAACGCTTATATTACTTACTTTTATATCTGGAATTGTATAACAGATCTTTATGGGGACAGCAGATCATACCTGTCAATTCAAAATGGCTCCAGGTCAATATATATCCTACAAGTATTATGTTAATTTAGTATTTTAGTATGTTGGTTAATTTTGATAATTGTAAATATCTTTGATTCTTTGATCACTATTTTTTTTTTTGTATTCAATGCATGCTACTATCCCTGTACTTGCCCTGTACTGCGGCAAACCAGAATTTTCCCTTGGGGGATCAATAAAGGATTATCTTATCTTCTCTTATCTTATACATGCACAGCAAATTTAGAAGAGTTAAAATGTTGGTGTTGGCAAGGGCAGAGATAATTCAACCCTGGATGGAGTCAAATCCCTGAAAATTTTCCAAGTTAAATAGAAGTTGGTGTCAAAAAACAAGAGTAAAACTGAAGTTTCAGCGACTCACATTCATCCGTGTCACTGTTTAACTCCGGACTTTACTCTGAACCTGGAGGTGACAATTATTGAGTCCTTCATTTTTAGACAAGTACAAATAGTCTACGTCATGAAAACTTTATTTTTACTAATTTTCCCCATTTGTGTACAGTCAATAAATACAGCTGTGCTTACACTTTCAGTGTCAATATCGATTTAACACTCAAATAGTGAAAAATATCTTGGAGTGCATTCCTAAAAAACTCAATAATAATCAAAACATAAACTTGCTGAGAGTTAAAGCACCGAATCCTCAAAAAGTGAAAACAACACTTTTAAGTGTGGCCCATGAAGACACTTAAGAAGTGTTAATATTAACTCTGGCAGTGTTCATTTTGTTGTAATCCACAGCAAAAAATCTGTAATAAGTGATTTTTTATATCAGATTTTCTTAAATAGAAACCTAGCAGTGATGTTATTAGACCTCTCGATTGACCTTCAGAGACAGTATCAACTGTCTGACAGTCTTACGGACCAATCAGATGCACCCATTTTCTTCTTCTCTTGTTTTCTTGACAGAAGTGTCAATAATACCTTCACGGGGGGATTTGTCTTTTGGAGGAATATGTGTACATATGTGAGTAGTTTCTGCTCGGAGTATCTCAGCTTCATTCCATCAGGTGCAACATAATTTGTTTCTTTCACATTCTCTGTCCATCTTTGAACCATGTTACTTTATTGACCCTCCATTTAAATGATCTTATTTTGCACTTCATCCCACATCCATAAAAAAAGTAATATATTCTGTCTTATTTTCACATGTAACTGGAAGAGCTCAGAGAGCACAGTGTGTTAATGATTAGTATCTTTGCTAACTGACCCTCTGTTCTTTATAAATAACAGGAAAAAGATAAAGAAAGTAAAAAGGCACTTCATTAACAGGTGAATGTTTCCAATAAAACTCAGCTTGCTCTCATAATCCGTTTGCATGTCAGAGTCCGGTCTGTTTCCTGATGACCACAGTGTGCTCTGGATCCCTCTCCACTCTCAGGCCGAGGCTAAATTTACTCGGTGTGGGTTACGCGCTGGAAAAAAAGGTTAAGAGCTCCTGATATAGTCTGAATAAACACCCGGTCCTTATTTCTGCTGCGAGTGCACCGACTGGCTTTAAGAATGGAGCTGTATTTATGCGGGAGAATGTTTCATGAGCATGTTTACGATAATTTTTTTAACGACTTCCTGTTGGTGGTTCTCACACTCCCACACATCCAGAGCCGAGTGAAGCTGTTGATCTGTTCACAGGGACGACTGGACTGTTAGTTAGCAGGTCACAGCCTCTCTGGGCGGGGGGGCACTCATATTTGTTGTAGCGGAAGATTTTCTGCTCTGCTTGTGTCAGTGAGGGTTCAGGGTTGTTATGGTGCTTGAGAACTGGAAACTGTCACCCTGCAGAAGGCTTCAGCAAAGATCTGCGATGTCAAAATTGCAACTGCTGTAAAGACTTGAGAAACTCGTCCCTCACTCGTCTGCACTGTTCATACTAGGGCTGAAAGATTTATCGTGTTCGGATCGAAATCGCAATTTCAGACAATGCAATCCTGTGATCGCCAAAGCTGCAATTCTTTGCAGCGCTGCTGACTGACCCAGGATCTTTGTGTCAACTGTTTTACAAATTTGCAGGAAATTTGTGCTGGTAAGCAGGTCAACAACACAGAGCCTCTGTTTAGGAGTAGAAGTTGGAGTATCCCTTAAATAATGAAAACAGAGTATTTATCATCAATATTAGATGATGAATAATGTGTTATGTGCTTTTGATCATTTATTTTCTTACGGTTGTCTATACTGTAAACATCGTGAAAATTGCACTGAAGTTTGATTTGAAGAATATCGTGAATTTAAGTGAAATCGCAATATCTGCCAGAAAAATCACAATTAGATCTTTTCCTAAAATCGATCAGCCCTAGTTCGTACTATCAGCCAAACAACCTGTGCCTTTTAGACTAGATTTTAAGGTTATTTTATTGGTTTTTATATCCGTTAATGAGCTTGGTCCTTCTTATTGATCTGATTTGATTTTACCATATGAGCCCACTAGCGCCCTCAGGTCTTCAGGTAGTGGTCTTATAATTGTCCCCAAAGTAAAAAACAGAACATACGGTGAATCACCGTTTCATTATTATGGCCCCCATTTGTGGCACAGCCTACCTGCAGACCTGAGAGCGCCACCTACTGTTCATGTTTTTAAAAGCAAATTCAAGACCAACCTTTAAAGTCTGTCTTTTAGCTGATTTTTGATTATTCTCTTGATCTGATTTAAGTGTTTTTACTCTATTTTAGTTTCAGAGTTACTATATTTTGTTTTATTACCTTTTTTATTTATTTCTTTTATCGTTTGGTTTTAAGACTGTTTTACATAATTTAACTTTTAACGCTTTATTGCCTTTATTATATCTTATCATGGCTTTATCGGTTTAGTCTTAGGTCCTGTGTTTCCTCATTTTTACTTCAGGACAGCGTTTCCTGAGTCATCTGTGGTTGTTTGAAGAGTTCTCACTTCGTGTCCTTGTGTGTCTGTGTGTGTTGAATGTGGGTCGGGAGGCTGGGCGGGGTTTCGTATTTTATTTGTATCCCCCAACACTTATCTGCTTGTGTTCGTGAATATACAGCACTTTGTGCTACATTTTTTTTGGATGAAAAGTGCTTTATAAATGAAGTTTGATTGAAATAAGTGATAATCTATTTGGTTTGAGACTGAAATGTTTCTAAAATGTTGTGTCTAAATTCTAACACAACGACCACTTTCCTGGAGCTGTGCTAAAGCTTTGGTGAGTGGAATAATGCTTTACAGCCTGGATGTAAACAAGCAGAGGAAATGACTAGTATCTAATGCAGCTTTTCAACAAGATATCGAACAAGAACACATAGACTGTCTCTCTGACCATTACTGCTGTGGATGCATGATATTATCAATATGATATCAGTATCAGCAGATATTAATATTTTTGTCGATATTAAGCATGCTTCACCTACTCATCACTGCATTGGTAAATTTAAAAATCAAGAGATTCATTTTTTCAAGAGTTAAATGTTTTTCTTGTGTTGCACAAATAGACTCACATTGGGAGCGACAAGTCCATTTTCACAAAGCAAAGACTTTGTGCTCTTGACGAGAAATATTGGTATCAGCTATAATGAGTTTAGAAAATCTGCATATCAGCAGAAATTCAATATCCTGCATCCCTACTTGAAATGTAATAGTTGTTTACAGTATTATTTCACATGGAAGCCTGCCCATGACAATACAAAATGTTTGTATTCATGTCTGGATGTGATCCAGTTTGATTAAATTACCCCAAATTTCCAGTTAATTCCCATAACTTCCCATAGTCGGTTTACTATTTGGAGTATTTCCCCAGACCTCCTCCCCATGGAAAGTTCCTGACAAGCTTCTGCAACCCTACTCTTCTCTCATCGCTTTTCTTTTATAGGCACAAGTATAGGTATAAGTTATTGTGTGTTGGTGGTGAAATTGGCTGCTAGCAAGAGGCACCATTTCAACTCAGACTGTTCTTGAAATATGTTCAAAGTGAAGGAACAAACGACCCCATGACCTCAAGCTTTGACCTCCAAAGTCATCCCAGTTTATCCTTGAGCCGGAGTGGACATTTCTGTTAAACCGCAGAACGATCTTGAGACATCAGTTTTACAAAAATGGATCAGAAGTTCAGATTAAAAACCAAAAAAGAAAATGCTTCTTCCCTTGAATTGATCATGTTTAATAGTGATAAAAAAAAATAAATAAATAAAAACTTGGATATTCCGATTTGGAGCGCCGTCACTCTAACACACACCCTCTCTGAGTCTGAAGTTGTTGCTTACACAGACGCTCTCTCTGTCCTGTAAACTGCAGTAAAGCCAAACACACACACCGACACGCAGTAAATCTCGCCATAATACGCCCTCTGAGCGTACGAGTGTGTGTTTACGTGTGTTCGTCGGCCCCTGTGTGTGTGCGTGAGAGTGTGTGTTTTATAGGTGTTGTAAATTTGGCTGCCGGCGTTGTTTTTATCAGCATATTCGCAAGCTGTTTAGCCAACGGTGCAGATGTCACTGTTACGACCACACACACACTCGCGGGGCATTAGTGTTTATACAGTCTGGTGTGTGTGTGTGATCTCATCTACATTCACCTGGTGCATATGTGTGTATGTGTGTGTTAGTGTGCGTTGTTGCATCTGCCTGCATAAGCCCGTATATTTTTTCCCGCTCGCTCTTCTTCTTCTTCTCTTTTTTTTTTTTAAACGTATGCGTGTTCACTGTGCATGCATGCAAGTGAGTGAAGGTCAGCGGGAGTGTGTGCGAGTGTGTGTGAGTGTTATTTGATTAATGCTGAGAACCGTGGAGTGTTTAGAAAGAGGTCGCGACCTTTCAGCGTCCATTCAATCAGACAGAGAGAGAGAGAGAGAGAGAGAATACCTCCGTCCTCTTTTTTCTAACCTCTCTCTCTCTCGCTCTTCGTTTTTTTTCTCGCCCCTTGAGAATCTGATAAGCCTGAGTCAGCACACACACGCTGACACACACACTCACGAATGCTAATAAAGGGAGCTCGTATTTACCTGAGGTGTGGTGACCACGCTTGATCGAAATGGCTGAAAGTCTGTGGACGCTGTCGTGTTCAATTTGGGCTCAATATGTCAGAAATTTATGAGAGCAGTGGCAATTTACCATTAAACATCACTAATTAACAACTCTAATTAATCAGTAAACCTCTGTAATGGCATCAAAACAAATCCATTTTAAACCTATTATTAGGAATGGGCTATATTTTTGGTATGATATCAGTATTGGCTGATATTGACATTTTTGCCCATATTTAAAGCCAAAATATCAGCCACATACATCAGCAGTAATACCAGCAAAATACACAAATGTATCATATTTCTACACTTTATCGTCACTGCATGGTTTCATTCTTTCAAAACGGTATGTTTTTTTTCATGCTTTACGTCTGTTCCCTACTCAAAATACTGTCACATTCAGAGCAACAAGTCCATGGTTGTAAATTAAAGACTTCATGCTCTTGAGGAATATTGGCAACAACGCATCTCTACATATCATGCCTTTTTGGCAATTCAGACCATTCAAAATTCAACTAGAAAGCACTCGGAGAGCACCAACTTCCACCAAGGTAGCTCACATACTTCTGTTACACTTATAACCAGTAGTTTCATTATGAGGTGACCCTCGAAGTATGACCGTTTAACCCTGAAAACCTAGTGGCGAACATCTGAATCACCACCAAAATCTAACCATTTCTAAGTTGGGCCATTATCAGCATCTCCTGAAAATTTCAGCAAAATTCACACAGCAGCTTTTGCTTAATCTTGCTAACAAACAAACAAACAGGCTAAAACATAACCTCTTTGATTTCAACACTTTCAGAACTTGGTCCTACGAGCAACACAGATAAATGTGTGGATAGCGCCCCGAAAAAGTGCAAAAATCTCCTCTCTTCCTGGAAGAAAGCCTACTGTACCTCAGTAAAGGAAGGGTGAGGAACCAGTCTTCTTTCGCGTTATCGCCAACATCACAGTAGGGCTGGGTATTTCCAGTAACCTCACAGTGCGATACGTATCCCGATAAGCGCAAATTATGGACATTTATTACGCCTTTATCAGAATTCCCAACAACTTTGATTTTGTTTTTTTCATTGCAAAAATAAAAAGATTGTTCTACAACTCAAGACACTTACATTTAGGTCCTCAAAGATTTTAGACCTAAGTTAAAATTTTGAATATGTGCTTCATTCATGTAGTTTTGCATCGACTTTGAACTGTGCCACTGAAAGCATCACCCAAAGTGTATCGACAAAAGCTGTCACAGCATCTGAGCCCGTATCGATTCTGTAGGATCTGTATCCATACACCTATCAGCAAGAAGTGCATGACGATATTTTGCCATATCGATATTTTGAGCACTGGCCTACATCATAGTTTGTCTTTCACTTCACTAGTCTCAGAATTTGGTCCTACTTGAGCAACACCGCTATACGTTTGGGGAGAGCCCAAAAAAATCCCCTCTTCTCCTGGAAGAAAGCCTACGGTTCCTCGGTAAAGTCAGGTCGAGGAACCTTTCTTCTTGGGGTATCGTCATCCTGGGATGTCCACTATGCGGTCTGTCTTTGGCCTTGTCCACAAAGAGATGAAACATTTTTGTTTTAAAATGTTCTCTGTAAAGACTGTATTGTTTCAAGAAATATGTCCGTCCAAACGAAAACACTGAAAACAGGCCTGTAATGCTGCTGCAGATTCACACCAAATCCAGAGAACAAGACATGAAGGTTGAGAAATGTGAACAAACTCTGGCATCTGGCAACAAGCTCAGTAGCTCCTGCAGTACGAACGCAACACCGTATTTCGTCACTGTTTCTGTTGTTGTCAGGGTTCACATATGCAGTTTAAGCAAGAGGTAGGGCAATGGTGTCATCGTTTCTTAAACCGTATTCGTTGTCCACATGAGATTACAAGGTGTTTTCAGATTTATTTGCTCTGGGATCGATTTTCAAACAAGTGCATTTAGGGTACCGGAAACGCCCACTGATTAAAAACTGGTATCCCTGAATTTGTCTCCGTGTGGACGGGCACTTTGTCTAGACCGGTCCCGAGGTCCTAAGTTTGGAAATGGTACCAGGGCCACCAGATAATCCTGCCACTCTGCACACCGGAACACCAGCTTCCAGTTTCCAGTGGCACTTTTGTTTTAGGCGCTATCCTCATGGTTGGCTGAGTTTCTCGTTCCACGAATGCACGATCATTACAAGTTGAACCTCGTTTCTAAGGGTGACGAAGCAGGCTTTCCATTGACCAAACCAACGTAATCAAACCTTTTTTTGGGGGGAGTGTATATGTATGATCCTGGACCGAGGCTTCATCTTCCATCAAAGCGATTATCTTTGAGTAAGTGCTCAGGTGTCCATTCACTTTTGGCCATGTTTTAAAGCACTCTCCCTCTCGTTTTTATCTACTGATCTTCCTCTGAGTCAACACTTTCTTTTTCTCCCTCTCTCTTTCTCCCATGTCATCTCTTTCCCTTCCTCCCCCCTCCTTCCTCCCCTCCACTATCTGTTAATTTGCTCTCTATCTCTCTCTCCTCTCTTTGAACCTCTCCTTTAGCCCCTGCGGCCCCAGCCAATTACACACTGTTTGTCCACCCGTTTTCAATAAAACACTGCCTCCCTCCCTCCCTCCGTCCATTCCTTCCCTCCTTTTATTTCATTTTTCCTCCCTCTCTCTCTCCCTCTCTCTCTCCCCCTCCGTCCACCCCCGACTGCTTCCGTCCACTCCTGCCTCCCCCCCTCTTCTCCTCCTCCCTTCATTCCCTTTTTTTCATTTTTAATTAACTTCTTTTGTAACTTGGAGGCGACCCCCCTCCTCCAACATGCCTCTTGCACTCCCACACTCGCTCTGTCCCACACACTTGGACCGAGCGCGCGCACACACACATGTAAATGGAGGTTAAACATGCTATTTACATATCAATTACAGGCAGACACCGAATCAATGATTAATGCAGAGCTAAGATTAGCGCTGAGCCTGCTAGCTTAAACTAATCTGCCGCTGTTAAACTGCCGTGTCCAATGAGAGGAAGATTTTAGACGCTCAGGTTCAGATTTGAAGGATTTCTTGTAAAACTTTATGGTTGTTCATTAACTTAAATGACGAGTTCCTGAAGTATGCTTCGTTTGTGAGCATTGTTAGCCGCTAAGCAATGAGCAGGACAACAAATAAAGAGGGGAAAAGAAGGCATTAATCATTTAATTGGGTAAAAGAATATAAAATAAAAATAAAAAACTTTGACAAAATTGAAAAAATATACAAGAAAGTCAAGAAACAAAACTAAGACATGATGCGTGAATAGTATTAGTTGTTTGGGAGCTTTAGCCTAGCTTAATTCATGCTAGTTTGCTGGATTTGTAAAATAACCAAGGGCCTGATTTAATGTTATTCTCTCCATGGAATTTACCAGACTACACAAGTTCATTTAGAAGTCGCATCAGTACAAAAGTTTCTTTATTAGTTATTTACTCTGTTATTTTTGTCTTTACTCCTAGCTTAATGCTATCTACTCAAAAGCTAGCATGTCAAATAAGTTTTAATTTCTTAGTCAACACATAATTTGGAAGTAAACATCAATCAAGTAAAGCCCCCTAGTCTTGTTGTATTAATTTTGGTTAATTTACATCCCTAAAACAAACAAAAACATTGGTAAGGTGCAGTTTAAGACTCTTTCATTAGTTTGTTTAACTTGTGAGCACAATAACCAACACATAATTTGAAACTTAATGTCAAATCAAGTCAAGACTTCTAGTGTTGCACTAAATTTGAGAAATTTCTATTTGAAAACCAAATAAAAAAAAGAAAAAAAATAATAATAACAACCATGTTTTTTAATAACTAACACTATAAATTCTATTTTCCTGCATGAAATATTCAGTGTACTTAATCTACAACTATTAAAAAAAACTATTTGGTAAAATGAAAAATCATGATACTTTGCAGTGAATTTTAATGGGTGCATGAATCACAAACCAAAAGCACTGCACTGGCTCCATTAATTTAAAAAAAAAATGTCAATGTTTTTGGATCATTGCTGAAAATACAGTTTGTATTGAAGTTCAAATAAAGCTGTCTTAATTTTGTACCAAGAAACGTATCAGCAATTTACTAATTTATACTAAATTTATGAACTTTAATCAAAGATAAGTTAAACATCTGAGTTATAGCACATTTCCCAAAACATATTTGAAATCTATTTTTTCACCTTTCTTGTCATTTCAGAAATGTAATTATGAGTCACTCAGACTTTCATCAGTAATAAAAGAAATCTTCTATCTAAATGTATAGTTAAAACACTTTTTTTTTTTAACAAATGAAAAGATCTTTTTAAAGATCAACTTACCTCCCAAAGCAGAAAATGCCTAACAAGTACATTTTCCAGACCAGACAGTCGTCGTATTAATAAGCCTCCATTATTATTTAAAGCTTTGTTAATGAATGAACAGTGAGCCGTTCTTTATGTGTGTTTTATATCACGGTTCTTTCATGTTAAAGTCTGTGGTTTTATTGGGTTGACTATGCTTTTATGTCAGGTTACAGTTTGTGATTTTACAGGCTTTAGCTGCAGTTTAATTTTACTTTACTTTATGATAATCCTGTAGGCGACTCACATGGTTCTCACATGTTCTCAAAATCACGGAGAGGACCAGGTACTCAGGACATGTAAACAACTCTTTTTCCATGTTTTATCATTTATACAACGTATTTAATATCTGATCGAAAGGGGAAAAAGGGGCAAATGTGAAACATAAAAATGAAACTTTAATCATAACAAAAAATGAGTGAATTATGAAGTTTTTGTGTTTTTACTTGTTTATCTTTTAATGTTTGAAGCCTTTTTGGTCCTCAGTGTATATTGTCCTCCAACTATTGATTTTTACAGGAAATTACCACAAATTGATCAGAAATATATCCATGTATTTAAAGATTGATATACAAACAGTAATTCCAATGAAGTTGGGACATTGTGTAAAGTGCAAGTAATTGATCAATACATGTTCAAACTGATAAACTTTGTTGTTTTATGCAATTATTCACTCATTTTGAATTTGATACCTGCAACACATTCCAGAAAAGCTGGGAGAGGGGTATGTTTTCCACTGTGTAACATCATCTTTTCTTTTAACAATCAATAAGTGTTTTTGAACTGAGGACACTAACTGTTGAAGCTTTGGAGGTGGAATTCTTTCACATTCTTGTTTGATTTATGACTTCAGATGCAAAGCAGAATGTGTCTTCATTGTCTTGCTGAAATAAACAGGGACATCCTCGAAAAAGACATCACTCGGATGGCAGCATATGTTGCTTCAGATGTGCAAGTTACCCATGCCACGGGCACTACATGGTGATATCCTTTACAGAATGATGTCGGCTTTTAGTGCAGTGCTGCCTGAGGAATCAAAGATTTTCAGCCTTGCTTGCAGAGATTTCTCTGGATTCTTTGAATCTTTTGATGACATTATGGACTGTAGATGATGAAATCCATACATTTCTTAAAGTTGTACCCTGGGAAATGTTGCGCAGTTGTCCCCAAAGTGGTGGACTTCGCCCCATCCTTGCTTGTGAATGACTGAGCCTTTCAGGGATGCTCATTTTATGCCCAAAAACTCAACCATGTGACTCTTGCCACGTGGTAATATCCTTTACAGAATGATGTTTGTTTTTAATACAGGGCTGCATGGGGGATCGAAGGTCACAGGCATTTAATGTTGACTTTCGGCCTTCCTGCTATGAGTAAATATTTGCAAAAAAAACAACAAATATCTTGTCTTTGTATTCAATTAAAAATAGGTAAAAAAAATGATTAGCAGGTCATTGTATTCTGTTACTTACAAAACCCAAAACCAGTGAAGTTGGCATGTTGTGCAAATCGTAAATAAAAACAGAATACAATGATTTGCACATCCTTTTCAACTTATATTCAATTGAATACACTGCAAAGACAAGATATTTAATGTTCGAACTGAGAAACTTTATTTTCTTTTGCAAATAATCATCAACTTAGAATTTAATGGCAGCAACACATTGCAAAAAAGTTGGCACAGGGGCATTTTTACCACTGTGTTACATCGCCTTTCCTTTTAACAACACTCAGTAAACGTTTGGGAACTGAGGAGACCAATTTTTGAAGCTTTTCGGGTGGAATTCTTTCCCATTCTTGCTTGATGTACAGCTTAAGTTGTTCAACAGTCCGGGGTCTCCGTTGTTGTATTTTACGCTTCATAATGCGCCACACATTTTCAATGGGGGACAGGTCTGGACTACAGGCAGGCCAGTCTAGCACCCGCACTCTTTTACTACGAAGCCACGCTGTTGTAACACGTGCAGAATGTGGCTTGGCATTGTCTTGCTGAAATAAGCAGGGGCGTCCATGAAAAAGACGTTGCTTGGATGGCAACACATGTTGCTCCAAAACCTGTATGTACCTTTCAGCATTAATGGTGCCTTCACAGATGTGTAAGTTACCCATTGCCTTGGGCACTAATACACCCCCATACCATCACAGATGCTGGCTTTTGAACTTTGCGCCTATAACAGTCCGGCTGGTTCTTTTCCTCTTTGGTCCGGAGGACACGACGACCACACTTTCCAAAAACAATTTGAAATGTGGACTTGTCAGACCACAGAACACTTTTCCACTTCGCATCAGTCCATCTTAGATGAGCTCAGGCCCAGCGAAGCCGGCGGCGTTTCTGGGTGTTGTTGATAAATGGCTTTCGCTTTGCATAGTAGAGTTTTAACTTGCACTTACAGATGTAGCGACGAACTGTAGTTACTGACAGTGGTTTTCTGAAGTGTTCCTGAGCCCATGTGGTGATATCCTTTACACAGTGATGCCGGTTTTTGATGCAGTACCGCCTGAGGGATCGAAGGTCACGGGCATTCAATGTTGGTTTTCGGCCTTGCCGCTTACGTGCAGTAATTTCTCCAGATTCTCTGAACCTTTTGATGATATTACGGACCGTAGATGATGAAATCCCTAAATTCCTTGCAATAGCTCGTTGAGAAATGTTGTTCTTAAACTGTTCGACAATTTGCTCACGCATTTGTTCACAAAGTGGTGGCCCTCGCCCCATCCTTGTTTGTGAATGACTGACCATTTCAGGGAAGCTGCTTTTATACCCAATCATGGCACCCACCTGTTCTCAATTAGCCTGTTCACCTGTGGGATGTTCCAAATAAGTGTTTGATGAGCATTACTCAACTTTCTCAGTCTTTTTTGCCACCTGTGCCAACTTTTTTGAAACATGTTGCAGGCATCAAATTCAAAATGAGCTAATATTTGCAAAAAATAACACAGTTTACCAGTTCGAACATTAAGTATCTTGTCTTTGCTGTGTATTCAATTGAATATAGGTTGAAAGGGATTTGCAAATCATTGTATTCTGTTTTTATTTACGATTTACACAACGTGCCAACTTCACTGGTTTTGGGTTTTGTACATTTTATAAAACTTTCCTGAAATCGGAGTTTGTAAATACAAAAAGAAAAGCAGAATCTAAGTCTGAATGTAGCTTCTTCAGCAAAATCTTTGATTGATGCAATACTCAAAGTTGATCCCTTCATCCATAAATCCGTCTCTTTGCCTCTCTCTTTTTGTTTTTTAAAGATGGACTGAAGTGATTTATTGGTGACACCAATATGTCAAAGAATAAAAGAGAGAAAGTGGAAGGAGGAGGAAGAGGAAAAGAGACGTAAAAATAGATAAAAATGCCAAAGAAACTAAAACAAATAGAAAAAGTAGAAGAAAAGAAAGGAGACAGAGAGATGTTGTGCAAACTAAGACGGATTCAACAGTTCCAGTGACGAGTGAGGCGCGCACACACATTCAGCGTGGAGGGTTTTTTGACAGCGGAGCATGTATTGTTGCATTGTTTCCTTTGAGTAGAAAATTACAGTGGACCGGATCGCTTCAATGACGAGCTATCAAAACGACAGCATGTCTGCCTGCACACACACACAGAGCGGGACAAAGCACACGGTATCGCGCACACACATGTTAACATACAAACAGTTTCACACACAGATGTAGCTCGCTCCCACTGAATGACAAGCTCATAGCTATGAAAACAATGTTTTCACATATTCAATATTAGGAACTCTCTCTGTGTTTCTGAAGCTCCAACAATGGATCAAACAGAGAACGTAAACAATAGAGGTCCTTATATGGTAAACAGCAGGGGTTAGTGATGTTCTGTATGTTGATTTAGAGCTTAAAGATGTGATTTAGTGCCTGATTTGTAACATTTATTCCTCAAATTAAAGATTTGATAGAAGATGTTGAAGGAACATTCCCTGTCATGAAGACGCTGTTGCTGCCTCTGTGGTCATTTGGTAGTTTGCTGCCTTTGAAACCTTGAAACTCATTATAACACACAATCTGAAGGTGCCATGTGCTTGTTTCTAAAGCCCAACAAGGAGACTTTCATGAGGACCCCTTCTGTTTTTATCAGCTGATTAACAGTGACATTTAGGGACAGCAAAAGTCACCAGTTGGCTCGGTAACTAAATAAACTCTATCACAACAAAGGCGATAGAGCTGCCCGCCCCTTTGAGGCTTTTTGTAACAGTCAGGAGAAAAATTTTGCTCCAAAGATGTTGCAAGCGGGAAAACAACCTGCTATTAAAGCAGAGAAGAGTTTGGGAAGTTATTCAGCATTACAGAGCTGACAACAGGAGGTGTTTCAATTCCTCACTCTTTATCAGCTGATTAAAAAAGACATTTAGGGACCCTGAAAGTCACCAGTTGGCACAGTAACTAAATAAACTGCTACATCTTCTGAGCAAGGAGGAAAATTCTGTTAAAACAGCGTTAAAACGATGCTGAAGGGTTTCATTCTATTGATTATTGATGGGTATTTTATTAGTTCTGACTAACCTGAACCCTTAAATAACAATCATGGCAATCTCAAGATACATAGTATGTCAGAATGATACCTTTGTCAATGGTGTTGAAGGCAGTGTCACTTAAAAAAAGAAAAACTGGAACATACACCTACTGGCCACGTCATTAGGTACAACCATCGGAAGGTAAATTATGTAACTTTGGCCCACTAAAACTGAACAATAGTCGACCGCAAAAAAATATGATGTGGCGAATTTGGCGTAAACATCATGAACCATATTTAGCAGTTGATCTGTTGTCTGCTTTAAACAATGGCTAATGTTTCAAGATTAGCAGCAACAAAACTTCTTCATGTCATGAAGAACAAATATCACTGAAAAATATTCTCCATTTAAAAGGTACTTTCAGTCCTCTACTGACAAGTTTTGGTGAGTGTTTGATTAAAAACCTGGCCTGTGTTTTGTACCGTACACCGCGGCAGCAGCCTCTGTCTACCTCATTATCTGATTGGGCTGTAATGAATGTGATAAACAGAACGATCATCCAATCACTTTATGTGTTAATACGTGTTTGAGAGGTTCTGCCTGAACACTTTCTATGGGCTGTATTATCAGATGGACTTGTTAAATATATCCTGTGTAGTATATTTGAACAGTCACACTTTTGGCTCCTTAACTGAGCATGGTTTCAACCCCATAGCCTTTCTGAGTGTGACCATTTCCAAAACTTTATGACCACAGTGGACCATCTTTCCATGTCTCAAGGCTCAGATCACTGGCCTCCACAGTCACCAGATCTCAATCCAGTAGAGCACCTTCTGGATGTGGTGGAACGGGAGATTCTCATCATGGATACTATCATGGAGATATGGACCAACATCTCTGAGGGATGTTTCAGCATCTCGTTGAATCTATCAAGAATACAGGAGCTCTTAAGGCAGAAGAGAAGGGTCCAACCTGGTATGAGAAAGCTGTACCTAATGAAGTGGCCAGTGATTTGAAGACTACAAGAAATCAAAGAGCAGTTGTCCTGGTTTGAGTCTCTGGATCCTTCAGGTGGAAGCCCCGTCCCTGCATTTCAGCCAAAACTCGACTCAACAATTAACTTGTCAGATTCTTAACTTTATTTTGTGGACATCGTTTGTTACAACTTCATTTTCCTGTCCAAAATCTTTTTGTGTTCAAACAATAGATGAAACTTTTGTTGGCACTCGACGGGAGCGCCAACACGTTTGTTTGCTCGCACACACACACACACACACACACACACACACACACTCGCGCACACACTCCCACGACGGCGCAGCGCTGAGAACTCGTCCCTCGACGAACGTCTCAGTCAGTTTAAGCACTGTTATTATTCTAATCATGATGACATGTTTTTAAATGGATTATTATACGTTTTCATTAATAACACGCTGTCTGGGAAGACGCTTTGACGCGCGGGGTGGCGGTGACGAGCGCGCACGCACACAAACACACCGAAAACATGGTGGAGAAATCAAACGCACACTCAAATCTGCTGAGAAAACCGTGAATCTGTGCACGTTCGCATGCTGCTGACATGTTTCCACACTGCTAATTACACCAAGTTAAAGTTTTTGTTAATAACACGCTGTCTGGTAAAGTTTCTCCACGCTCACGCTCGCACATGAATGATTTTAATTGATTTCAGCTGTAATTATTTGTCTAATAACTCACAAAATGGCCGCTCATTATTTTTTTGTCTTGTTTTTATTAATAACATGTTGTCTCTCGCAGGAGTCACACACCCGTCGTCCCCCCTCGCTGCCCTCTCTTTACCCTCGCCCCCTCCTCACCTCCTTTCATCTCCTCCTTCGCCTCTGACCTCCTCCTCCTCATCTTTCTCCCTCCCTCTCTTTGATATCTCAGTGTTCGTACGCAGCTCGCTCCCAACTGTAAATCTGTCGCTCGCTCCTTTTTTTTTTTTCTGGAAATGCACACACCTCTGACGGGCTGTCACAGTAAATAGAGGGATGAGACCAGGTGGAGGAGGAAGAGGAAGGAGGGGTGAAGATGAGGGAGAAGAATGAGAGAAGGATGCAAGGGAGAGGGAACAAGGAGGTAAGAACAGGAAAGGAAGAAATGAGGAGGCTCGTAGATTTCAGGTAATAAAGATGTGAGATGAAGAAGAAAAGGGGGAAATGATTGAACAAAAGACAAAAAAAAGCTTGGAATTTTCCGAGGGATAAAACCTCCGCCAACTTGTTTCGTACATTTGGTGCTTTTCAATTTGTGGTACGTGCTCAGCTCAGCTCAAATCTGCACAGTTTGGATTCTACAGGCTACGTTTTCCATTGAATTGAGACTCAAGCTGCCCAAAACTACAGTGTTATCCTCAAAAAACAGGAAGAAACAAAAGCGACAGAGCTGCCCACCCCTTGTCTTTCTCCCTGTCGCTCTTAGATATCACAGTTTTCGTACGCCGCGTGCTCCCAACTGTAAATCTGTCACTTGCTCCTTTTTTTTTTTTTAGTTTTGGGAAATGCACACACCTCTGACGGGCTGTCACAATGTGAAGGGAGAAGAGGGAGGAGGGGAGATGATGAGGAAGAAGAATGAGAGAAGGATGCAAGGGAGAGGAAACAAGGCAATAGGAACAGGGAAGAGAGGAATAGGGAGGCTTGTAGATTCAAGGAAATAAACATGTGAGATGAAAGAGTGAAAACGGGGAAATAATTGAACAAACAATCAAGAAAAAGATGAGAAAAAAGACAAAACTAGGAATGCTCCGAGAGATAAAACATCCGCCAACAAGCTTGGTACATTTATCGTGCTTTTCCATTTGTGGTACCTGCTCAGCTTGGCTCAAATCTGCACGGTTTGGATTCTACCTTCTCTATTTTCCTTCCAAGTGCAGACTCAAACTGCCCAAAACTACTGTGACATCCACAAAAAACATGAGGAAACAAAGGCAATAGAGCTGCCCGCCCCTTTGTGGCATCCAAAGATGTTGCACTCAGGAAAACAACATGTCATTCAAGCAACAGAAAGTTTGGGAACTTATTCAGCAGGATGCGTTTCATTCCCGAGTCAATCCCCCTCACTCATGGTAATGCTCGGACCATTCAAAGGCAAGCAAGCGTCTCCATGTCACATTTAGTTTGAGATCACCTGGCTTGGAAACCTGCTGGAGGTGATCCAGTAAAAACAGGCCAGGTACTAGCTCAAATCCCTGATGGAAAACCAAAACAATGCAATAAAGTCAAGCCAAACAGATACCACACAGTGAAAAAGCCTCATTATTAGTTAAACTTGGGTAAACTGCACTATCAGTGTTGTCAAATCCATTAAAAAAATACTCGTGGATTCACATCCGTACTTGGATTGGCAAAAATCGAATCACCTCCTCCTTGCGCTATGAGCAACATTCCCTGAAATGTGTGTTAAAATATGTTGAGAATTTTTAAAGTTATCTTGCTCACAACAAGCTGGAGGTGCACGATATTGGACTTTTGCCGATATCTGATTTGCTGATATTTCCAAATTTGTTATCACCTTGTTCTGAAATAACAAATGCTTTAAAAATTACAAATCTAAATTCAGATCACCATCAAAATTGGATCATATCTTACTTGTATCATGACCAAAATTTGCAGAACAGTTCATAAAAATCTGTTAAGAACTTTTTCACTTATTAATAAAAATGTAGAAACTTCACCTTCTCATAATGTTAACAAATCCTTTAAAAAGCTCCTGGATCCATGTCCAGATTCAGATCACCACCAAAATCTAATCACTTCTTTCTCGTGTTATGATGACCAACATTCCCTAAAGTTTTTTTCTTAAATATGTTTCTCACAGACCTGTCAGAGAGAGTGGGAGACACTGGGATTGAATTAACATTTTTACTAGATACAGATGATTACAAAATAAAGACCCAGACATCTCGACACAAACAGAACAAAACTATGATTTTATATTTTCATTATATTTTCCTCAACACAGTGGTTTTCAGTCCATATGCCCAATGAATTGGGGTTAAAACATCTTTGATTAAAGATTGAAACTGACTTTTTTGGATTTGATTTACTTAGCTTTTGGTTTCCAGGATTATTATACTCCCAAAAATCAATTTATATACTCTTTAACTTTACATATCGTCCATCATAGTTGGAGATGGAAGAAAAGAAAGGAGAACAGATGAAGACACAGTTCAAAAAGAAGATCAAGAGAAGAAAATAATGAGGGAAAGGTCCAAGAAAAGGAGGGGAAGGAGGAAAGCAAAGAACAGAAGAAAGGATAGAAAGATGGACCAAAGTTGGACGAGAAGGTTGAGTAAAGAGGAGCACGATATGAGGAATTCATGGAAGGAGAGAGAGGAGAGGGAAGGGAGGAGAGAGATGGATGAACAGAAATTCAGAGAATGATGGAGAGAAGAAGGAGTCCCAGAGGAAGAAGTTCAGAATGAAGAGGGACGACAAGATGGAGGACTTTGTAGAAACAGAAAGAACAGATGGAATAAGAGGGGATGAGAGGAAGATGGAGGAGGTTTCGATAAAGTGAGGAGGTGAAAGAAGGCGCAGAGGAAAGCGACCTGCCAGAGGGAGGAGGAGAGATGGAGAGATTACCTGGTGAACGAGAGGAAAAGCTGTTGTGACACTCCCTAATGCGATTTCTAAACCAATCTGCTAAGTGCACCTAAGAGACTGAGTGTGTGTTTACGCGTGTGTGTTCACAGGCATCAAATAATCTCGTTGCAGACAACACCCTTCCTCCTCCTCCTCCTCCTCCTCCTCCTGTTTCTCCCTCCATCTCTCCATCACTTCAGGTACGTCTACACTCAGGACTACATCTAAAATACAGTTTCTCCATGAATCCTGTCACCACTTCAGGAAATATCTAAGGTCCAGATATCGTCTGAAGGGTTGAAATGCTTCAGAATTTTGATATTTACCCCAAAAAAAGTCAAGTGTTTCTTGTATCAGGGGCGTCCTCACTTTTTTTATGTTTTACAGGATACTTTTTATTGATCATACCAGGAGAGAGAAATGTGAGGCTGGACGATATTTGTTGTCAAAGGCTTGGGGCTTTCTCGGCAGGCCCGGGACCTCGAACACTTCTGCACGGCAGTGGATCGACAGACTCACTCCCTGTCCTCAATTTATTCAGACTTCTTGCAATTATGGTCTCATTTCTGGAGCTTTTTTTTTCTCCATTTATGGCCATTTTGTAGGATTATGAACTTTTAATGCTTTTTTTTCCCCAATGGAGGCTTATAAACAATCCTGCAGTCATGTTTGTTTGTTTTTACTTTTTTTAATATTACTTCTCGCCTTTTTGGTATTTTAGTACATGTCTTTATCTCTTGTTCTTAAATTATTATTATTATCATTATTTTTAAGTAAACTTCCTGTTGGAGCTATTCACAGGATATTGCCTTATTTAAATTGAGTTATTTATTTAGTTGTTGTTATCTTGTTTAAATATGATTCGAGACTGATGTTTATTATTGCCAGTTTTAATATTTAGAATATTTGGGCATATATTTAGGCTTTTATTTTGATGGGTTTGACTGTTTGGCACCAGGCTAAGACCAGATAGGCAGGCACCGGGGATGGTGAATGGTTTTTTACCGAGAAGTCAGGAAGGACAAGAATTTGTTTGCATTCCTTAATAACCCAAAGGAAACTGTATCTTGTGGCTTGGGCTTTGGCAATTTTTTATCCTGCGTAAGATCCACTCTCCCAATGCCTCAGTGGCCATTTTGAGATTTATAATTGTTTTGGAGTTGACAAAGCCAAATGGACGCTACACTTGACCTTTGGTGAAGAACTGAAGTTCAGGGTTTGGAGATAACCAATCAGATTTTAGAAGACCAACAGGGTTAGGGCTGGAGTGGGAAGGGATGGGAACTGATAACATTTATTGATACTAGTTTCATTATCAAGTAGGGCTCTGCAATACATTGATTAAACTGATGAATTCAAATTTTTTCCTGCAGAAATTTCAAAAATAAAAATCAAGATGTTTTTCCTTGACTTACTTCAATCATAAGTTGTTGCAATGTTTGAAAATATAAAATGGTAATCGTTTTCACGATGGTAGGCCTTTTAGGTTTTGCACAAGCACTGTTAAGGCTTGTATTTGTTTTTTAAATAAGATTAGATATTAATCAGAGAGTTTCATGTCAATATACTGTGAAAATAACTCAGCCTTCACTGTTTATGTAGACAAACTACATAATCAACATTTTATGACATGCACTTTAACTTTAAGAGGGAAATTCTGTTTGGTTGTGGCAAATAGTTTGACTACATAAAAGGCAAAACTTGATTTATGTCATTTTTGTGTCACTGGGAGGTTTTTTTTTGAGAGAGAGAAAATTTAAATAATTACTTTCAAATCTGCTCATTGATCTGATTTTTTATCGATTCCTATTTTGTTTCTTTGAATTCTTGGTCCCTCTATATCTTTTCCAACCACTCTGATCATTCTCCTCTGGATATTTCCTCTTTTTTGGACCATCCTAGACATGATTGTGCATGAGAATTCCAGGAGTTCAGTCTGCATGGCACCGACAACCAACGTTCAACATCTCTTCAATCACCTTTCTTCTCCATTTTGATGCTCGATTTGAACTTCAGGGGTCGTCTCGACCAAGTCTACATGCCTAATGGATAGAGTTGCTGCCATGTGATTGGTTGATTAGTTATCTGGGTAAGGGAGTGGTTGAACTGGCAGACTGTGGCTTTTCTCAGTGTGAACCTTAAATCAAACCTCCATCACTCTCTCTCTCTCTGTTATTGTGATTGTCTCTCGCCCCTCTCTCTCTCTCTGTCAGTCAGAAGTTACTGAGACTCCAACAGCCTTTGTGAAACATTATCTATTTCCCAACACACACACACGTTGACCTGCCTCTCCCCTCTCACTGTTTTGTTCGGCCCGCGCCCACACTCACACACACACACACACACACACCCCCCCCACCCACACACACTCGGAGCAGAGGATCAGTTCTTCTCCGTGGTGACAGAGGGTCATATTTCTCTCTTTGATCTTCACCTCCCTCTCTTTCTTTTTCTCTTCTCTCTCTGTTTTCATCCGGAAAAACACAGAGGCAGACGGAGAGAGAGAGAGAGAGAAAGAGAGAGGGAGAGAGAGGGAGCATCTTTCCCGGGTGTCTCTCGCCCCGGCTGCTCGCTAAGTGAAGCATGAAACCTCCTCGGCCCTCTGAGACTCGCACAGGCTCACAGCCACCAGGTCACTGGACAGAGAATGTAATAAAAATCACACCAAACAGGAAGTGAGGGCTCGCTCTGCATCAGGCATTAGAGTGATAATGCACGGAGAGAAGTGCCGATAAACATGCATCAGCGTCTATAACCGCGCAGGCTGGAGGCCGTTAATGAAACGAAGACGGTTTCAGCATGTGCAGCTGCTTCTTTGGTCCAATTCAGCTGAAAAAATAACTGTACATTTCCATATTTCCCTTGGATAGTTTCATGTTTACCGAACATCACTTCATCACAGCCAGTGTTGCTTTTTGACTCTCCCTGTGCATTATGGGAAGAAAGCCAGTGGGCTAAGCCTCCCACAAAACAATGATATAACAATAATAACAACAGCAGAGATACAGGTGAGCATATCTATCAATGTGGGACACGCTTTGTGATAAGTATAAACAAACTGTGCACAAAGAAGAGGGTTTTTTTTAATGCTTTCAGGGGTTAGGGGTGCACCATAGGGGACACCAGATAGCATGGTAACTCAATACAACGTAACACCTGTAGAGGAGTCCACAAAGAAATTGCAGAGAGAAGCTTAAATACGGAGAAATTCTCCTGCTTGATTGGTCTGGACTAAATACTGTGATCTAAACCAGGTCTTGAATGAGTCCATGTTGTTGGGTTGAATCTGCTGTTCAGTAAGTGATGTTCACATGTTGATATTTTCATGTATGTGATGCAGAAAGTGACTCTGAGGGATCAAAACATTATCATTAAGCTCGTTATCAGCCTGGTTATTATCACTAAAGCTGCTGCATATACTGCTACAGCGGTGTGATGAGTTAACTTAACACCCTGTTTGTTCTGGGTCCTGGGTCGATTGTGTCCTCACTGCGAATGAAACGCTCCAAAAGTTGACCTGAAACGAGGCGAGACCACCTCTTTTATGTGAGCTTGGTGCAGTTATTTGTACTGAAATATGGACTGACTGCGAAAAGGGAACGTCCACTCGTATCAGAACGATTCTACCAAATGATCTTGGTGCGAAAATCCCCTCCTCAATTTCAAATTTGCAGCCATTAGGGTGAAAAGTCTGCCATGAAGCATTTTAGTCTGAAAATGGGAAATATGTGCAGTTTCTTTTTTTCGTTCAATATAATAAGGAAATTCAATTTGCCAAAATGGTTTTATATTTAGGGAAAACATAATAGAACTTAGATTGTCACCAATAACCAAGATTTAGAAACTGCTGCCTTGGCCAAAATTTTTTGTAAGAGAAATTAAATTATCAGTGAGACGTACCGTTAAAGTTATGGTCAAGTAGAAGAATTAATGACCAAAAAATTAGTATCTAGCAGTTTTTTGAATAGAAGTAACGTTAATTCATATTTAGAGCACTGCGTTTAGCTTAACTGTTTGGTTTTGAGCTTGAAAATATGAATATAAATTCTATTAAAAGCTAGATATTTACTGTTTTATTCAATCATAAGTATTTGTGATTGGTGTATTGATGGTACGGTAGTATTTGTAACAATTTCACCCAATAAAATTGATAATGGCATTACAAACGTCACCCTGTTTGTTCTGGTTCCCGGGTCGATTGTGTCCTCACTGTGAATGAAATGCTCCCACCTCTTTTATGCGAGCTTGGTGCAGTTATTTGTACTGGAATATGGATTTATTGCTAACAGGGAAAGTCCACTTGTACTTGTAACTTGAGGCAACAAAATTGGAGTCACATATACTTTGTGAGTGAAGCTGCATCAAATTGAAATGAAACTGCAGTTTTTGCAGCTCACATGCTTAGAAGGTATATTAGAATTGTCAAAAAATATTGGAAAGATTTAAGTCGATGATTTCTCCCTTTTAATAACACAGATTGGTGTTGTATTTTATATCGTTGGAAAGCCTTATTTGTCATCTTTACAACGAGGTAAAGCCCCAGTCACACATTCCCGTTTCTCATGGTGATCGTCCACGATTGTCATCATCCTGTTGAAACGTGCTTTGGTCGTGGTGCATGCGGTACTTGATCCAGATCAGTGCTGTATAGTCGTGGACAAACGGGAAAGGGTCCCGATTGTTTTGAACTGTTCAAAACTGTCGTGGAGAATCGCTGCTCTCAGTATAGTGGGGTGGAAGCCTAACGCAGTCCTAAGGCGAACTGTATTAGCGTGGCATGTACAGGGCTCAATCGGGCTGATAGTGGCTCAATCCAGAAAGCTTTCTGAGGACGACTGACAAGGACGTATTTGTTTGTTTCCCGACTGTGTCCCATTCAAGGCGACGCAAGCGACGGGGCTCAATCGGGCTTTCATGGAATCCTCGTCGTATCATTTTACTGACCTAATTGAAGCGGGACGAATGCTACGTTACTGATAGTGCATGTACGGGGTGTTGGAGAGACAGTCATTTCATCCCGTATCACGCCGATCTAACCAGCCTTGCCAATCGTGTACAGTCATGCACAGTTGCCATGAGAAATGGGAATGTGTGACTGGGGCATAAAACGTGTGAGGATTGAGCATTCAAATACACCAAATAATCCCGCCACACTGCAAAACCAGAACACCACCTTCCAGTTGAAGGCACATTTTTCGGGTTCACATTTAGCTGTGTTGCTCATTCCAAGAAAACACAATCCTTATAAGTTTTATGTCACTGTAAAGGCGACTAATCAAGCTTTCCAACGATATAAAATACAAAACCTATTGGTTATATTGAAGGGGAGAAGTACTCAATCAAAATAATGTTTCCAAACTTGTTATTTTCAAGTAGCTATTCGGTTATATTCCTTTATTCCTGATCTTTAATGTGAAGCTGCTTTCCCCATCAGTGATCAGCGCAGCTCTGTGATTGGTCAACACCGTTCTGCTCCTCACACCGCAGCGAGGTGACCTAAGCTCCCCGACGAACAACACTTTAACCTTTATCAATTAACCAGGAGCACAAAGCGAGTGAAACACGACCCACACACACGGACAAGACCCACAACAAACACCAGCAGACATGAAACGCACACGCGGAGCACGAGCACGCGCTCAGATGAAACTCGACCCAGTGTGACAGCCGATCGCTCTGTTTGTGCTTTCTAGACAATCACACACACACGGACAAACCTGGGAGAGAAAACATCTGAGCGTGCTCCTGTGTGTGTTTTACAAACCACTGTGCTCCATTAAAAGAACTTAATGCTCCATGCAGAAGAATGAAAAACACCAAATTGATGAAAGGAGTTCACGCTGAGTGTGTGGACGTCGTCCCACCGGCAGAGTGTGTGTTTGTGTGCGAGGAGCAAAAACGAAACGACTTTGCTCCCCGCGTCGCCAACAATACGACCTCCATCAACAGAGTGTGTGTGGGGGCTCTAACAGCCTGTCGTGATAAGGAGAGCCCAGAATAACACTCCGACATCAGCAGCCTTCCCTCCTGTCACTCACTATCGATTCACTACACACCAACAGACACACACACTCCAGCACACAACCACGGAGGCCACAAAGAGGCAGAGAAGACTCCTTCTTCCCTCACATGGTCTAATAAAATCTTCCTCAGTGTTCACCAGCAAAATATGATCTTATTCAGTAAAGGTAGGGATGTGAAGATCGCAATATTACCATCACTATTTACTGTTAGAGGTCCTGGAGAATGACTATTTTCACCTCTGATATATTTGTTAATAAGCAAATGTAATATCCAGAGAAATACCCAGTCAAATCTGGTCTACTGTCACACAGTGCTGTCATATTATATTCTTATTGTAAATATTGTTAATGTTAATAATTGTAAATTCCTTGGCCTTGTTCATAGGCAAACTTGTGCATATTTGATTTATTTTTCCTTCATAAGAAAGTTGATAAGGTTGAAGATTCTGCATGTTGCAAACTGCTTACTTATTTTTTTCTGTAAATTTTCATGATTTTATCTATTTTAATGTCTTTATTGGATATTCCTACTGCTATACTGTAAATAAGAGCAACTGAAACGACTGAATTTCCCCTTGAGGATTAATAAAGTATTTCTGATTCTGATTCACTGTTAGTTTTGTCGACTAATAATTTTCGTCATAGTTTTCGTCAACAATCTTTTTTCCCCTGACGAAAACTAGACAGGAACTAAATTAACCAACATTTTCGTCATCAAATAAAAATTAGACGAAAATGTCTAGTCTTGATCATGTAGAAAAGGGTTATTAGATGTTTCATTTTATCCAAGTGTAAAACATGACTTCAGAAATTCAAGGAAACAGAAAAAATGCCTTACACTTTACACTTCATATTTTAGACACTTCATAATTTCGTCAACTAAAACTAGACTAAAATTAAAACAATTTAGATGACTAAATTATGACTAAAACTAAAAGATATTTTAGGCAAAAGACTATAACTACAACTAAATTAAAAGTGCTGTAAAAGTAGCACTGTTCTGATTGCTCTTAGCATTAGCATCATGAGCATTTTTGTTCATACACGTGCCTGTATGTGACGCGTGACACTGGAGGACACCACCAGAGGGCACTAAAAGAGCTCGGGCTGTATGCAACTACCTGTTGTGTAGAAGCACAGGCTATAAAAGAGCTGGACAAAGCCATGAGAGGAGGCTTTGCCAAAGCCAAACTTTAGCTCAACAGACAGAGAGGGTGTGCATAGGCAGGACTTAAGGCCAATGACCAATGGGGCCGTCCCGTTTCCAAAATCTGAAATCCTCATAAAAAAGAGATACGCCACCATTTTTTTTTGTTTGTTTTGTTTTTTGTGTCTTGCTTCACCATGACAAGCAAATAGACTCCATTCATTCAACAAGGAAGAGACGGGCAGAGCTCGCCCACCAGTAATTAGCTTAGCTCAAACAAACCCTGCAGTTTAGATTCAGACACATTTCATTCGATCATTACATAAAATGTGAATCTTAGTCTAAAAATGGATGAGTAACATAACGCAGTACAAAAACAAGTCACAGCAAGCACACAGGACAGTTCAGAGTTGGTGAAGAGTTTATCTGATGACTGTAGGCAGAGGCAGGCTAACACTACCCATTGACTCCCAGTGTTTGTGATAAGCTAATTAGCAGTGGGCAAGCTATGCCCGTCTCTTCCTTATCTGCAATCTTGTCATGTCTCAAAAAAAAAACTACTGGACAGATTTAGCTGAAATTTTCAGGAGATGTTGGTAATGGCCCAACTAAGAAATGATTACACTTTTGTGGTGATAAGAATATTTGTCTGGATGCAAATAATTCCCAGAAAAACATTGAACTTTATAATGGGAAATCCCATTGACCAACTTCAATAATTCATATAAAATCAAAATATTAAGTGATGTTCCTAAAACTTGTTGTGTTAATACATTATAACAACCTCCATGTATGTGCTGAGTTCGGTCTGGATCCTGGCTCTATTCTGGATCTGGTGATCTTTTACAGGGGTTGTGAAAAGCCACTGCTGGAACTGAGCAGCTTGGTGGAGGTCTGCGCTCCCTGAATGCTTTTCTGATTGGAAATTATGTTTAAAAAATAATTAAAAGAGGGATCATGCTGGAAGGTTGTTTGCCAGTCATTGTACCACTGTCTATTATGTGTGATTCCAAATAAAATAAAAAATTTTCAACTTTTATGTTTTTATGTTGGATTTCATCATGAGCTGCTGCCAACCCCTTCTTTGCACCTTTAATTTAAGCAATATTTATTATTTCTTTATATATAATTGACTAAACAAGCCAAATTTCTAAGAAGACAGCAAGAAAACATATTTTTAATCTTGTATATTTTGCTGTTGAGTGTGAAATTTAAATCTTGACTTTACAGTAATGAGTTTAAAGGGAGTTTTACACCCTGCTGAGGTGCTAATATCAGTGAAACAGAATCTATCAGTGCTCCTTTATCACATTTTTAACCTCACAGTACGATAATACTCCGACTATTTGCAGGAGGAAACCTTTAAGAGTCCCTCACAGCCGAGAAAAGCGATGATAAAGTTTACATCGAGCATCTTAGTGGGTAAAAAGTGCAGCGTCGGTAGAAGCGGGTGTAAATGGTTGTTGTTTTTCACACTCCTGCTGTATGGTTACCTAGAGGACCAAGTATGCAGACTCACAGTGGGAGTTTTCTTTCTTTTATTATTTTTCACAAGCTTTTAATTTTTCCTCTTTTTCCCAGAGAGAAACATCAAGACGAGAGAGAGAGAGGGCGAGCGAGCACTACAGAGAGTGTGTTAGAGAGAGAGAGGCATTAGAGGAATGTCGATATGATTGGAGCGAGAGAGGAGTGTGTGCTCCCGACAACAATAGCTCTCCAGCCGTGTTGTTTCACGGGCGCTCGCATGATCCGTTATTCCCCCTGACACGTACCGCTGAGTGTGAGTGCGAGGGGAGACGGGGGAGATTGAGACGAAGAGACAGCCGAGAGGGGTGAGAGACAGAGGGGAGGGGGGGGCAATTAGCCGGGGACAGAAATACACTCCTGATGATGTTCGAGGAGGAGACGCAGATGACAGAGAGAGACGATACTGAATACAAGCACTGGCCACTTTATTAGGCACACCTTGCTAGTACCAGATTGGACCCTGTTGAGCTCCTTCAACCTTCATCTCATCTGGTGACTGTGGAGACCACCATGTTGAAGAAACCAGTTTGAGATGATACGAGCTTGGAAGATGGGATGAAAATGGTCTGCAACAATCCTCACGTAGGCTGTGGGGTTGAGGAAGGCTCAGGTGGGTCTAAAGGGTCCAAAGTGGGCCAAGAAAGTCCTCCAACACCAGCATGAACTGTTAATCCAAGGCAGGATAGATCCAAGCTTTCCACAGATTCTGATCCTACCATCTGAACATCCAGACTCATCAGACCAGGAACCATCTTTCCAAACTTCTTTTTAGCCTCAGCTTCCAGTTTCTAGCTGACAGGACTGGCACCTGGTGTGGTCTTCTGCTGAACTTCTTCAACATTTGACATTTTGTGCGTTCAGATAGTCTTCTGCAGACCTTGGTTGCAACAAGTGCTTCAATGAGTATCTGTAGCCTCTCTTTTATCTCCAACTTTTACCAATCTTCTCCAACTTCAAGGCATTTGCACCCAAGGATCTGCTGCTCACTTGATATCTACTCTTTTTGGGACCATTCCAGTAGATCAGCAGTTTCTGACAGACCAGCACATCTGGCATCAAGCCCAGTTTTAGTTGATGAAATTTCACAACATTTTAGTCGATGAAATCTACTGTAAATTTAGTCGACTAAAATATGAAGTGTAGGTGGAAGGCATTTTTTATGCTTCCTTGAATTTCTGAAGTCATGTTTTACACTTGGATAAAATGAAACATCTAATAACCCTTTACTGAATGCTAGTAAAGTTTGAATGTATAAATGAACAGAAACAAATTGAACTTTTGAGTGAAATGCAGTCACCTTTATTTAGGCTACCTGGCAGAGCATCTCAGTTAAAATACCAGAACTGACAACAAACAGTGAACCTGCTCTACATGAATATATCAATTCATAAAGAGAGGAGCTCTGATTGGATCACTCCCCAACTTATCCCACCATCACCAAGCTAAGGCAGCTGTGATTGGATGTCCCTCTTAACTCATCCAACCTTTCCACACAACCACAGTAGCTGTGATTGGATATATTCCTAACTTGTCCCTACTTTCTACATGACCAAATTAGGTCTGATTGGATTAAGTCTCTGTCAGACATTTTAGTCTAGTTTTTATCTGTTGATGAAAGAGTCGGTTAATATAGTTTTAGTTTTTGTCCATGTGCACTTGCTTTTATTAGTTACTGTCTAGTTTTCGTCATGGGAAAAAAAAAAGTTGTTGCTGAAAAATATGACAAAAATCGTCAACGAAATTAACACTGCAACCACGCCATCTTCACATCACCTTTCCTCTCTATTCTGATCTCAGTTTGGACTTCATCAGGTCTTCTTGACCATGTCTACATTCCTGAATGCTTTGAGTCGCTGCCATGTGATTGGCTGATTAACAAGTAATTGAACAAGTGAAGAAGTGAACCTAAGGCCCAGGCCATTCCCTCCCTGTCCAAGTCCTCGGTTAATAATTAGCTGATCTCGTCCATCAGTCACTTTCACCTCTTAGCAGAACAAAGAAGACATTCAGCGTCTCCACTGCTGTTGCTTCACCCCCTGATGGGAAATTCCAGGACTTTTCAAGGAGCTTCTAGAAATAATCAATGAAGTTAAAGATGGCTTTGTTGATGTTTTCTCACATAGAACCAAAAACAGAGCTCTAATTCTAGAATAATGATGCTAACAGTTTTTACTTCCTTATACAACTTAAACTCACGACAAGGACACAAACTGATGAACTTCATTGTTTTTATGCAATTCACTCATTAATATTCACTCATTTTGAATTTGAGGCCTGTAACATGTTCCAAAAAAGCTGAGACAGGGGTATTAAAAGACTAGAGAGTTGTGGAATTCTCAAAAATACCTGGTGAACAGGTTAATAGGTGTGATGATTGGTTATAAAAGAAGCATCACCACATTTTGAAGAGCTGTGAGAGCAAACAGTCAAACAGTTTAAGAACGTTTATCAACATACAAGTGCAAAGAATTGGGCATTTCATCATCTACAGACTATAATATCATCAAAAGATTAAGATAATCTAAAGCAAGGCTGAAAACCAACATTGTATGCCTGTGACCTTCAATCCCTCAGGCAGCACTGCATTATAAACCAGCATCATTCTGTAAAGGATATCACCATGTGGGCTCAGAAACACTTAAGAAAACCATTGTCTGTTAACACAGTTCATCTCCACATCTACAAGGTCAAGGTCAAACTCTACCATGCAAAGACAAAGCCAAATATCAACAACAACCAGAAACACCGCCGGCTTCTCTGAGCCCGAGCTCATCTGAGATGGACTGAGGCAAAGTGGAAAAGCCTGCTGTGGTCTGAGTCCACATTTCAGACTGTTTTTGGACATAATGGACGTGATGGACGGGCTAAAGAGGAAAAGGACCATCCAGACTGTTATCAGAGCAAAGGTCAAAAGACAGCATCTATGATGGTATGGGCTGGTGTTAGTGCCCATGGCATGGGTAACCTGCACATCTGTGAAGGCATCATTAATGCTGAAAGGTATAAAAAGGTTTAGAAGCAACATATGCTGCCATGTCAAGCGAATACTAGATTGAAATAAAGCAAGAATATGAAAGAATTTCACCTACAAAGCTTCAACTATTCGTGTCCTCAGTTCACAAACATGTATTGAGTGTTGTTAAAAGTAAAGGTGATGTAACACAGTGGTAAACATTCCCCTGTTATTATATATTGCAAGCATCAAATTCAAAATGAGTGAATATTTGCATAAAAATAATGAAGTTAATCAGTTTGAACATTAAATATCTTGTCTTTGTCTTGTATTTGATTGAATCTAGGTTGAAAATGACTTGCAGATCATTCTTTTCTGTTTTTATTACATTTTACACATCATCCCATCTTCACTGGAACAGAGATTTGTATTTTCTTACATAATGTAGGACATTTTACAGTCAGCAGAACGTGTTTCTATGCTTTTAGAAGACAGGCTGATGTTTTGCAATCTTCTTTTCCATCTTCCTAATGTGATGTCGTCAACTTACAACAGTCATAAATTTATCTATGTATCTATAAATCTATTATCTATTTATTGTCTCGTTGTCTCCTTGTCATTATACATAAAACAAAATACCTTCTTCACCAATGTTCTTCATCTATACCTGTTGACATGGTGAGCTTTGGTGTATTCCTAAATTACTTCAGCTGTTTCCCTCTCACCAGTTTACTACTTTCTTTCCTTTTGTCGCTTTAATTAAGATGACCCTCTGTGCCTTTTTCTTTGACTCTCGTGGTCTCTGTTGACCTGATTGTTGATTTTATTGTCTCCAGAGTCTTGCCTTTTTCTGCCTTTGTTTTGTCTGTTAAAGCACTTTGTCAACATCTGTTTTTAAAGGTGCTATATAAATTAATTTATTATTATTATTATTATTATTATTTTGTGGTTAAAATGATGTATTTTGTTATATCTTTGTTATTAATTTTTACAAGACAGTACACACTCACATACAATAAAACAATACATAGGGAAACAGAAAAAATAATAGACTTAATTTAGCAGTATTGTCGCTGTAACATATACAATACACACATAATAATTTATAAATCCAACAGCTCAGTGGCACTGTAAAAGGGTCAAAGACAGACTCAGTCTATATGTCAAACCTGGAGTTAATAATCTTAATTGTTTCTCTTAGGGTCTTGTATTTTCTTACATATTTTAGGATATTTTACTGTCAGCTGAGCGCGTTTTTATGCTTTTTAAGACACAGGCTGATGTTTTGTGGTTAAATTGATGTGTTTTAGTGATTTTAAAGCCGGTTAAACTGCAGCAGTGAAGCAGCAGGTGATGGGCACACACTCTGCACACATAACAGGAATTAAAAAACACACTCTGCAAAGCTTCTGTTTACACACAAACACTCTTTTAAAGCTGCGACACAGACTGAATGGATTACGAGAGCGAGGAGCGTCCCAGCACCGAAAGTCAACAGAAGGTTGTTTGCTCTGCTCTTTGTTTGTCGTCAGTGTTTCTTTTCCACTAAAAACTATTAAATAACACATCTGCTCATTAATCACACAAACACACTCGGCCTCCATCAGACGGGAGTCGATACAGTAAAAGCATCTTTTCTGACACCTAAGCAAAAGCAGCAGTCGCTCTGATAACAGGACGGGAAGAATAAAAGCATGACGCACGCAAGTCAGCGAGTTTATCATCAATTATTAAAGAGAGGAAACACTAAATATCCTCCAAATACTGGAACCTTTACAGCAGGGGCGTCCAAACTGTTTTTCAATCAGCCCCCAGAAAACTCCAACAGATACAATTAAATATGACCAGTGATGGAACCTGAGGCTTTTGATGAACTAATAAATACAACAAAACAGATTATTGCAGCAAAGTCGGCCCCCTATGACATTTTAAAATAGCATATTCAATCATCTCAAAGCAACAACACCATGTTAGCACTGAGCAGTTTGTTCTTGTTCTGTGCCTAAATGCAGAGATAAGCCACTTCCCCTCTCGAGGGGCCGATCATGGGCGACGAGGGCCCCCTGAAGTCTAAGGCCTTCCTTAATCCTAAACTTTTCTGCATGATTAAAAAAAGTATGGACTCCTCTGCTTTAAAGGACGTGCAGAATTACTGGGATGCTGCATCCAAGCTCATTAAAAAGAAAATTAGTGGAGTGGAAAATTAGATATAGCATGAATATTTGACTGATTCTGCTTAGAAAGAGAGACTTTCTGACTATTAAGCATCACTTTAAACACTAGGAGGAGCGTTTAAAAGATATATTCTCCACTAATTCATGTTTATATGCATTTTTACGCCGCCAAAGTTCAACTAAATGGAAAAAATTACAAATAAAGTCTAAAAATCTTCAAAAGAAACTTTTGTTCCCAATTGACCGTCTTTCAGCCACTAAATGATCATTTTTACTAAAAAGAAAATGAGTGAGTTATCCAACAATCATTTAAGGCTGTTTTGGTGAGTTGAAGTAAAATCTGTTCAAAATATACAAAACATGCAAAATGTTAGGAAATCATTTTTAAATGTTTGAAAATTTGACGACAATTTTCAGAAAACTTCACAGCTTTCAGCCTCTTAAGTAAAGTGGTTAAGATGCTTTTAATGCTTCAAAAACAGGAAAATGAGCCACTCTGGGCTTTGGTAAAAATGTCAGACTAGAAAAAAATAACCTTATGTCAACAAAGGTCTAATCAGTGTGAAAACACTTGACGGCAATTTTTAGATTAAGAATAATTCTCTTCACAGTGTTAACACATTTAATTCTTTAATTTCCTAAAAGGAAATTTAAGAATCAGCCTCTTAAACTTGCACAGACAGGCAAAAGGCTCAATAAAGATATGAATAATTTACACAGTTCTTAACCTTTGTAAAAGAAAAGAAAGAATCAACACAAATTTTTGGTGCTTAAATAAACCAAAACTCACGTGTTTAAACAGTGGGAGTACACATTCTTGCAGCCATGGGCCCTTTTAGTCCAATTTCCCCTGTAAATTCTGAGAAATATGCTTTTCCATGTTGTAAATCTAGAAAAAAATCTTAAAGATGTTGCTGAGTTTTATTATGAACTAGAAAAGCACTCAGAGAGCGCAGATCTCCGCCAAGGTGATCCGGATCAGTCCCAAAATTTAATCAGTTCTTTCATATCACATTTCCAACAATTCCTGAATATTTCATCCAAATCCGTTCAGAACTTTTCAAGTTATTTTGAACACAAACAAACAGACAGACAGACAGACAGATAAACGCCGGCAAAAACATAACCTCCTTGGTGGAGGTAAATATATTGTGGATGAACTTAAGAATCGGCCACTTAAATCTTGCACAGTTAAGTGATAAAAGAGACTTTTAAAGCTGCTTGTGGGATCTGAATCAGGTTTGCAGTTTAAGATGTAAAACCTTTAACTTTTAGAATAAAATCTGTTTTGTTGCTTAAGAAAACAATACTCAGAATTAGGGCTTTTACGTCAGTAAGACCCAACAACAGTAAAAACTCCCAGAGACACTTTTCAGATTTATCTAAAACATGGCTAAATATTATTTCTTTAATCAACACAGCAGAAAACTTGAGTATCATCCTCTTAAATTACAGAAAGATCCTATACAAGGGACTGAAAAAATATGCTTTTGTAACAGCAGAATTTTTGAGGTAAATGCACTGATGCAGCCTTTCAGCTTTTAGACTTTTAGGCAATAATCTTAAAAATAGGATTACTGACATTGTTGGTGTAGGGCTACAATAATATAAAGATGTACTTAATATCACATTTGTGCAAGAGGAAAACAAACTCAGGAAAAACTCATTTAGTGAGACATTTTTCACATTTGATGAATAAAAGAATTCCCTGTGCAAGTTTGTAATTCCAGAGAAATTCTGCTTTTTGAAACTTGGCAGCAAACTTAAGTGTCATCCTCTTTAAGTGCAGAAACATCCTGCAGACAGGAGCGACAAAAGATGCTTTACTGTCTAAAAAACAGAAGTTCATGAGGTAAACACTCCACTGGAGGCTCTGGTTTAATCTCTGGAATACAGTCAGAGTAAAAATCACTGACATGTTCCCACATCAGGATAAAAAAGAAGGTTTATGAATGTGTTACGAAGAAAGGTAAAAGAACAGAGTTTCAGTAAATCAGTCCTTGTTTTGAATACATGTGCTTTTGTGCAAATGTTTCAGGATCTGGAGAAATGCTCTGTGCCAGTTTACAGATCCAGAAGCGAACAGAGATTTTTCTTTAAAGAAGTTGAGTGACCTGAAGTTTGAGCCTCTTACGCTTTTAAATATGCAAAGAAACAAAAGTTTTAAAGAAAATGCACTATTTCAGGTTTGCAGCTTTGAGACTGTTATGCATAAATCTTACAATAAAATCCATTAAGTCATTTTTGTGGGTCTAAAACACAGAAAAGTTAAATTAAAAATCAGCTTTAGTGCAGAATATCAACATACAGGAATAATGTCGTTTTCCAATCCTTTGGTTCACATTCTGAAACACATTTGCAAACATGTTCTACCACAAAAGCAAGAGGACTGACCCTGTGCCAGCAAGAAAATAAAGAGCAAATCTATTTAAGATGTTACTCAACTTAATTTAACAAAAAACTGAAGATGAACTGAAGTGTTATTTTCAGAAAAAGACGGAAAATCCTGCAGCACGACAGAGTGAGACGAGACGCTTTTAAAGCAGCAAAAAGACAAAAGTTCTAGAAAGACACCACTGCAGGATCACAGCTGTGAGGCTTTTATGTAAAAAATCTTGAACAGAATTGCAATTAAATTATTAATAAAAGTTTGGAGCCCTGTGAAAACATAATAAACATCAAGTGAAAACCAAAACATGAGGTTAAAAACATTTGGTGCACAATCTAAAAACATATTTGCAGTTTTAATTCAGCGTTTACACACATGAAAGAGGATGATTTATCCAATACCACCAAAAATGAAAATAAAATCCATTTAAAACGTTGCTGAGATTTATTTTCAAAATACTGAAGATGAACTTAAGTGTCTGCCTCTGAATAATGAGAAGAGTAAAGAGATAAAGATGCTTTTAAAGCTGCAGGAAGGATCTTGATGTGGATGCACTAATGCAGGCTTCAGCTTTGAGATTATAGACAAAAGCTCAAAATATAAAACTGCCGACATTCATTTATACTGAAATAAAGATTTAATAAATATCAAATTTGTTGGTAAAGAAAACCAAAACCACAGGAGTGAAGCCTCACAATCACATTCTGCTCCACTGTTCCCATCACAAAAAAAGAGTTAAAACTCCCTGTCACACTTTGAAAATCTCAGGGAAACTCTTTGAGATTTTGCTGAATATTGTTTAAAAGAAACCTGGAATAAAACTCAAGTGTGAAACTCTTTAACTGCAGAAACATCCTGCAAAGAAGAGTGACAAAAGACGCTTTAATTACTGCAAAAACAGAGAGAAGCTCTTGAGGGGAAACGCACCAGTGCAGGCTCTGGCAAAACTTTGGAACAAGAAAGGGCTGAGATATATAACTAAGGTCAATATGAGTGTAGAAAAAATCTAAAATATAATTTATGCCACAAGGGAGGACCATAAAAACAAGAACAGCAATGAGTAAGTTCGAAATTTATGGCAGTTGGACAAACGTCTCCAAAATCTGAAAAGTACTCGATGACTTATTTGCTGATCCAGAGGAAGTTTCCCCTTAAGGTTCCCAGATTTATCCCTCAAACTCAAATCCTCAAACTGCAGAAACATCCTGAAAAGTGCAGAGGCAAAGACGCTCCAAATGGGAGTTTTTGAGGAAAACGCAGCAGTAAGGCTTTAATCTGTAAGATTTTAAAGCAAAAACTTTATGAATTAAAAAGATTAAATTGTTTAAACAGGTTTGTATTAGGATGAAATGTAAGAGATGTGAATTTGGCTACAGAAGAAGGCGAAAACACAAGGCTGAAATCGTTACAATCAATAAATGTCAATTCTTAAAGACATTCGGGCATGTGCGCAAACGTTTCCAGAATCAGGAGCAATGCCGGTTTGCCAAGATGAAATATCCACCTAAAATTATCAAGTTTAGTTCTTAAAATCATTGTCAGAAACCACAAGAATCAGCCTCTAAAATTGAAACATCCTGAAGCAGTAAGTTGTCCAAAGACGCTTCAGGCTTTGCGCAAACTTGAGCGACTTTTGAGGAAAAAAATGCGGCACTTTTCAGGCTCTTCAAGCGACTTTTTTAAGAGAGGAAAAAGTGAGGAAGCTGCTGCCCTACCTGGCGCTGGTGCAGTCCTGGTAAAGCGTCTCGAAGTCCTTCCTGGAGATGAGTTTGCAGCGGTTGACTCCGGGCTGGATGGCGCCGAGCCCGCGCAGGACGCGCACCTGCTCCACGGTGCACACCACGGGGGTGATGTCCAGCCTCTTCAGCTTGGTGTAGACGGTGTGCAGCCCGCCCACCAGGTGCTTCAGGAAGAGGTCGAACACCTGCGGGAGACAGATCAGCTCCTGGCCGTCCACGCTGAAGCTCGCCACCTTCACGCCGTGCACCTCCACCAGCTTGCACTCGCTGCACATCGCCGGGTTGGACGACTGGACCAAGCCCGGGGAGGACGGGGTCAGGCCGGCCGTGCCCAGCGAGGAGAGCCCGCTGAGGGGACCCAGGGACCCGAAGGCTCCGAGCATGCTGCTGGTGAGCCGCGGGGATGGAGACAGGGAGTGCGGGTGGGAGTTGGAGTTGGTGTGCGCGGGGCTGGAGGTGCCCGTGGAGGCGTGGAGGGAGTCCGGGGCCGAGCGGAAGAGCGCAGCCGGGGGAGGCGCGCCCGAGCCCGGGGAGAGGAGCGGGGGAGAGCCGGGGAGCGACATGAGAGCGCCGGAGAGGTGAAAGAGCGCGCACCCTCCTGGTAACTCCTCACACTCTTCTTCTTCTCCTCTTTTTCCTGTTGAGCTTCTTCCTCTCACTTTTTCCTCTTCCTCTAAAGTCCACACTTTCGCTCGTGCTCTCCTTGCGCGTGGAAAGCGGACTGTCCAGTCTGTGCGTAAAAGCGACTGGATCAGACTCCGGGTCAGCCCCCGTCTTGGGCCCGCCTCCTTCATTTATGAAAGACGGCCTCATTAGCCAATCAGAGAGGACTTATTATGGAGCCGATGTCGTGATTGGTCGGAGAGGAGAGGGAGGACTTGATCACAGCCTCATTGAGGAGAGCGTTTCATCTCTTTCAGCTGTTTTCTAAACTTTCTCACGAGCCGCCGCTTCGGGGAAACGGGAAGTTTGTATTTTTCTTCTTCTTCACTTTTTTTCAGCGTTAGTCAAACTTATCAACCCCGAATGTGCGCGCGCCTGAGAGGGTGATAGAGGGTGATCGTGTGTGATCTGATGTGTGCGCGAGGTCAGCAGTGGCTCAAATGCGAGCTCTGGTGGTGAGAGGAGCGCATGCTTGTCACAGACTGACCCTCAGAGGACGACAAGTGAGGAGAGGAAGAGAGGAAGGGAGGAAGGAGGGAAGGGGTGATGGAAGGGAGGGAGGGGACACGAGGGAATAAAGAAGAAATGAAGGAGAAAGACAAAAAAAGGATCTTGGAAATCACTAAAGAAAGGTGTAAGGTAGGGAAGGAAGGAAGAAAAAAATGCTAGGAGGTAAGAAAGAATAAGGGGATGAAAAAAGGAAAGGATGTAAGGAAGGGAAGAAGATCAGAGTCAAGGAAGAAATAAAGAAATAAAAGCAAGAAAGAATGGGATCATAGAAAGGAGAGATTTAGAAAGGGAGGAAGCTAGGAGAGGAAGGAATAAAGGAATAATGGAAGGAAGGAGTGATACACTGAATCAAAAGGGGGAGAAGAAAAGGAAAGATGAGACCAAAGGAAGGAATTAGGCAAGGAAGGAAGGTGGGAAAAAATACAGGAGAGAAAAAGTGGTGATGAAAGGAGGGAAGGAATGAAAAAAGAAGAAGGAACATGGAAGAGAGGGAAGAAGAAAATTTAATGAAAGAAAGGGTGAAAGGATGGAATAAAGGAAAGTGAATGGAGGGAAGGAAGGAGAGATTGAAGGGAGGGAGAGGACACAAGGACTAAAGAAGAAATTAAGGAGAAAGATGGAAAAGGGGTCTTGGAAATCATCAAATAAAGGGGTAAGGTAGGGAGGGAAGGAAGGAAGGAATAAAGGGCAGGAAGGAAGGAAGGAAAGAAAGAATAAGACAGGACGAAAATGGAAAGGATGTAAGGAAGGGAAGAAGATCAGAGTCATGGAAGAAATAAAGGAGACAAGACAGGACGAAAAATGGAAAGGATGTAAGGAAGGGAAGAAGATCAGAGTCATGGAAGAAATAAAGGAAAGTAGGAATGGGATCAAAGAAAGGGAGGAAGAAAAGGGGGAGAAGGAAAGGAAAGATAACATAGAAGAAGAGAGAATATGAGACCAAAGGAAGGATATGGCAAGGAAGGAAGGAAGGTGGAAGGAATACAGGACAGAGAAAGTGGTGATGAAAGAAAGAAAGAAATAAAGATGGAGAGAAGAAAGAAGTAAGAAGAAGGAAGTAACATGGGAGAGAGGGAAGAAGAAAAGGAAAATGAAAGAAAGGGTGGAAGGAAGGAAGGAAGGAAGGAGAGATTGAAGGGAAAGGAAGGACATGAAGGACTAAAGAAGAAATGAAGGAGAAAGACTGAAAAACAATATTGGAAAGGACTAAAGAAGGGTGTAAGGTAATGAGGGAGGGAAAAGCAAGGATGTAAGGAAGGGAGGAAAATCAAAGTCAAGGAAGAAATAAAGGCAAGAAGGAATGGGATCAGGAGAGATGTAGAAAGGAAACAAGCAAGGTAAGAGGAAGGAAGGAAGGATCAGTGTAAGGAATGAAGACCAAAGGAAGAGTTTGGCAAAGAAGAAATGAAAATGGAAGGAACAAAAGTGGAAGGAATACAGGAAAGAAAAAGTGGTGATGGTAGGAGAGAATAAAGGATGGAGGAAATAAGAATAAAAGAAAGGAAGGGATGTTCAAATAATTAAAGAAGGGAAGGAAAGAAAGAGGGAGTGAAAGAAGGGTGACAGAAGGAAGGAGAGGGAAAGCAGGAAAGAAGGAGGGAAGACTAAAGGAAAGAAGGAGAAAGAAAGATGAGCAGAAGGAGACAGAGTGAAAGAGGGAAGATACGAGGAAAGGAGAAATGAATGGTGTGAGAAGGAAGAAGTGACAAAGGCCAAAGGAAGGAGGGAAGGAAAGATGCAATTAGGGAAGGTAATGACAGAAGAAAGAAGGAAAGGAAAGTAGAAGGGAGCAGGGTTCGAGACCAAAAGCAAGAAGGAAGGATAAAGAGAGAAAGGAAAGATAAGCAGGAGGAGAGAGAGTGGAAAAGAACAGAGGAAGGAGGCCAGAGGGAAGGATGGGAAGGGCAAGGAAGGAACATGGAAGGGAAGGAAGAAGGAAAAGGTGAGGATGAAAGGAGGGAAGGAAGAGGATGGTAAGGAGAGTGCACTGAAGGAAAGGAAGAAGAAAAAGACAATAATAGAAAGGGTCAAAGGAAGGAAGGAGGGAAGGAAGAGGAGAAAGAAGAAAAAGATGATGAAAGAAAAGGTGGGAAGAAGGAACAAGGGTAAGGAAAAGTAGGAAGGACGAGTTGAAGGCTGTAAGGAGGGAAAGACTGATGAAGGAAGGAGGGAAGGAAAAAGGTGAGGAAGTAGGGGGTAAGAGAGTTAAATGAGGTAAGTGAGCAAGTAATGGAAGTAGGAAAGAAGAAAGGAGGGAACAACAGGCTGGAGTTAGAGCTTCGTTTTGAAAACGAGATGCAGAGGGAGTAAGGGGATCGGACGAGGAAAGGAGGCAAGGAGAGATGTCAAAACAAAGGAAACAAGGAAAGGACAGAGCCAAATGGGACGTGTTGATAATTCAAACAACAAAAGAAGAAGAAAATGAGATTAAAGGAGAAAAGAGATCGCCGTGTATCACCAGAAAGAATTAATTACTGCTCTGTGTGTGTGTGTGTGTGTGGAGGTGTGTGTGTGGGTGGGTGTGGGTGTGTGTGTGTGTGTGTGTTGGAGCAGTGAAATGGGATTGACTGGTGTGGATTACAGACAGACGAGTTTTATAATCCGCTGTAATCTCATTACTCTGAGAAGCCCTGACTGAATGAAAGAGAAAAGAGACACAAAGATGATTAAAAGAGGAAGAACATAGAAAAACATTAAAATCAAAGTTAATAATAAGTCCAGACCATCAGTCTGATCCCTGAAAACCCGTTACCCTGTTATGTATGAACACAAAGGAATCAACATGCAGAGGGGCATTGGAACGCATTCATAATCCTACCGCCCATCCTTGAATAAAAGTGGTTATTTGTTTTATTTCTGAATAATTGTGCTCACTAGGGGACAAGGAGGGCCCCAAACTATGTGGAACGATTCCCTCCCTGTCATAAGTGAGCCTAAATATACTGAAGTTTAATTTTACTTTATAAGATTGTATTTGTTTTGTTTGATTTCATTGATCTTCAGTGTTATTTTATTATTTTTTTCTATTTCAGATTTTTATTGTAATTTTATTTTGTTCAATTTAATTGTATTTCATGTCATTTTAATTTTTTATTTTAATTTAATTTGAATTTTATCTAATTTTATCTTTCATTTAATTTCATTGTATATTTTTTTAATTGTGGTTTCCTTAAATTTCATTTAATTTGATTTTACATAACTTTGTTTTTTCAGATTTATTATTTTGATTAGTTTTTTGTTCATTTTGTTTTTTCTTTGTTTATATTTGTATTTTTTATTTTACTTTCAAAATATATAAAAAATATTTTGATGTCTTTTTTATTTCTTTTGATTTTGTTTTAATTTGGATTCATTTTAATTTCGTTGATTTTCGTTTCATTTAGTTTGATTTTAGTTTAATTCTTTTGATTGTGTTTTTTTCAACCTTTTTGAATTTTTGTTACATATAATTTTGTTCTTTTTTGTTTTAATCTGATCAAATTTATTTATTTCATTTTATTTCAAATGATTTATTTTATTTCATCTTCTGTTTTACTCTGTTTTATTGTTTTTGTTTGATTTAATTTCATTTAATATTACTTTACTTTGTCTATTGTTTTATTCAACTTTCAATTTTTTTTGTTTTCTTTCTGTTTCATTTCATTTTATTTTTTGTTTTGTTTTTATTCCATTTATTCCATTTTTAAATTTATTTCACTTAATTTTTAAATTTTATCATAATTTAATTTAATAATATTTCTACTTTTAATTTTTTAATTTTTTTGTTTTATTTCATTTTTTATTAATTTTGTTTGTGTTATTATTATTACTATTATCATCATTTAAAAAAAGTAAAAAACAGTTGTAGAATCACCTCATAGTATTTCTTTCTGTGAAAGTGAAAGCAGTGGGTGAAGGAGGACTCATGTCGAAGAATGAAGGGACACTGCAGACTGAATAAAGACGAAGACGGAGACGTAAGGAAACAGAGGGATTAAGAGTCAGAGACACCAGGGCAATAATTTGTCTCTCAGGACTCGTAACGGTCTGACTGAAGCTGGACTCGGAGGCAGACGGAGAGAGATGAGGGCGTCCTGGAGGTGAATATCTCTCTGCGGGGTTATAATGACCCACATGAACTTGGACTTTGAGATGTGGCGAGCGAGGAAGAGGAGCGGCTGAAAGGGATACGTGAGGGGATGAAAACAGAGCGAACCGGAGGTGACAAGAGAGCGAGAGGACAAAAGTGGAAAAACTTGTCCGTAAAATGGTCGCCGTCCCCACAGGGACACAAACGCTGAACACAAAAGGCCCTTTTGCTGTTTTCAGACCATTAAATAACTCGTCCTGAGACATGTTTGCCGTCTGCTGGTTCGCTTTTTTCTCTGCGGAGTTCAGAGGAAAGACATGAAGAAGAAGACTCCTGTCACGTGAACGAACGCCACCGCAACACCCCAGCCAATCAGAGGACAGCGCCAGCATGTTTGGAGCCACGAGACCAAGAACTGAAGAGACTGAGTGAGAGGTTAACGCTGTATGCAGATGACACCAGTGTTTAACACAAAAGCAGACTTTCATGGTCCTCAGAGGACAAATCTCCCTACCAGAGTGCTGATTTTCACTAAAAACCATATCCATGCAATCCAGTAGGAAAGCATCTGATCTGAGTTTTGTTTGTTTTATTTGATTTATATTTTTTCAGTATTTTATATGTTTTGTTCAGTTTTATTTTACTGTATCTAGTTTAGTTAAGTTTGGTTTGATTTAGTTCAATTTTTGCTGTATTTTTTTTTGCTTAAATTTTTTAACTAATTTTATTTTATTTTTTGTTGTATTTTATTTTTGTATTTTTGTTGTATTTGCAGTATTTTATTAAGTTTTTACGTTTTTTTCATTTCCTTTATTTTGTCACATTTTATTTTATTTCGTTTTATTCTATTCCATTTTATATTTTATTTTGTTTAATTTTGTTTTGTGTCATTTATTTTGTTATTTTATCAATTTAATTCTGTTTAATTTCATATTTCTGTACCTTGTTTAATTTTCTCATTTGATTTTATGTCATACATTATTTATTTTTATTTCATTTTACATTGTTTTGTTTTATTTTATGCTATTCTTTTTCACCTTTTCTTTTGTTTTATTTCATTTTGTTTGAACCTATTTTCTTAAATTTGTATGTAATTTAGCCCTATGTAATTTTAATTTAATTAAATTTAGTTTTATATAATTTGGTTTTATTGTAATGTACGTTGGTTATTGTATTTAATTTAATTTTGTCTTGTTTTATTTATTTATTATTTGATGTCACTGCATTTAATTTAGTTTTACTTCATTTCAGTTTGATATTACTTTGTTTTTTTTTTCTGTTATTTCATTCGTTTTATTTATTTAATTATTTTCTACTCCACTTTTTCATTACATTCTATTCTATATTATATTATCTTATTTTTTGTTATTTCTTTTTATTTAATTTTGTTTTTCTTCAACAGCTTTTCTTTCCCACTGAAAGCATAATGGAACGCTGCCCTGAGCCGCCTGACGTCACAGAGGAGGTATGAGGAGGAGCGACGTGTAAACAACAGGTCATATTTTCTGAAATATGTCCAACCTGGCACTAGTACGGTGTACCTAATAAAGTGGCCGGTGTGCGTCTTGATCTGAACACTCCCCTTTACTGTTTTTAATGATATAAGGAGGTTCAAAGCTGCTGTTTCTCCTCACATCTCCTCCCTTTATCCCTCTTGCACTCTAAAAACCACATGAGTGACAGCAGGGCGGTGAAATAATGTCATTCATCAGAGAGAGCGTCCCGGGGCGGCCTCAGGATGTACACTGCTGTTTGACAATGATGTATGTTCGAGGAAAGTTACCTGGACTGCAACTGAACTTAAAAATATGAGAGTAAAGTTTGACTTGATTGTTCACAAAGATGAATTTCTGCCCTTGCCTTTGCTCCCTGAAATCCAATGAATGAGCTTAAATGGTTCCTGATGGGGTCAGAGCCGTTATTTCCTAAATGGAGGCCAAACTGCACTTCATTTTGTTGTTGATTGTGTTTGATTTGTATCGAGGCAGCTGATAATACTCCCCACATGGCACTACAGCCCAATAAGAATGATTATTATCGTAAGTATTCGGTAGTGTTTCAGTCTCAAAGCATTAGGAGAAAATTCTAGGAGACTCTTTGATTACAAAAGACCCAAGATATTGTAGACATCTCTGAGGATATCTTTGTTAAAACGCTCACATGTCAGAACTAACATGACAATCTTGGAAGAAGGAGGGGCAACAGAGAAAGAGGAGGATAAGGAGGGCAATGTTTGAGCCGGCAGCAGACCAAGACGACACCAGTGCTACGAGCAGCCACGCACAGGCTCATTCCTGCGACAATTACATATCACAGTGGTGACTAGAAAGCATTCGAAGAGTGCAAACCTCCACCAAGGTAGCTCACATATTGCTGTTACATCTATAAGCAATAGTTCGATGAAAAAGTTACCATCATAGTATGATTCCTTGACCCTGAAAACCCACACCTAGCACTCAGAATCATGTTAATATCATTATTAATTAGACAGTTGTTAAGCAAAAATGATCATTCGCTAATGGCGGTTATCTGGATCACCACCAAAATCGAATCATATCTAAGTTGCGCCATTGCCAAAATCTCCTGAAAATTTCAGCAAAATCCATAGAGTAGTTTTTGTGTTACCTTGCTAACAAACAAACAACCAGACAAACAAACATGGCGGAGGTAATAACATTAAGGAGACGGGCTCTGAAGTCAACAAGACATTTCGTTTGACCAGGGTGACATCATAGGAGCTGTCCACAGACTGCGTTTTCTCCACTCAGCCTCAGTTTCAGAGCACTTCTCATTAGCACTTAACGCTGCTGGATAACAATTCGACTTTCGTTTCCCTTGGTGTTATTGGTTAAGCCATTTAGAATAGTTCGACGTGCATCATTTCCATTTATTCAGTGAAAAATTACCCAGAAAACACGGAAACTAAGGCCATTTTTCATAACGCCGTATATAAAAGGTATGTAGCTACACTGCCAAATGACTGATTTTTGCTAGCTGAGCTGATAGGGTGCATTACTGCCACCTACTGGGCTAAAGTGTGACTGTCAAAGACACTAAATAATCCAGTTTCTTTGAATTACATGAATAAAACTCTACTTTTCCCTCCAGATTCAACAGTTTAGCTGATTTATGATTTCAGTTTTGAAAACAAACATAAACGGTAGCCTAGCTAAATTAGCACCCATTTATGAACTGAAAATAACCTTGAGTTTTTCAATTGGATTTTCATGTTCTTGTGCAATGTCTGTAATCTTGCTGTGGAGCTGGATCCACCTTACTCATTGTCTGTATTCAGGCTTTCCTGCCAAGCTCCCATCTACAACGCCCAATCAGAGTCCTTCAGAGGAGGAAAAGGAGCTACTGAGTGAATAGCAGAAAGTGACTCCTTGTACAGAGATTAGCATAGATGCTAACAGCTTCAGTGGCAGTTTTGTCAGATCTGGACCACATTTCTGAAAGCATTTCTTGATAGAATTTTTTTCATCATCCTCATCTTCTCTTACAAAGTCGTCCATAATCCTAAGTACCAATTTTCTTCTAGTCATAAACAGAGGCTTTGTTTTGTTGACCTACTGACAAGTAGGTTTTGCGCATTCATCCTGTGGTTTAGGTACGTATGTATTTCTTTCAAAAATTACATAAAGTGCTAATCTTAGTCTAAAATAGATAACATGACAAAAAAAAAAGAGTCACAACAAGCGCACAAGACCATTTAGAGCAGTGTGAATTTTGTTGACTAATAATTTTTGACATATTTTTCGTTAACAACCTTTTTTCCCCTGACCAAACCTAGACAGTAACTAATAAAAACAAATGCACATGGACAAAAAACTAAAACTAAATTAACTGACATTTCCTGAATAAGTAAAAACCAAACAAAATGTCTGACAGAGACTTAATCCAAGATTTCATCAACTTAAATGTTGTGAAATTTCATCAATTAAATCTAGACTAAAATTAAAACAATTTAGATGACTAAAGTATGACTAAAACTAAAAGATATTTTAGGCAAAAGACTAAAACTAAATTAAAAAGTGCTGTCAAAATTAACAATGCGTTAGAGTCTTTGAAGAGTTAATCTGATGACTGTAGACGGAGGCAGGCTAACACTACCCACTGACACCCAGTGTTCTAGCTAAGCTAATTAGCGGCGGGCCAGCTCTGCCTGTCTCTTCTTTGTTACTGGACACACAGTCAAAAGAATGGTGTCTATCTGCTTGTCATGGAATCCAGAGTGAGCAAGATATGAAAACAAAAAAAATATTGGTATATCCTTTTAAAGCAGCAACTTAAAGTCACAGAACTTGTTGAGTGAAGTAACAGTGAATCAGTTGAGGACAGAAAAAGGTGAAAAAGGCTCAAAAAGTGATCATAAAGAGAGACATAAAGAGTTGAGATGAAGATGAAATCAGGCTCAAAGGAGGGAGAGTGCTTTAGACGGCGGTGTTAGGTGACATTGGTCCGCTGCCTTTTTATAATTTTCTATTTTTTATTTCACTTTGGGACACAAACATGAATGAGGAATGAGCCCGCGGCTGTGTGAGAGTGTGTCTTTTTAAAGTCTTGTGCCAACACACACACACACCTCAGCGCTCCTGTGTACAAACACACACTCCGCTGTACCCGAGCCATCACCAGAGGCCATCAGGATTTATTTAGCTTTTATTTATACAAGCTTAAAGTCAAACCATCCATCTCACACACAGCGGCCTCCAGCTTTCATTACAATGTGTGTGCAGCCGATGACATCGCGTGCATGTAAGCAAGTTTTGTGGTTGCTGATGATATACAGTAATACGGAGCTGACACGTGTGAGGGTACGCGTGTGTTTTCCCATCATGTTCGGCACCTCCAGCGATGATGATGTTGACGACGACGGCATCTGAAGTTGTTCTTTAATAATCTAATCCAACAACACAATTACAAAGTGTCAAACTGCAGGGCGGGCATCAGTGTGACAGCAGCGCTTTGTTTTAATAGAAAGAGATTTACAGTTTTAAATAATCAGCAAGAATACTCCTTAAAGGACAGGCCGAAGATTTAAATATCTCACATTATTTTAATTTAACAAAAGAACAATGTTGGTAAATTACTAGTGTTATATGAGAGAAGAAGTCAGGAATATTCTTGCTGTTTGCCCCTGAGGTGACTTTGTGGTGGAGTGATTTGTAGAAATTTTCAACCGATTCACTTTGAATTCTAGTGAACTCATCCTTGTCCCATGTGTAGCAAAAGAGAAAATATCCAGTGAGCAGCAGTTCTCTGGGCCAAAGTGACTTGCTGATGGAGAATGGGTGCTGATATCATGCAAATTTTTATCTTTTGAGATAGTTCAAAATCCTAAATAATTCATGATTAACAAGGTCTCCTCTAGCTATACACCAAATTCGAAGCTGATCAGTTCAACGCAGTTGGATCAGTGGGTCATAAGAACCCCTGGAAATGGCCTAAAATGGGCTAAAATTTGACCTTTGACCCAAATGGCGGCTTCCCTGTTGACATTTCATTATGACGTCAAGAGGCTTTTTTCAGATTTTTAGAGCAAAATCCCTGAACGGGCTGTTAGTTTAAATGTTTTAGGCGACACCGTTGAGTCAATTTCTTATGTTTTTTCCAGAGACAGAAAAAACAATCAAATTTTTTACCAGACCTGATCATCCTGCAAAATAAATTTGACTTTTCGTGCACTTTCAGACACTCAAGATACCATGCAAAGACATCACATTAAGGGCTTATTTAGACAACAACAAAAATCTCCGAAAACTGAGAGTTTTCGTTGAATCAGATTACACGAGAACAGTGCCCGGAGTGCCCGAATCCACAAACTTTTGAAACCAGGGTCCAGAGTGAAAAGTTTGGAAAACATTTTCGTTAAAAGGAATCAGTATTGCCAGGGACAATGGTGATACACAGTACTCTCGCATGCACCTAGAACAACAACAACAGCTATGGCCTACTACCAAGCAACGTGTGCTGCTAACTGTGCTAGGTTTGTTATCACTCCCACTATTAATTTTGTTGACTAATTGTTTTCATCATAGTTTTCGTCAACAACCTTTTTTCCTCTGACGAAAACCAGAAAGTAACTAATAAAACAAGTGCACATGGACAAAAACTAAAGCCAAATTAACTGACATTGTCAACAACAAATAAAAACTAGACAAAAATGTTTGACAGAGACTTAATCCAATCAGACCTAATTTGGTCATGTAGAAAGTAGGGACAAGTTAGGAATATATCCAATCACAGCTACTTTGGTTGTGTGGAAAGGTTGGATGAGTTAAGAGGGACATCCAACTACAACTGCCCCAGCTTCATGGTGGTGGGATAAGTTGAAGAACGGTTTAAATTTTTTTCTACTAGCATTGTCGACTAAAATGACGACTAAAACTGGACTAAAAGTAAAACAATTTAGATGACTAAATTATGACTAAAACTTAGAGATATTTTAGGCAAAAGACTATAACTAAAAATGAATTAAAAAGTGCTGTCAAAATACACACTCCTCCAACAAAGTGTGGATTTGCTGCATCAATACTCAGACAAGCGAAGACACATTTGTTATATTCACCAAGGACACTACAAACCTACATCGCCAACGACTGGCCTGGCATGCACGCTACCGTGTTTTCAGTCATTCTGTGTGAACGTAGAGCGCTTTTGAAAACGCACGGGAAAAAACCTTTCCATTATGGTGACAACGCTGTCATGTAAACAGGCCATAAATAAACAATTATGTCCTCGCACTAAGGAGTGTCCTCAGTGCTTGGACCCTAATAAAATACATTTTAAAGGATTTATGGATATATCTCCCATCATGCCTTTTGTGAAAAAAAGGTGGGCTGCGTTGAATGAAGTGGAGGACCTCATGTAGCCTCTGGGCCGCCAGTTGGCCAACTCTATTTTAGATAATCAGTAAATGCCTCAGCCACATTCACCTGGACTTATTAAAAAAAAAAAAAAAAACATGATGCTACAAAGACGGCATGGCTCAGATTTTTTCTGTGATGTTCAGTTTCCATTTTGATATCTTATTTAACAAATCACTCCAAAAGCCCCAAATTCACAGATAAACCTTGAGACGGAAAGAGGACGGACACTCCGCACCATAAAACTGTTCTGGTAATATCCAGTCTGCTGTAATAAAGTCCCAGCTCGTTCCTGCTCCCACTTCTTCCTGTCCCCTCTCTCTCTTATTTCTGTACGTCCCCCTCCGTCCTCCACCTCTCCTTCCCTCTCTGCCCTTCATCCCCCCTTCTCTTTATCACTCCACTCATAAAACCTGCTCATCCAGAAAGAACAGACTTTAGAGGAGGACGGAGAGAGAGGAGGAATGAGTGAGGGATGGAGACAAGGAGACGAGTCAGAAGAAGGATGGAGAGGCAGAGGCAAAGACTGAATTCTTTAATAAATGTCCAATTCTACACTTTTAAATCAAATGTTCTTCTAAGTAGCTTAATGTCTGGGTTTATAGATCTACTGGAAGACAATTAAACTTTTAAACAGTTTGTGAAATTTAAACTAAGAGCTTTTAAAACATGATTAGTTATAAAAGGCTTTTGTTTAAATTCATGTATTTATTTACATTTACTGCATACTCCATCCTCAAGACAAGACTCCAACATTCCTCAGAGATGTTGGTCCATATGGACGATAGTACCACACAGTTGATGCCGATCCATAATGAGAACCTCCTAGTCCATTACTTTACTCGTCTATTTGCACATTTTGCAAGAGGATATGAGGTCACACTGACCTTTGACCTATCAATTTCAAACTCTAGTGAGCCAATCCTTATCCAATCATGTATTCTCCCAATTTTCCCCTGTACTGTCATTTTGAACATGGCATGGTTGTTGGTGTCAGACAGGCTGGAATTGTTGATCTACCAGGATTTTCACAAACAACCATCTCCAGGTTTAAGAGAGAAAGGTCTGGTAAAGAGAAAATATCCAGTGAGCATCAGTTCTCTGTGCAAAAATGCCTTTATGATGGAAAATGGTTGGAACAATGACTACATAACCACTTGTGGAAGTATGAGGTGGAATGTTGAATCTTGAAGCAGATGGGCTACAGCAGCAGAAGACCACACCAGGTGCCATTCCTGTAAGCTAAGAACAGGACACTGAGGCTACAAGCTCACCAGATTTGGACAACAGATGATTGTATGAATGCTGCTGGTCTGATGAGTCTGATTCCTGCTGCCACAGGACCGTGTCACATTCAAAGTCACTTAAATCACCTTTCTTCTCCATCTTGATGCTCAGTTTGAACCTCAGCAGGTCGTCTTCATCATGTCTACATGCCTGTTGCTGCCATGTGATCAGCTTAAAAGCTATTTATTTTGATGTGTAGTGAACAGGTGTTCCTAATGAAGTGGCCGGTGTATATGCAATATAAAACAGGGTTTCTGTAATAAAGGAATGATCTTGATCATCAAAGTGAGGGAGATTCAGCTTCCAGGGACCATGAAAGTCTGAGTTAGAACCCTTCAGAAAAACTATAGCTAGGATAAATAGGGCGTCATCTGCATAAAGCTTTAGCTATTTTTTAAAATATCTTTAGGCCCAAAAACATAAGCCAAAGTTGCCTTAATGTCTTTTCTTTTCCATTCTGATGCTCAGTTTGAGCTTCAGCAGGTTGTCTTGACCATGCCAACATGCCTTAATGCAATGAGTTGTGGCCTTAATAGCTATTTGCATTAATGAGCAGTTGAGCAGGTGTTCCTAATGAAGTGACCAGTGTATGTGCAATACAAAACAGGGTTTTGGTAATAAAGGAATAATCTTGATTATCAAAGTCAGAGAGATTTATCTTCTGAGGACCATGAAAGTCTGTGTCAGAATGATGCAAGCATGGAATAAAAACAGTATCATCTGCATAAAGCTTTAGCCATTTTATTAAATATCTTTAGATCCAACAACAACCATGTTAAAGTTGCCTAAATATCTTTTCTTCTCCACTCTGATGCTCAGTTTAAACTTCAGCAGGTCATCTTGATCATATCTACGTATATGCCTAAATGTAAGGAGATGCTGCTACGTGAGTGGCTAATTAACTATCCTTGGTAGACAGTTAAATGAGTCTTTTTCTTTTTTTTAAACTTTTAGGGCATTTTAGGCCTTTATTTGTCAGTAAGGGACAGTGGATTGATTGGAAAGGGGGGCGAGACAGCGAAGGAAAATATGTGGCAAAGGGTCTTGGGCAGGAATCATACCCAGGCCGGGTGTTTCCCACTGTGCTGGAACACCACTCCCTGGTTTAATGAAGCTTATATCTATTGCTGACAGTAACGTTCAAATGCCAATGTTTCTCAAAAAGCACATCATAGGACTACATTTACAGCCTTTAAATTTGTTACGCCTGATTTCAGTCTGATTGGACACAAAGAAGCCAAAAGAGAGGAATAGGAGGGAGGCAAGAGAGACACCAGAAAGAGAGAGATCACGAGCAGGAGAGCAGGTCTCAAGGTGACATGTGGTCGTCCTAATTCTTTTTTTAAAACACTAAAAGAGGCCAAAAACACTCTCTCTCTCTCTCTCTCTCCTGTTTCTCTTTTTCTTTAAATGTCCCTCGCTCATCATCCCCTTTCCTCCCATTCCCCTCTCTTGCTGGTCTTAGAGGGACTAACACACCTCTCTGTCCCTCGAACATGTTTTTTTTATTTATTTATCTCCATCTCTTCAGGGTTTTTACCCAGTTGTCGCTCTCTCCCTTGTTCTTTTTCGACATTATAACAGCGTCTACGTCCCTCTCTCTCTCTGTTTTTTTATATTTAACTCGTTCTCTCTGAGCGTTTTCATCCCTTCGTCCCGATGCCGCCCTCTCTCTCTGTTCCTGTCGTCTTTGCCAGCAGCGATGTCTTCAAACTCTGATTGATGACGGTTGCCGTTGGTTAGCGTGTTGTGTCCTGCTTTCTGTTTTTACTAAAATACTCCCCTTTCTTTACCTCCCTCCCCTCATTCTCTCTCTTTCTCTCTTAAAACTTTGTTGACTTTATTTTCAAGCTGCTGATGTGAGAGTCGACTCCCCCCCACCGAGTCCTCTGGGTGTGTTCGTATGATGTGTGTTTGTGTTTGTAGAAAGGCAAGGTCTTTGCTTCATCAGTGACGAATATGAAGTTTGGATGACTGACCTGTGAGACAAAGATGTGCTGTCGTAATCAGGAGGATGTGGCTGTATGTTTAGGAATCTTTGGCACAAATTTTGTTGACCTAACGCCCTAACCTTGCAGTGCAGATGGGCCTGCCTGATTGACTGTCTGACGCAGATCCATCTTGCCAAGCTACAAGCTCCTACGACTTCACAGCCAAAAACTGGACGGCCCAATCAGGGAAGAGAGGCGGAAACTGAAGATGTGACGACAGCGGGACGTGACATCAGCGGTCTCCATGGATGTGGCAATATCTGTGTTTTTTTTTTTATCAGAAATGGACTCAATTTCTTCATTAAAACAGGAGCTAAGAACGTCATGTAAAGCTTTTCTTATGGGAAATCCAGTTAGTCTATGGTAGTCGTGCCGAAATATGCTCTCCTCAGAAGTTTACTGGGAGAGCTTGGTAGGGATTGTCGTTGACTAGGTTCATGTCACATATAAGTGGTAAATGAAACATCTGCTAATTTAATGTAAGATAGTCTAAGGACTGAAACGTAGATTAAGCTTACGGCTAACAACAGGGTCTACCTGCTAAGTCATACTGGGGCTTGATATACATGTTTTTGAAGGTTCTCCCCTCTGAAAGCATTTTCTATGGGCCCTTCTCCAGATGGATGAGCGAAATATTTCCGTTACGTATATACAGAACTGTCCGTCTGGCATGTCAGGTTAGTAGCGACCCGAACGGGCTCACAAGTTTCGTCTGCTTTCAAACAACGAAGGTCCTGTCCTGTCCATGGAGATGAAGATGTTTACGTATTGAAAACAGAAATGTGTCTGTCCACATAAAAACACTGAAAACACTGTAGGATATATGCAAGGCCTGTAAGTGGCGCTGTAACGCTGCTGCAGACATACACCAAAACCAGAGAAGAAGACAAATGTGAACAAACACTGGCGTCTGCTGTTCTCCGTGTCCTCTTGTTCTTCACGGTGGTTGTAGAGGAGCAGAAGATTTTACTGTTAAAGCCAAAACAAGCTCAGGAGCTTCTGCAGCATGAGCATGACGCTGTATTCCACCATTGTTTCCGTTGTTGTTGGAGTTTGCACATGTGTTTTAAGCAAGAGGTGGGCCTATCTGTTGTCAACATGGAAACACAAGATTTGCATTTTTAGATTTATCCACTCTGGAACCTTTTTTTAAAAAATGTGTATTTTCAGACACCCATAACTCTATATCGATGTCGAAAAAACACCCATACAACTAAAAACTTGTGCGGATACGTCTGAACTTGCCTCCGTGTGGACAAGCCTGAAACTGTCCTCTATGACATGGACTCAAGTCTTTAGAGTCACAGAATGACGACTCAACTCAACCCCAATATAAATTTGACTTGACTCGGCTTGACCTCGAACACTTGGACTCAAAAGCACTTGACCTTTAAATGTGCTTATGAAATCCATTCAAAGGACAGTTGTCCTGAAAACATTAAATAAAAAGGACATCACAGTTTTGTTTTGATCTGACTCACAACTTAAAGCTGAAGACTTTGGACTCAACTTGCCTACCTTCACTTGCATCTCGACTCTTCTGTCTCCTGATTGACTTCCCTCGGGACATGAATCCAAAGACTTGTGGCTCACTAGAGACTTGCAGCAGAAAGACTTGGTCCCATGTCTACCTACAACTCCATCTTCTTCCTGCCAGAGATTCAAAGACATCAAATGTTGAGTTTGTAGACCACTGACCCCCTTTAGCCTTCAGAACTGCCTTAATTCTTGAGTTACTGGCTGAACATCCAAGCTGAGAATCTCAACCAAAGTTGATTGAATGAATTGGTGACTTTGGAGGCTACTGGAGTACAGGGATGTTCCAGAATCCAGTTTGGGATGATTTGTGATATAGAGCGTTATCCTGCTGGAGGTAGTCATCAGAACTTATGCATTGAATATCTGCTTCCACTTTCAGATGGTAGGGTCAGATTTTGGTGTGAACATCACAAAAGCATAGATCCATCTTGCCTGGGAGCAACTTGGGTTAAGTGTCTTGCCCAAGGACACAACGCCATGTGACAGCCAGAGCCACAACCTCCCCATTACTGGCCAAGCACCCTATCAGACTGCACCACTTACGCCACACAGTCACCAGATCTCAATCCAATAGAGCACCAAGAAGAGTGAAGGAAGCTCTAAAAGCAAAAGGGGGTACAACCTGGTACCAAAACAAATATCCAGATCCACTTCATTAAAAACCATGAAAACATGTCTATTAAAAAATATTCCTGTTTGCAGCTTTGATAGAACAAAACTGTTTTCTCCAGATAACATGATTTAACAGATTTTAACCACATTTATTTTCACACAGATTTTTGACCCACTTTTTGGGCTTGGTCCACCTGTAGAAAATGCTGTTAGAAAGGTTTTGGTCAACATATGATACAAGTATTTTAAACAACAGTTTAATGTGAATGTTTTGCTCCTGTACCTTAATTTTATTTCCTCTTTTTAAAGCATCTTTCTCTCCTTCTTTAACTTTTTTCCCTTAACACTCTTTCTTGATGGTAGATAGATAGACAGATAGATAGATAGAGTGGTTGTTCCATTAATGGGGAGCTTTATTAAATGTGTTTTTTAATGTTTATTTCATTATTAACATTTAATCAGTGCCATCAATCACTGTGACAGCCACCTATTGTCAGCCTGGCTGTCACACCACATCACTGTGTGTGTGTGTGTGTGTATGTGTGTGTGTGTTGCATGGAGAGATAAATAAAGATAGAGGGAGAGAACGAGTGTGTGTTTGACGCAATTTCAACAAGGTGTGTAAAATCAATAGTCCTTGTCTTTAGGCAAAGGACGAAGGAGGCAGGGAAGGAGCTGAGGGACAAGGGGAGGAAGCAAGGGAGCAACAAAGGAAAGGAACAAAGGTGGGTTGAAAGGAGAGATATCCAAATATTCAATAAAGAATGTAGCAAGACTAAAACAAGGGGGCATGGTGGATGAAAAATCTAATTTTTGTGGTTTTAAAAGGGCTAAAATGATTGTTGGTGAGAGCATGAAGTCTAAACCGATCTGTTTTCTGAATCTTATAATTACATCCAACAGTGTGTAAAAAATGTAGGCCCCACCTGCAACGTCTCATGACCTCCTGGTAGAAAGTCTAAAGGTGAAATCCGCTGCCACTTCCCAGAGAGCTCTTTTGAAACAAAAACTGCACTCCATAAGTGGTATACACTTATTGGTAAGCCATCATTGTAGTTTTTATGAATGAATTTAACAAAATTCATGCCAATAAGCTATCTGAATTGAAAATTTGGGTTTATTAGTTAGTTTGTTTAATAGGGTCCCATTAGTTGCTACCAAGGCAGCAACTAGTCTTCCCGGGGTCCATAAATACATCAGCAATGCATAAGAGGATATTAAAAAGACAGCAGATACTTTAACTATCGTACAGTCTTACAAGAAATGACAGAGTACAGCATTATGAATGACGCTTCGTATATGAAAACCAGGTTTGTTGTTTAACCTGATTTAAAATCCCATTTTCTGGTGTGTATGACTGTTTACATTATGTCTTGAGTGCACCGTAAAATGTAATAAATATTCTTACTTAAATTACATTAGTGCATTTTACTTAAATCTTAATAACCAGTTGATTGAACTCAATCAATATGAGTAAGGAACCCATTTAGCTTGAGAAAAATATACAACTTAATTCCTGTGTGTAAGCTGGACTTGAAACTTTTTATCACGATGATTGAACACTGAGTTCAGGATTGCACATGCGCAGTAAAGCCAGGCGGGAGACTACTTTGCAGATTGATTTCAATGTTGGAGAACACAGAATTTCTCTTAGTCTCAAGGTGAGCTATTTAACTTATGCATTAAGCTGAAACACGGCGACATTAAGCCAAAATGTAAGTGTAACGCCATTTTTTTTTAACTACTTAGCATCTTTTGTTGTGGTCACTTGTATGTGAGGCGTTGGTGGCTCAGTTGGATAGTGCACTAAGTCAGTAACCAGGAGGTTGTAGGTTCGAGCCCAGCTCAGGCAACAGATGGTAGTAAGCTCCTGGGCAAGACACTTAACCCCAAGTTGCTCTGGCTGCTGCAGCAGTGGTGTGTAAATGGGCATGAAAGGGTGTGAACGTGTGAGTTAATACTGGTGGATAACTAACATAGGAAGTTGAAATAACTTTCTTAATCCAACTTAAAGTAACTTGATAAAATTAAGTAAATACAACAGGGTTCCAAGTACACAAAACAAGTAAATATAAAGTAAATGTAATCTAAGACTATTAACCTTATTTACTTAACTTTTTCAAGGCAATCGATGTCCAAATTTTTTAAGTAAGGCCAACTTGTTCGATTTTAGAGTGTGTCTATCAAACAAAGATTTGGGATAACTTTTAAAAAGAAAATCTCATCTCTTTAGAGGATCAGATGTAGCTCTTTTTCTCTCCTCTTTGGAAACACTCAGATCGGAGAGGGTGGGGAGTCTATGATAATGAGCCCTGCACTGATTGGCTGCCCAAATGATGCCTGATTGAAAGGGGAAGAAGGAGTTTCCTGTGATGAGCAGAAAACACATGTAGGTGGAGACTGTATAGCTATGACATCATAAATCCCAGGAAATAAACAACAGTGCATTTTAAGGGGAAATTTCTCTAAAGAAGCATTGAGCATTTAGTTTAGAAAAAGGTGTCATAGTCATGACTGATTGATTAATCTTACTGATCGAGCCAGTTTTTTTCTGGTAGTTTCAGCCGTCCGACCCTTAATATCTTCCCTCAGGGACAAATCTTTCAACTTGCTTTGGTGGCAATCATATTACTTGTGCCATGGGCCTTGAAAAATCCCACTTCAAAAATCCACACTTTCCCATTAAGGCAAAAAATGTGCTCTTCAAGGTTGGAGGAAGATCAAAATACAACAGAGTTCTGGTCTTATTTGGTATGTAAATGAGCAGGTTTAACTTGTTTAACCCGCTGCCTTCACTGACATTGTATCATTAGCATTTACACCCAATAAAAAGAGTAATAACTGCAGAACAACATGTCAGCTCATGAAAGCACTCAAACACCGATTCAGGTAAAAATAAACCCTCTCTGAACTCATAATTCGAGTGCTGCTGGTTCAAATCACAGCAGGGTAACACTTCACAACCTCTAAAATGTCAAAAACGAAGCATTTGATCCAAAAACGATTCAAAGATCTACGACTGCAATCGCACCCGACCACTCCACGGTGAGTCGAGCGGCGTGCTGGGAAAAGAGTCAATCACTGTGTGGGTTAAGAAGTAAAGATTAGACGTAAAAATCAGTGAGAAAAACACCTTTAAAGGACAAAAATCAAAAATGAAGCCGAGGAGGTGGGGGCATTTGGGGTTCCCAGGTGGTGCTGTCGTCTTTACTCTCTTTAAGAAATAAATGGAAGTCAACGGGGACGGCGAGGGGAGGGGGGAAATGGCACGAGAAGAGTGGAAGCTTTTGGACGGCGGGGCTAGGTTTTTAAATTTGACTCGAGAAACTTTATTGATCCGCGTGCCAAACGGAATTACGAAAACGACGCGGGAGCTTTGAGGAGAAGTTTCACTGTCGTTATCGTAAGCTTCTATAATCCATCATATCTGAGAATCAAATTAACATATATTTACGCACACACACCCTCACACACACTCGCATAATTCCTCTGTCTCTTACACACACACATCCGCACACAGAGGCCAAATCATTAGTTGTAGGTTAATTAGTGTTATAATTAATAACCCAGCAGACGTGTGTGTTTATATGTGTGTGTGTGTGCGTGGATGTAACGAGGGGTCGGGAGTTAAATCATATTAATTTCAACATTGATTAAGCAATAAAAAAGACTTTTAACCAGCGGGGGTGTATATCACTTCGCCACACAGGCATCGCAATTTAAATCTATGTATTAATTAAAGTGTGTGTTCGTGTGTGTGCGTGGCGTGGTTTCCAGAGCGAGGGAAGGATCAACACTCCTTAGCGGAGATAAAGAGAGAGTGAGAGATTTGAAGGGGAGTGATAGCAGGACATGGATGTGATTCAGAGAAAGTGGCGAATACGAGAGAGAGGAAGTGGCGAAGACGGAGTGGGATCGAGGGGACGTGTGAGAGGTAAAGATAAAATTTAAAAAAGAGAGAGAGGGAATGGGGGAGAGGGAAGAGAGGGTGGCTGCTGTGTGATTGGATAAGCGCCAGTGCCTCTTTGAAATTGCGATGGCCTCAGATATGCATTTAAACGTATAGCTTAACTTTGCTCGTATAGATAACGGCCTCGTTAGACGAGAAAGTTTAACCAACGCCAACTTGAAAGTGGGCGCACGAGCTCTAATTTTCACACTCAGGCTTTCAGTGATTGATCTGCTCTGAGGAGTGTTTTATGATGTTGAATTTAAAAAGAGGTTATAAAAGGTAGGGCTGGAAAATACGGCAATTTTTGAAAGTTATATTGGTATATTTTCAATTAAGATAAAATGCTGTGAAATAGAAAGCACAACAAAAAAAGGGAGATTACAACATAATGTTTCAAACAGTAAAATCTACAACAATTATGAAAAACAACAATAAAAAAATAACCAATTTAAAAACACAAGAAATGTAAAAACACAAGAACAAAAACAACACAGCAGCATACCACATATATTTGACATAAAACTCCAAAGCACAGAAACAAGTTCTAAAAAAAAGAAAAACCTCAGAGACACACAAAGGAATACAATATCAACTTGTAAACACAACAACAAAATATTGGACACAACAAATTAATATTAAAAATAACAAATGAGAACAGAAAAAAATGTCAAAAACAAAAAAGCACAACTGTCAGTAAGACAGTAAAAAAAAAAATACATATAACCAAAAATTAAAATCATAGCAATGAAACAAAACAATGACATATTAAAATAACATACCTTCACATCAACAAATTATAAACACAAAAAATATTTTAAATAGAAAAACAACAACAAATTATAAAACCAGCAACTAATACAAAGCACATCATAAAACGAATCTAAAAAAAATATACAGAACACATTAAATTATGGAAGACATTGTAATGTAACATAACAAAAACTCAACAGTGAATCAAAATCACAAGATCCAAAGAACACAAAACAAGTCAAAAACATAAAAACAAAAAGCTTAACAAAAAACAACAACATATTATAAACACAACCCCAAATTATTTTATTCACAAATAATAGGATGAAAAGACCCTACGACATTTTTTTAGCAAATAAACACAACAGCAAATAAAGAAAACCTTACAAAAAAAATCCACAACGAAAAAGCAATACTTGTAAAGACAACAAATAACACAAAAACAAACATATTTTATAACAGTGTAGCGTAAAAACAGCATATTTCAAAAAAACAATGACAAATCAAAAAAAACACCAACAATTAAGAACACATCATATAGATGACAAGATTATCATGTAAAAACAATAACAACAAATGAAAAAACAGACAAACCCCTCTACAACAAATACAGAAAACAGACTTGGATTTTAAAGCACAACAATAAACTAGAAAAGCACTCAGAGAGCGCAGACCTCCACCAAGGTGATCTGGATCAGTCCCAAAATTTAATCAGTTCTTCCATATCCCATTTCCAACAATTCCTGAAAATTTCATCCGAATCCGTTCAGAACTATTCAAGTCATTTCGAACACAAACAGACAGACAGACAGATAAACGCCGGCAAAAACATAACCTCCTTGGCGGAGGTAATAATAGAATACAAGATCAAGTTTAAATGCAAATAAATAAATAGATGAAACTAGACAGCATATTAAAATAAACACAAGAACTTTTTAAAAAAACATGTATGAATTCAAAAAAACATTTAGAGAGGACCCAGCAAAGAAACAAAAAAAATCTTTACTGATAAACAGATGTATTTTGCATTTATCCATCCATCTAAAATCTCCCAAAATAAGATTTCTAGTCAGTATTGCCCAGCCCTAATATGAAGTGATGTTTTTACGGCCATGCAGCTCTGACGGGTTCATGTGGCAACGACTCCTGAGGCGTGGAGGTTTCCTGATTGGGACACAACATAAGGTGGGAAATAATTGAGTCCTAACAGCGTAGTTGAAGTGCTGGAGTGAGTTAGTGGCTGCGTGAGGCTGCCAAGGCTTTACCCAAGACCCTGCAAGGCCTCAGTGAAGGTAAGCTCCATAAAACACGGCAGGAGAGAAGGTTAAACCTGCGGCAGGTGAGCTTTAAGGTGAAAACAGCTGCTGGGACCACAAATTAAGTCTGCGGCACAAAGAAGCATACAGTCAGGTCCTGAGGGGTGGTCTACATTCTTATAGGGTGATGAGAGATTGATTATCTTTACCTTTTGTAGAATTAAGAATGGCCCCTTAAAATCCAAGATATGAATTTTCTGACACTTGTCCAGCGGTGGACACAACCAATCAATCAATAAATCAATAGAAAGACTGACAGATAATGGTTTTATACAGATCAATAATCCCAGGACAGTAAGAGAACAACAGGTCAAGCTTTAGGAGCTCATCCTTGAGTGAAAAATGACATATTTAATCCAAATCTCTTCAAACATTTTGGAGATACTGCATTCTCAAGCAAGCGATTAGTACTGAGCATCCTGATTTCAACTTTTGACTTATGACCTTTCACAAGATAACTCATTAACAAGAAAAGGATGGGCATGAGCTTCAAAAACTGATTATTCATTTTGTGCCAGAAACAGCATTTGTGCTAAATATGAAGAACCATGGCGATATCATGTTCTCAAGCAAAGGATGAATATGAGGCCCTGTGACATTGACCTTTGACTGTCAAAATCAGGGAGAGTGGACATTCATACAAGAGTATGAAAATAACTGAAAACATTCGTAAGAGATATCACCTTTAAAAGTAGGGAGTGATTGACCTGACCTTGATCGTTGATTTATGACCTTTTAAATTCATGCATGTTGTCCTTGAGCCAGAGTTGACATCTGTGAAAAGTTTGAAGACACTCCCTTGAAGTATACTGCATTCACAACTAAGGTATGAACAGGAGACACTATTACTTTGACCTTTAACCAGCAAGCTTCAAAATCAAACAATATCATCTTCAGGACAGAGTGGACATTTGGGCTAATTTTGATCCCTCAAAGCAATCTTTAGAAATTGCATTTTGGCAGTATTGCATTCACAACTCAGGGATGAACATGACACACAATTACTGTAATCACTGACCTACAAGTTCTAAAATTAAATGAATTTTATCGTCAGATCAGAGTTGAAATTTGCACTATTTTTAAGAAAAATCCCTCAAGGTCTTCTTTCAATATTTCATTTTGGCAATACTGCATTCACAACTAAGGGATGATCATGAGAAACCACAGTCTTAACCGTTGACCTACAGCCTTCAAAATCAAATAATGTTATCTTTCGGTTAGAGTGGGAATATGTGCTAACTTTGAAGAAAATCCTTAAAAGGCATTTTTTAGATATTGCACTTTGGCGATGCAGCTTTCACAACTAAGAAATAAATATGAGACACAACAACCTTGACCTTTGTCCTACAACCTATAAATCTCACTGTTTTATCTTCAGCTTAGAGTGGACATTTGGGCTAATTTTGAGGAAAATACCTTCAAGCATTTTTTTTTTAGATATTGTCACTGGCAAAATTGCATTCACAACAAAGGGATGAACATGAGACACCATGACCTTGATCTTTGACCTACAAGCTACAAAGTCAAACAATTTTATTGTCAGATCAGAGTGGACACTTGCACTAGTTTTCAGAAAAATCCCTCAAAGCTTTCTTTAACTAGAAAAGCACTCAGAGAGCACAGACATCTGCCAAGCAGCTCCAGTCCACTTTGGCGAAAATGGTCCTATCTGGCAATGTTAAAGAATCCTTTAAAAAAATTCCTGGATCCAGACGGTGATCCAGATCACCCCCAAAATTTAATCAGTTCTTCCATATCCCATTTCCGACAATTCCTGAAAATTTCATCCAAATCCGTTCAGAACTTTTCAAGTTATTTTAAACACAGACAAACAGACAGACAGACAGATAAATGCCGGGCCGGCAAAAACATAACCTCTTTGGCGGAGCTAAATATTTCATTTTTATAATGCTACATTCACAACCAAGGGATGATCATGAGACACCACAACGTTAACCTTTGACCTACAACCTTCAAAATCAAGTTTTTTTATCCTCAGGTTATTCTTGAAATATGTGCTAACTTTGAAGAAAATCCTCAAAAAGGCATTTTTTAGGTATTGCTTTTTGGCAAAACAACTTTCACAACCAAGAGATTAACATGTGGCACAACGACGCCGAGCTTTGACCCACAACCTTCTAATTCACACAGTTTCATCTTCAGCTTAGAGTGGACATTTAAGCTAATTTTGAGGAAAATACCATGAAGCATTCTTTAGATATTGGTTTTTCTTGCCTTTGGAAAACTGCATACACAACAAAGGAATGAACTTGAGACACCATGACCTTGATCTCTAACCTACACACTATACAATCAAATAATTTTATTGTCAGATAAGAGTGGACATTTAGTCTAATTTTACAAAAAGTCCCTCAAATCATTCTTTAAATATCTCATTTTGGCAATACTGCATTCACAACCAAGGGATGATCATGAGACACGACAACATAAACCTTTGACCTGCAACCTTTAAAATCAAGTATGTTATCTTCAGGTTAGAGTGGGAATATGTGCTAACTTTGAAAAAAAAAAACCTTCAAAAAGGCATTTTTTATATATTGCCTTTTGGCACTACAGCATTCACAACTAAGAGATTAACATGAGGAACTACATCCTTGGCCTTTCACCTACAACCTTCAAAATCACACAGTCCCATCTTCAGTTTAGAGTGGACGTTTGGGCTAATTTTGAGGAAAATACATTAAAGAATTCTTTGGAAATTGCTTATACAAGAATCATTCAGGCAGACAGAAAAATGTACCAAAGGACAACCCACAAAAACAACGTGTTTTACCTTTGGCTGTTAAAGATATTAAATCATGATAATCATTTTTTAGAGATTACACCCTGAAGAGTTGCTTAAAAACACATTAACACCACCTCTAAACATTCACACCTGATCTAAATGCACTCATTTTGGCCACGAAAAGGCTCTAAAGTCAAATTTAAATGCATACAAACACACACAAATACCTCTCTTTTCTCTATCACTTCAAACACACACAAACACAAGAACACACACGCTAACTCTCACCGCGGGGTGTTGGAGGGAGAAATGATGAGAAGATCAATCATCAGCTGTCAACAGTGGCTAATAGAGTATGAGAACAACATATTAACTATAGTGGTTAGATTAACTCTCATTCACACTCAAACATACGCTGTGGTAACTATTGATCAGTTTCACACCGATTATTCATAGCATTTGCAGTTTATAAATTTAGAGTCTAACAGAAAAGGACAAATTTATGTGATTATGCAACAAACAGACGGGTAAAAATGTTCGATTCAAATATTTTCTCCAGTCTAGGTGTGCCTTTGTCATAAACAGATCGGTCTCTATGGATATAACCTGGCATGGTCGTGGTGTTTCCTCCTGAAATCTGCCAAAGAACACAAAAAGAATTTGAAGTTGAGGGGGAATCTCTCTTTCTTTGTCCAACATGGACGCACAAACTGAATTACCTCAGAGTTTAAAGGCTGGCACTCCAACTGGGCATCAGCAGAAGAATGTGAACTCAAAGACAGAAAATTTACAAGCTCATACTTATCAGACAAGACAAAAGGTCAAGGAGGGAGGTCAAATTTTCATGTTTATCCTGGATAGCAGAGGGCGAAACAAACCAATAGCTTTTATTAAAGTTTATTTTTTTCCCATGTAACACATGCTACTCTACATAAAAAGGATGTCATCAAAGCACTTCAAAAGACAGTTCTACGACACGCCATCTATTTTTTGTTTTCGTGTTTTGCCTCACTCTCGAGTCCATGACAAGCAGAGCTCGCCGAATGCTGATTAGCTTAGCTCAATGGGTCGTGTTAGCCTGCCTCTGCCTACAGTCCTCAGAGAAAGTCTTCAACAGCTCTAAACGGTCCTGTGTGCTTGTTGTGACTCATTTTTTTATCCCGTTATGTTACATTACCTATTTTTAGGCTAAGATTAGCACTTTATGTAATTTTCAAAAGAAATACATGTTTTGTTGACCTACTCACAAGCACACGTCAATGGTGGTTTGGGCATGCACCCTGCGGTTTAGTTTTGTATCTATTTCTTTTTGCTCGGCACCTCTTCAAATGGGTTCCAAAAGTGGGATGGCACGAGTCAGATATTTAGGTACTTTCTCTTCTTATTGGACACTGGAAACACCTGTTATTGTACGGAGTTGAACTGAAATGAACCAAAGACCTTAATCTATGATGTCCATTCCTTCCTATGACAAATGTGAACAAATATATTAATATATACCCAAATTAGACGATGCTATGGACTAGTGTTAATTTTCTTGACTAATTACACTGCCTGGACAAAAAAAAAAGTCACCACCTGGATTTAACTAAGCAAATAGGTATGAGCCTCCTTTTGGATAATTACCACATGGGCAATTGTCTTTCAGCTGGAAACAAGTTATTTAACCCCAGCTGATGCAATGAGTAGCTTCTCATTTCTTAAACAACCATGTCGAAAGACACATCCTGTGTTCATGGAAAAGATGTTAGTCTGTTTAAGAAGGGTCAAATCATTGGCATGCATCAAGAAGAGAAAACATCTAAGGAGATTGCAGAAACTACTAAAATTGGATTAAGAACTGTCCTGGAGGAAGGTCATGTGGTCTAATGAGTCCAGATTTACCCTGTTCCAGAGTGATGGGCACATCAGGGTATGAAGAGAGGCAGGTGAAGTGATGCACCCATCATGCCTTGTGCCTACTGTACAAGCCTGTGGGGGCAGTGCTATGATCTGGGGTTGCTGCAGTTGGTCAGGTCTAGGTTCAGCAACATTATGGCCCAAAGAATGAGGTCAGCTGACTACCTGAATGTACTGAATGACCAGGTTAGTCCACCAATGGATTTTTTTTTTCCTCATGACACAGGCATATTCCAAGATGGCCAGGATTCATCGGGCTCAAATTGTGAAAGAGTGGTTCAGGGAGCATGAGACATTTTCACACATGGATTGGCCACCACAGAGTCCAGACCTTAACCTCATAGAGAATCTTTGGGATGTGCTGGAGAAGGCTTTGCATAGTGTTCAGACTCTCCCATCATCAATACAAGCTCTTGATGAAAAAATTAATGAAACACTGGATGGAAATAAATCTTGTGACATTGCAGAAGCTTATTGAAACAATGCCACAACGGATGCATGCTGTAATCAAAGTTAAAGTTGGTCCAACAAAATATTAGAGTGTGTGACCTTTTTTTGTGGTGGTGACTTTTTTTTTGGCCAGGCAGTGTATTTTCGTCATAGTTTTCATCAACACCCTTTTTTCCCCTGACGAAAACTAGACTGTAACTCATAAAAACAAGTGCACATGGACAAAAACTAAAACTAAAACTAAATTCACTGACAAATAAAAACTAGACAAAAATGTTTGACAGACTAAATCCAATCAGACCTAATTTGGTCATGTAGAAAGTAGAGACAAGTTCGGAATATATCCAATCACAGCTACCTTGGTTGTTTGGAAAGGTTGGATGAGTTAAGAGGGACATCCAACTACAACTGCCCCAGCTTCATGGTGGTGGGATAAGTTGAAGAACGGTTTAAATTTTTTTCTACTAGCATTCAGTAAAGGGTTATTAGATGTTTCATTTTGTCCAAGTGTAAAACATGACTTCAGAAATTCAAGGAAACATAAAAAATGCCTTACCCTTTACACTTCACATTTTTCTCGACTAAATTTACAGTAAATTTTGTTAACTAAAATGTTGTGAAATTTCATCAACTAAAACTAGACTAAAATTAAAACAATTTAGATGACTAAATTCTTACTAAAACTAAAAGATATTTTAGGCAAAAGGCTATAACTAAATCTAATTAAAAAAGTGCTGTCAGACTTAACACTGCTATTAGCCTCTAAATTTATTACTCAGTTTGAATTGTGAAAAATTCACTCTCTACACATTTTTACCAACTCCTACCAGAAGTTTTAACTGATTGTACCCAAATTTTCCAAGCTTATTCCAGACAAGATGATGCTGTAAATAGATCAAAAGCTGGAGTTTTTGTCAATAGGCATGGCTGGGACAGAAGTTCACACCATACCAATCTGTACTGAACCCACCAGAGCACTCAGTGAAAACAAGGCTTAGGACTGGTTTAGTACTCACAGTAATCCTTCAGAGGGGTGCCAGGAAGTGGGACGGTACGGGTCAGTTAGTTAGGTACCTTTTCTCCCTATTGGACACTGGAAACACCTGTAATTGTACAGAGTTGAACTTAAACGGCATCAAAGGCCTTAATCAATGATGCCCATTTCTTCCTGTGGCGAATATGCACGAAAGTCAAGACTGACTTTTAAATGAAACTCATTTCTTTAATATCCCATCATGGCAGCGATATTTATAGCACACCTTCACACAAGATACATCTTATTCCTCAGTTTAAGGCGTGCATCTTGGTCTAATTTAAAATGAACTCCAAAACGTGCAGAAAATACTTAGACTCTTCAAGGGGAGCTAGTGCTGCACTCTTTTCTTTGACCTCCTTAATGATACGTTACAGCTGTGTGTGCGAGTGTGCGCGAGCATGAGTGTGTGCTGACCTTTCCCCAGTGTTAGCCGGTCGGAGCCATCACAGGAGGTATTAATGGACTAATCACATTAAACAGAGAATCATTAATCATCTCCGCTCAGTGCTGTCACTGCCACGCAACGCCTAATCAACTCTATTGTTTACACACTCGCGCAGGCTGGCATGAGTCTGGCACACACACTCGCATACAGGGGGCATGGAAAAACACTCACACGGGCATTAAAACGTGCGATCCTGCAGAAAAAACACCTCAAAGTTGAAACTAAAGGGATAATTCAACCCTTAAATCGCTTTAATGTGACTTTGATCATGGTTTTTTAAGACGTCCTCTCTCTCTTTTCCTCTGTTCCCCTTCCTCTTAAATCTACCCTTCATTTTTTCTTTCTTTTCCTCCATCGTCCGTCCTCTCTCCATCCCCATCACTTCACTTTGTAGGCTGTTTTGCCAACTCAGCAGCGGCGTCATTAAGATGCCTGGTAAAAGGAAAGACGAACACACACTTTGCATCTTTAATAACACGCAGACAGGACTGGGAGTGACACCCTGCTGAACCAAGCTAAATACTGAAAAGTTCATTTAAATTCTTTTTTAATCCAATTTGGAATATATGGCTGCTGGTTGGCTGTCACATTAGGGTACAAGTTTTTAATGTTTTTATCAATAAATGTCCAGAGATGGTTATGAACACACTCACATTAGAATATCCTACAGACTGATTTTGTGTGTGTGTGTGTGTGTGTGTGTTTTGGTCTTTTTTTTAGGTTATTTTTCCCCCTTAAAAGGCACTAACTAAAAATAAGGGGAGTGACGATGACACCCAAAGTGCATACATGAATTGAAAATGTTGAGTTTTGTGCGTAATTTACAGCTATTTTTCTATTTTTAATCTGTATATTTTTCAAGGCAGATATGACAATAAATGAGTGAGTCTGTGGGTTGATAGTCAGCAGATACCTTCATCAAAATCAGTGTACATGTGGACTATGTCCAGACCTACAAAAAGCTTCTTACAGTCATGGCTATGTGCAGTTGATAACTCAGTTGGCGCTACATTTGCCAATTCACATTTTTGCAAACTTCTCCCAGAAGCTTCAACTAATTGTCTCTAGTTTTTTTCAGGTCATTTCAGACAAGATGATAAACAAAATCTATCAAAAGTTAAACTTTAATCAAACGGCATAGCTGTTAAGGGGTCAAAGGTGGATGAAATTCTGAGTTTTTGGCTCTATATTTGGCAATTTTGCTTTTTTTGGCATTATTATTTTCTGATATTACAAAATATAAGTGGGTTGTTGGATTGATAGTCAACAGATACCTTCATCAAAATCAGTGTACATGTGGACTTTGTCCAGACCTACAAAAAGCTTCTTACAGTCATGGCTATGTGCAGTTGATAACTCAGTTGGCGCCACATTCGCCAATTCACATTTTTGTAAACTAATCCCAGAAGCCTCAACTAATTGTCTCCAGTTTTCTTCAGGTCATTCCAGACAAGATGATAAACAAAATCTATCAAAAGTTAAATTTTAATCAGATGGCATGGCTGTGTTAAGGGGTCAAAGTTGGGTGAAATTCTGAGTTTTTGGTTCTATATTTGGCACTTTTGCTGTTTAATATTTGTTATATTTTCTGCCAGATATTGCAATAGATGTGTGAGTTTTTGGGTTGAGAATCACTAGTACATATGTATTATGCCCAGAACTACAAAAGAGTAGGATACAAAAATGTAGAACAAGAAGCCTATGTTTAGATAGCTCAATTTCACCAATCCACATATTTTACATTTTTGAGAACTCTTTCAAGAAGCTTCAGCAGATTGTCTACAAATTTCTTCATGTGATTCTAGACAAGATGATCCTCAAACTCTAGTTTTTGGCTCTACATTTGGCACTTTTTCTGTTTAATATATTAGTCAAATTAGATCATGCTACACACCACTACTAGCCTCTCATAGTCATGATGAAAATTAGGATATGCAGTTGATTACTCAGATTAGGCCAATTTGAAAAAAATACTTACTACACATTTTGACCAACTCCTTCATGAAGCTGAAACTGATGGTCCCCAACTTTCCCAAGCTTATTCTAGACAAGATAATGCTCAAAGCATATCAGAAGATTAAGTTTTTGAAAATGGGCATGGCTGGGACAGAAGTTCAACTTTTGATGAATTTTCTTGGCGGTGTGCGAGAAAATGAATTTGTTACATCTTTAAATTGTTTCCATCAATTATCACCAGACTTAACATGTGTGATAACACCTACAGCTTGAACACATTCATACTCAGAATTGTTATATAGCCACATTTTGACAACAGGAAGTTATTTCTTTTGAATTGTGATTTGTCATTCTCACAAGCTTCACCATATTAACCTAAAACTTGATTTGGAACATTATAAGATCTTTGCCATCCTTACTTAGAAAACTGAAAGCTCTGAATGTGACAATACAACTGTGAGTTGCTTTTTGGTGAGCCTAACATACATTTATGGCTCCAAAACTTTATCGGCACGACTCAACAGGAATTTAAAAGAAAAGATAAGCTTGAGGTGAGTGGGCATTACTTAGTGGTTGGGCTGTGAAGCCTACAATATTCAAAATCCTATCCTTTAAATTACAAAACAATGCCTATTTTTGTGCTTAATTGTTTTTTCAGTTATTTCACGTAAAACATAAACATATCCGTCTTGCAGTGATTAAGATCGGGTAAATCAAGGACTTTATTTGTCAGCATGATTTAATTTTAAGTGACTGGTTGACTTGTTTAAGGAATTTTGGGGGCCAAAGTGCCATTCAGGGTGGTTTTAAAACTCAAGAGGTGAGTTTAGAGGTGAAAGGATGAGTCCAGATGTGACAGATGATGGATGTCAAACAGACAAACAGACAATTTAAAGCTGGAGGGAAAGTTTTTTCTGTCTTTAAAGAGCTGCCACGGCTCATATATTCCACCTCCTCACACTGACGGATTTTCCTACAACGCCCGTCCAATCCAACAAACCCAGTCCTGGAAAGAAAAAGAGCAAAAGATAGAGAGAGAGAGCATGTCAATGATTAGACATGGATGGAGGCACAGGAGGAAAGATCTAGGGAATTCCTTCATTGGTTGTACCTGCTGACACAAATAAATGGAAGGATGGTGGTCAGCAAAGACAGATATCGAAAGGGGTTTACGAAAAATTCATCAGAAAAATAAGAAAAAAATACTGAAGCTTTTTGGGATGGAAAATAGAGGGATAAAGTCAATCAGTTAGCAAAATAGAAGAGTTGAGATAGGCAGCAAATTGGCAGAAAGGACCATGCTTTGTGAAAAAAAGATTTTAAAAACTCAAAAGTAGATTCAAGAAAAGTCACATTTTAAAAATCAGAGATGTAGTCATATAAAAGGGGAAAAGGCAAGAAGAAAGGAAAAGTCATCATGCTCAAAACTTATCCAGAAATATATTTAATGGAGTTTTTCCATCTCCGTACACGCTCTCTGCTTTCACCCTAAACCATCCTGATTGAAAATGACACACACACCTGTGTCAGACTGTGGAGCCAGCAGATCCACGCACACATCTACAGCTGATCGCAGCGGAGTGACAGAGCGAGACCGACACATGGGCGAGCTCAGCCCCACTTCAAATATGATCCAGGTTTTATTTTAAATCTGCAGAAGAAATCAGACAAAAGCTCAAATGTCTTTCCAGCAATTAAACTGCACCTACTGCTGTCGTTGTGATTTTTACTTATTACATAAAATAAGGCTAACAAGAATAGTATTTGTTATCTATGTAAATGTGGGGTTTTCAGACTTTCCTGGGCCTGTTTTGTGTGAGACAAAAGCTTTTTTTAAGGATTTGTTTACGTTGTCAGATTGTCAGATCTCTTCAGAGTTTGATGAAATTTTCAGGGAAAGATGGTCATGGTATGAGAAATATGTGATTGGATTTTAGTGGTGATGTGAATCTGGATGTAGATCCAGGAGTTGTTTTAAGTATTTGTTAACATTGCAAGATAGCACAATTTTCCACATTTCCACTAATAACTCGATCATTTCTCCGCTGATTTTGGTGGCATTTAGTGGGAATTTTGGTCATGGCACAAGGAATAAGTGATTAGATGTTGATAGTTATCTGAAAACAAACTGATTAAATGATTTGTTAACATTGTGAGACAATTTTCCACTTTTTCAATAAAAACTCAGCCAAGAATGTCAGAAATGCCTTGGTGGAGGTTTGCGCTCTTGGAGCCAGAAAAAAAAAAAAAGGGGGGAAAAAAAGGAAAGAAAAACAAAAAACTAAAGTGATTTAAAGTACAAGGAAGGAGAAATAAAGATATAGTTAGAGAAAGAAAGACATAAAAACTTAAATGTAATAAATTTAAGACTAAAGGGGACAAACATTTTCAGAATAGGTTGGAAATGGGGAAAAAAGAAAATAAAAATTCAGACAGAATGAAATGGTGGAAAGAACAACAAACTAAGAAACAAAATCAATTTGACAGAATAAAAACTGAAAATAAAGACTCAAAAAGGAGGATGAAAAAGCAGCATGATGAACTGCGGAGTGTGAGGATGAGTGCATTAAGAGCGTCCATGTCTTTTTGCGGACCTCTAATTTGTTAGACAGCAAGCTAACCGAGTGTAAAACACCATCTCAACCTCTGATTAAAACCTTCCACTGTAATAATGAGATCTGCTCAATCCTCTAACACACGCACTCACGTTCTAATCCAGGATTTTAATATAAATTTAAGGTCAGACGTGTAATTTGTGTCAGTGTTTCTGTGTTTTAATCACTTTATGGACTCATCTTTCACTTTCTTTCCTCTTTCACTTTCTTCATTAATTTCTTCATTCATTACTCGTTCTCCATCATTACATCCTCTTATCCGCCTTTGGTTTGTGCTTTCTTTTTTTCAGGATGTAAGAGCTGAAAAGGTGCCACGTTACGATAAAATCCTTCATCCTAAAATGCTTCTGCTCTGTGAAAAATCATGCACCAAGCAGAGAAAAAAATGTCCGTCTCCTACTTTGTAAAAGGAAGTGGTGCTCATAAGGAAAGGCTTTTTCACACTGGAGGCATTTTGGGAGCGCGATGGCTCTACTCGCTATGAATTTCGTATTGTTGAACATGTCATTGCTGATGTGAGGACCTCATCTCACCCATTAATAATCTAGAGAATAGAAGGCTCCCTTTATTCAGTTCTCTTTTTTCCAGAAAAATTTTGTAGAGAAGTTGTTTACCTTGACATGCCAACCTTGTAGAACGCTGAGACGTCCTTTATCCACTATTCTATGCTTGAAATTGTTTTCTTTTTGTCTTTCCTTCTTTAGTTTGTTGCAAAAACAAGAATAAAAACAGTCCATACAACTTAACAGATAAGCATTTTGTTAAAGAACTCATTCAGTTTCTATATTTAAGGGGAGTAATGGATACCAAAATAGTACTTGTGAATGTGTTGATTCTTCAATACTTTATATTTATACTCCCAACCCTACCTCACACCTGAGCCCTGACTCACAGGTACAGTTGTAGCAGAGCAAAAGAGAAAAGGACAACAATCCAGAGCAAAAGCATTTGTATAAACCAGTGACATTTCCACAGAAGTGCCAAACTGGACTTAACTTTAAAAAGCAAAACAGGGAGTGTAACCATATTGGGTTTATCTAGCCTGTAACATATTCTACTGATGTGGACGTTTATTTCTGCTGAAAACAGTATTCTTAGCTTTTTGTTTATCATCTATTTTAGAGGATATACGTGCACTGATTGTGTAAATAAACAGGGGAGCCTTCTAGGTCAAGCAAGTTCATTTTGTCTTCTTATATTGATTACTGATTCAGTTCTCTTTTTTTAATATCAGGTAATGAATGTAGGAGATGTTGTTCTTCACGTTGACATGTGTCAACTGGAGAGCGTCAATGCTCCTTGGTCATTGTTTCAGATGGTTTGGAGGTCACTGGTCAGATGGTTTGGAGGAGAGAGGCAAACAAAATCAAGAAGTGGGGCAAAGATAAAGTAAACCATGATGAAGGAGCGTTCATGCTCTCCCAGACCTGGGACTCTCCTCCAAACCAGCAGACCAGGCACATTTTTGCTAACAACTCAAAAAGTTATGTACAGATTTTGATGAAATTTCAGGGAGCATTGGTCATTGCACAAGGGAGAACTGGTTCCATGTTTGTGTGTGGATGTGGATCCAGGGATGTTTTTAAGGATTTGTTAAGAGTACAAGATAGTTTTCCACATTTTTGACATTACCTTGCCTGACAATGTTGGAAATGCCTTGCCGGAGCTTTGTGTCATTCAAGCACTTCTAGTTAAGAATATAATCTACTTTCATGACGGAATACTCCGAAAAATGGACAAAAGTAATTTGATGAAGGACGTGGAGAACTTTTCAGATTAAGGTAAGTTAAATGATCACATTAAATTGCTCAAGTTGGTTTTCCTCTGTCATGTCTACAACACCAGACCATCAAATTCTCCTAATCTTTTGGCTTTTTTAGAAAACCCTTTAAACAGTGCTGTAGAATGACTAGTGTTAAAATCTGAACCTTCTAATCCTTGTAATTGTCAAAGCAAAACCCTTGAACAATGGTTTCACACTCACTTCCATTTCTTGGGTGTGAAATGGGCTCTTCAGTTGTCTTAACTGGCTTACAGCCGTCCTCTTCTGTTTCAAAGACAAATCCTATTTTCAGCTCTCATCAGTCAAGAACAGACGCGAGGATGTCTCTGTTTCAATTACTCATTTAACCACACACACTCTCACTCACGCACATGCTGGGAGCCTGTTGCCACAGCTGCATTTGGAGACAAATCCCTTTTTCTGCTTTGCCCTCTCAGACAAAAAACACTGGTCTCATTTCCTCACCCTGCCTGTTGCATGAGATAAAAAGAAAACTGGAGTGTGTATGAGTGAAATCAGGAGGGTTCACTTATGTTGTCTTCATACGTCTGATTTTCACCTTCTTTTGTCCTCCTTCTCTCTTTTCTGTCTGCCGTCTTAAAACCAAATTACACTTTGTAAACCACATGAAATACTTGTTAAAGCAGGGATTTCTTTTTACATAAATTTAATAAAATACTTTGAGTCTCTTAGTATTGCCTTGCATTTGTTGTCAAGAATATTGTTGTCCTCTTTCCGCTCTTTTAAAAAATAAAACAAAAATCCCTCTAAATGGTGTTCCCCAAGGCTCTGTACTTACTCCTCCTCTGTTTCATTTATATATGAAAGTCCTCATGGGCAATTATTCACTTTAAAGGAGCCTCAATTTATCTCTAAGCATGTGATTCCCAACTTACTGCTTTAGTGAACCCTTGGTTGTAACATGCTTAGAGTTGTGCCCACAACCATCCTCATTAAGACAAATGAAGCAGCATTTACATTAACAGGTCTCGTTCTTAACAGTCACTTGGCAAAATACTTCTGTTTTGCCATCCAACATTTCCCGCTCTTCCTCCTGCCATTGCAAGCTCTGTCCTACATCAATATAGCATCTATACTTTCAGCCTCAGCACCTTCTCAGCATCAATCTACAGCTACAGCTAAAGCTTTAGGTCGTTATCGCTGCTACAATTTGGGCATGATAAATCATTAAGTCTGAAGTGATAGGAGAGAGCCAAGATGCCAACCAGAAACTTTACTCTGCTTTAAACAATTAGGATCTCCAACCACTTAAACTGTAAATTGTCCCCCTGAACCATCTGTTTCTCTGCAAATACACAATCCTTACAAGTTGTACCTTGTTGTAAAGGTGACCAATCAGGCTTTCCAATGATATAAAATACAATAGCAACTGATGTTATTAAAGGGGAGAAATAATCAACTGTACTAACGTTTCCAAACTTTTTCTGAGGAGAATATTTCACTAGTCCATCTAGGCAACAGACCATAGAAAGTGTTTGGAAATGGGCAAAACCTTTCGACAGCATATCTGGTATTTGATTGGACAATCATTCCATCAATCAAATTCATCACTGGCCAGAAAGGTAATGAAATAGATTGGTGCTACTGCCATGGTAAAAAAAGACAGAATGTGAGCCATATATTAAATCAAACTCACCAAAACACCTCCATGCCTTTCCCTTTATCTCCAACTGTTTCCCTCTTTTATTCCCCTGATAAAACTGCTACTGAAGCTGTTAGCATCCATGCTAATTTCTGCACAGGCAGCCACTGCCTCAATGCTCCCACCTCTTCCTGCTTTAAAGGACTGGGTCGTGATTGGGTCGTAGCACTTTGGGCCGCTCACAGTCGTTGTAGATTGGAGCTTGGCAAGATGAATCGGCCTGGCTCTAATAAAAAAAGTTAGGAACCATTGCTTCAAAATGACAGCAGCTGAGAGCTGTGGCTAGAGCCATGATTGACTCAAAGCATGCTCGTATATCTCCAGCCTCAGGCCTTAGGAGGGTGTGTTGCTCTGTTTTTTTATGAAGTTAAAGTTCTCAGTCAAAGTTGGAGTCAGCATGATTCATCCTCTTCGGTTGCTCATTTGAAATCTTACAATAAAGCAGTTAAGTTGATACTTTCCTCTAATCTAAAGTAAAGGAGAAACCAACGTTACAGATACACTGACTGCTGGAAATGAGTGGAATAAAACTGTGATTTATTGAAGAGAAAATTGCTTTTATAGGTTGTTGAAATAAGATATGGAAACATGATGACATAAATCAGACACATCTGTGCACCATCTTTAACATCAGATGGAGCAGAGGTCTGTACACACTCCAGGAAACTTATCAGAGGGGGTTTAGTTTGATTTGAGGAGATCTGCTGAACGTTTGTTAAACCGTGACCGAGTGTGGAGGAAAATGTAAAAGACGACATAAGGCAGATGGAGGACAGATCCAGAAGTGACATCTGGATGATTTGGTGCTACGACGGGGCCCTCGTGGTCACTCCTTCTCTCCCTTTTCCAGAGTGTGTTAGAGAGTCTCTCAAGGCTGGAGTGTGAAAGAGAGTCACGCTGTGAGTGGACGTAATTGGAGTAAGTGATTAACCAACGAGGACTCTGTGCTGCAGGAGTGAAGGGATGAAAAGAAGAGGAATAAAAGAGGGGAATGGAGATAAAGGGAAAGGCAATGGAAGGAATTAAAAAGGTTCTTGGATGAGTAGAGACAAATAATCCAAAGAGAAAGAATAAGGAACTATCTCGTGTTAGCTAAATGCTTCTGCAAAGCACACAGATTGTGGAGAGTGAAACTACAGAAGCAGGTCAAGATGAAGGTTCAGGCTTATCCACAGCCAAGATGAGGAACATCAGGTCAAGCAGTTAAACCCATGCGTCCTTCTCCACTGCAATCCTTTCTAGATCCTTCAGGGGGATCCCAAGGCATTCCCAGGACTGACAGGATATTTAATCCCTCCAGCACTTTCTGGTTCTCCCTCTGGGTCTCCTCCCAGTTGGACTTGTCCAGAAGCCTTGTTTACAAGCAAGACTAACCATGGGGCCCCATAACCTTGACTCTTGACCTTTGAGCTCCAAAATCTGACCTGTCGATGTGTGAGTCTGAGTTGACATTTGTGTAGAATTAGTGTGAAATCCCCTGAGGCTTTTTTGAGAAATCACAATCAAGAGAACGGCCTTGCTTTGTGCGTTTATGAACACATTGCGACCTGAAATCATGATGCCTGAACCCTGCTAATGGCTGCTGAAGAGGCATAAAAGTTCTGTAAAGAAGCAGACAAATAGAAACTGAAAGAAAATGAAAATACAGTCTGAAAAGGGGAGAGAGCAGAGAGCAGCAGGCTTGGGTTTTTCCCAGCAGATTTGATCTCAGTCATCAGCTTTCTTTCAGTTTTCCCACAAAATATCATCCAATCAGAGCTCCATTTTCTCCCATTACCCAGCCTGGAATCACTGAACTTCCTGAATAATATCTATTTTTTCCTTTTCCATGCCTTAAATGTTCAGTCTAACAACATGAACATGACGCAATCATTGATATATTTTGAAATCAGTTCGCTCTAATGATCTGAGCTCATTCAGTCAGTCCATTCGGTTCACAGCATAAGTCATTTATCACAGTGAGAGAAGATGTAATCACTGTTTGAAACTCCCCATGAAAAGTTCAGAGGGAGGTCATTATTGTGCTCATTGTAGTGTTAGCTCACCATTGTTACTAAAGCCTTGAATTAGGATTATTTTTCTTTTTTAACTACACTTAACCTTTGTCCCCAAAACAACCAAACTTTCATTTAAAGGCCTTTAGAGGCAATCAATGAATGAAATAACATATTAAATACAAATCAACCAAAGGCAACCAAACTCAAACTGTACAAAGTAAGGCTATTAGACACTGAGACTGCTGCAAGTTTACAGTATGTGATATCTTTGGTTCCCTGCTAGCTACTGACTGAATGCATGTGTTTTTGCTATGGGGCCAGAAAATGACAGGTTTGAGAGTTGAAACTTGAAATGTTTAGTGAGATTGAACAAAACAGCAGCCAAATCTTTTGGTACATTAACCGATGTGTATGGGAAACACGTGAAATAGTTTCATGAAGACAGAGAGGATGTCCAAGACGATGAACGTCCATCAAAAGCTTCTGAAAACATTCAACAAGTTGAACCAATTATTGGAAATGATCCATCACTAAGTGTAAGAATGAGAGCAGAAATGCTCTCAATTAAAAACAAAACATTTTGCCAACTTTTCCATGAAATTTTTGAACATAATAAAATTGCGTGCTTAAGTTGTCCCAAAACTAATGGCTCATGATCAAAAGGAAAAACAAAGTTAATTTTTGGAGATATTTTGGAACAAACTGAAGGAAACCCAAATTTTTAGAAGGCATGATTACATGCCATGAAACTTGGATCTTCCGGTCTGACCCTAAAACAAAACAACAGTCAATACATTGGAAAACACTATCGTTACCAAGGAGGAAGAAAGCACGACAAAGCAAGTCCAACCTCGAGGCCATGTTGAGGTTTCTTTGACATTTAGGGGATCATTATAGAGGAGTGCGTTACAAACAGCTTCTGGAAAAGCTAAGAAAAAGAAGTCTAAAGACAGACAATACGGCTGTGGAGAAGTGTTTTCATTCTTCATTACAATGCTCCAGCTCACACTGCACTCTTGGTAAAGCAGTTTCTGAACAAAAACAAAACAAAAAAAACATCACCTTCCTTGTTCACCTGATCGAGTACAGTGTGACTTTTTCCTTTTCCTGAGATCATATCTGTGCTCAGAGGAACATGTTTGGAGTCTGTGTTAGAGGTTAAGAGAAGAACCACAGAGGTTCTGAGACAACTGTCTGAAGAAGACCTGCTGCACCAGCTGAGTGTTGATGCAGAAGGAGGAAGACAATGAAACATGTTTATGTTCAATAAAATAGTATTACAGCTTTAGTCTTCTTTCTTTATCGCCATATCTCATATTTAAATGACCTCCTGTGAGTCTCTCTCCCTTCCTCTCTCTCTCACTTCCTCACAAACACACACTCGGCCTCACTATTTGACTTTCCATACAGTGGTTAATAGTTTGCACCTGTCCCGCTCTGCTCTACTTTTTCCAGCACATCATTCATCAGTACACAGAGTGTGTAAAAGTGCGTGTCATGTCTATGGGGAGTGTGTATCATCAGTTCTGTTTCTTTCTTTTTCCACATAGTGTCCGCCTCCCTGGTCACGCTGAATCTCCTCTTCTCTTACTTTGTAGAAATACCTCAATCCGACAGTGATCCATGTTAAAATGTCACCAAAGAGGTCAACTTATGCTGACATTAAGGCTACTTTACACATAAAATTCACAGACTCAGCTCAGTTCAGGGTGGTTCACTTGGTTTAGTTTTCTTTCACACTGCATCTAGTTAAACAAACCAAAGCCTGTCAAATGTGTAATATAGCCTCCTGCCACTAGTTGGGGCTGTAGCTATTGTCATCATTCCTGCCATCTGTCCCATTGTTACATGATGACCCAAAATTGCACAGCCAGTTTTGAGTAATTACATGAAATAAGACTAGAAAAGCACTCAGAGAGTGCAGACCTCTGCCGAGGTGATCTGGATCAGTCCCAAAATTTAATCAGTTCTTCCATATCCTATTTCCAACAATTCCTGAAAATTTCATCCAAATCCGTTCAGAACTTTTCAAGTTATTTTGAGCACAGACAAACAAACAGACAGATAAACACAGGCAAAAACATAACCTCCTTGGCGGAGGTAACGAAAAGAAAAGAAAACAGGAGTTGGTTTGGTAGCTGGGGAGGTGCAAGCTGACTTCCTGGGGCACTTCTGCTGGTTGCGGCAGTTGCTTAAGCAGCTGAAAGGGGTTAGCATTCCTTGCCTTCCTGAGCCTCAGCTTGACTTGAATTTGGTTGAATATCACAACAGTAAGAAAGCTAATCGTCATGTTCAATGGCAATATCAAGCAGTGTGCTAGTATCTGGTTGGAAGTGTCACCTGATGTAGCTTTATTACCTCCGCCAAGGAGGCTATGTTTTTGCCGGTGTTTATCTGCCTGTCTGTCTGTTTGTCTGTTTGTTTGTTTGTGTTTAAAACAACTTGAAAAGTTCTGAACGGATTTGGATAAAATTTTCAGGAATTGTCGGAAATGGGATATGGAAGAACTGATTAAATTTTGGGACTGATCCGGATCACCTTGGCGGAGGTCTGCGCTCTCTGAGTGCTTTTCTAGTTCAGTAGGTGATCAAATTTTTAATGTACAATGAGAAACAGTCATGTTAAATAGGTCTATCTGGTCTAGACCCACCTGCCTGTCCATCACTGCTAGGTTTCTTTTGCTTTTCCCCTCTGTGTGAGTGCATTGTTTGAGTTTCTAGTGATGATTTGTTTTTGTCTATTTTCATCACTGTATCAGTGTTGACATTGGATTTTGTTGCCAAATCCAAATGTCTGTCATTCCCGCCACACCCCAATTTCCCTACGGAGGTAAATAAACAAACCAACCAATCAACCAACCATCTTCCAAGCATTTTATCGATTGGGCCTTCAACCAGCCACCCTCCAGTCCCCTGCCAAAGCCCTTACAAACTGAGCTACACTGTTAGCATGACATGTAATTTACAACTTTTTGCCCCAGTAACGAGTAAACAACAGCTTCTCCTTATTGGCAACAAATAATCTTTCTTCATTAAATCCAGTTAAACCATACAGTAAGTACGACTTTCTTGAATACAATGCCCAAAGATGTGTGGGAGATTATTGGTCTTCGGCGTTTCTGCGTCTTGAGTTTGTCGCCACAGTTTGTGTCCAAGCTTCCGTCCGTCCAGAAAGCATAACCAAAGCTTAACTGTCCAGAAAATTCCCTGACTCGCTTGGCTTGTGAACGGTTGCCCTAACACTAGAACATTACTTGGTCAGGTATTGGGGTATGTGTTCATGTTTACACATATGGCTCAGCACGAATAACACTTTAAATTTTCAGGTGTTCAAGTTCGACTTAGTAGAGCGCTTCAATGATCTGTAGGTAAAATGAACCAGAGGAGTTAGGGGACGATTCGGCATCAGCAGAGGAAGAGTTATGAGAGCGAGAGAGAGCTGTCAGAGTGTGTGTCCCAGAAGGGGAGCAGCAGCATCAAGACGCCAGATGCTACTTTGTCAGGCGGGTTAGGTGTGTGTGAGACGGAGAGAGAGAGAGAGTCAGATGGGTGAGGAGAGAGAGACGGAGGAATAAAAGTGCGTGCGGCGTGGCAGATGGGGAGTAGAGGCAGGTTCATGTTACAGTATCAAAATATCAACTCATGTTGACTGGACCAGAGAGTGTGTAAGAGTGTGTGTTACTGAACCTCCTTATCAGTCGCTCCAGATCTTTCTCAGGTCTTTATCTCCCTCTAGTGGACAAATGTGATGTCAAAAAAATCTAAGCTACAGTTTGGTTGAATGAGACTGCATCCAATATGGCTAATTCAAAGTTGCCTTAAATCTCCAGTGAATAAAATAGTATAAAGTTTGTCCTCAGGACAGTTTAGCACAGCCGTCTGCCCTGATTTACATGTTTAAGGGTGTTTGAAATGTTTTGATAGATGTTCTGCTTGAAGCCTTAAAATTCCACAAAAAATAGCCATGAAAATGTCTTTTTTGACAAATTGGGGCACTAATGCAACAATTTTTTTTACGCCCTAAATATTTATAAATCATTAACCTCTGCCAAGTGGTTGAGCTGGGAGTTTATAGTCGAAGAAGTAATTGCATTGTAAAAGTGAAAAGGAAACAAAAATCAGGTAAAATGTCCTCTTTTGAGGATCACTTTTAACTTTTTGGATATCATTTTCATATCATATATGCCATTGTTGTTTCTATTTTATTTTTTATAATACTAGGTTTACCTGTCTGAGAAATCCCGATCTTTAATAAGACATTAATAAGACATAATGCTTTTTTCTAGCATTCTGTTTAACCCCCCATGAAATATAGATGGCCTAATCAGGTTTAAGAAGTTTGATGCATTTATGAATAAGACACAGAACTACTCAAAGTTTGGTCTACCAAGCAGTTGATCTGGGAGTTAAAGGGTTAAGCAAACACTGTTCTCCCACAGGGACAGCTTTTCCAGGGTGCTAGCAAGGAGTCTTCTGCCTGTAGTTAAACCTCAGATGCAAGAAAAACAATCAGGCAGTGACATCCAGAGCTAAAAATGGAGGCCAGCATGGGGATGCCAAAAGCTGTAGTCGAGTGTCCACTTGAGGCCAGTTGCGGGAACCCTGGGAGTGATATGACTGTATGCAGGAGATGGATGTTCATAAGGCGTAAATAATCAATTTACAGCCTGGTTCTAAAAAATGTTTAATCTAAATATATAATACTTCTATGTACTTTAACTGTACACAGCAAATTGAGAAGAGTTAAAATTTGGTGTGGCAAAATTTCAGTAAGTGCAGTGTTAATTCTACTCTGGATGGAGTTAAATCCCTGGACATTAACTCTCAGTTTAAAAATGAGTTAGTGTCAAAAACAAGTGTAAAAATTATGTTTTAGCAAATCAAATCCATACGTGGCACTGTATCTTTAACTCTGAACAGTTGACTTTTGACTCTGAATCAGTAAGTGACACTTGTGGGGTCAACCACTCATCCCTTGTATTTGGACAAGTAATAATAGATACCACAAGCAGTGTTGCCAGATTTTTTGAATGAAATAAGCAACAAGGTTGATTAAAAACAAGCCCAAAACAAGCGACCTCCAGTTTTGTTCTGGTTTATTTTGTTTTTCTAATGTGATATATTACTTTTTTAAATCAGAGAAATCTACATAAACCATGTTTTGATCTTCATCTACATTACATTTCAATTTCACAGGGACATATTTTTTCTTATGTGACTCTTAATTTACATTTTCAACATCCTTTTCTTTATGCAGAAGTGAAGGGAGGGGCTACTGCTATTTATAACTCCGTTATCACTAAACGGTCTGTCTAACCTTGATTTCTGTAACCAAACAGACATAGCCAGGCTTTTATCTAAAGTTTTACGTTGATCCTCTACAGCTTTATTATGATGAAAACAGTAATAGCTGCATTAGGAATAAATTTAATTCTGGCAACGAGGATTTTTTTGTTTTGTTTGTTGGAAACATCATTTTTGCCTCTTTTTACAGTAGAATTTACATTTGTGTTTGACAAAACAAGTTGTGCAGCTTCTGAATTGAGTTTATATTGGTAGTAGAGTGTGTATCAGATCCCTTTTGGGCTTGGGGGCACAACAAGCTCAAATGAGCAACTGCACTTTTGGAACATGCCCAAAAAAACTCAACCTGCAACTGCTAATATTTACAAGCAACTTTAAAAAAAAAAAAGAAGCCCAAAGTCACTTATAATAAGTACACCTTGCAACTCTGGCCAAAAGCCCACATCATGAAATGTGCAAATGTTTTTTTTTTTTGTTTTTGTTTTTATAAATATATGTGCTATAACCAAACAGAATCTTTTATTTCCAGCTCATTCTCTCCATTAGTATGCAGTAAATAAATACAGCCATGTTTACACTTTGAAGAGTCAAGAAAGAGTTAACACTTACTTAAATATACTCTAAAAGAATGCATTCCTGACACTACATATAGGTGTTGATCAAAAGTCACATTGTTAAGTGTAACAAATGTTTAAATTGTGACTCCAAAAAGAGTCAAATATTACAATTGATGAGAGTTAAAGGACCAACTCTACAAAATGATTGAAAACACTTTAGGTGTGAATCTGTATAGACATTTAAAAAGTAAGAACCATTTGACCACGTGAATGTATGCCCGAAATTTTGTCGCATGAAGCTGCTTCTTTATTTTCCGTTTGGTGTGAACACAGCTTAACAACAAGGATGATTTTAATGTTGCCCATCCCTGATCTAAGGCAAATGTAAAAAAGGGACATATTTTTTTTTTAATCAGCAGGAGCAGATTACCTTTAACCTTAAGCTGTGGAAACATTTTTTCAAACTGAAGTGAGACAGTCAAAGGAGTAGTAGTGTCTTTATTGTACATCACAGTGAGAGCAGGGAGACACTAAAGTGAGTAGTATTAAAGCAACTAGAAGAAAATGAATTTGGAATTTAATCATATCACAGTTAAACTTTCTGCTCTGATACAAACGTTATTATGGAATTTTAAAACAAAATGACTGTAGTTCAAATAATCAGTCGACACTCAGTCCTTATAAAGTCAGACTCTCTAACTGCCTCTTATTAGTCTGTTACCGTATGTGTCCGTCAGAATCGGACAAAAGAAACAGAAGATGTGAGACAGACTCTTGACCAACATTTGAGATGTGTGTCAGCTCAGCGTTTGTCTGTCACACACACACACACACACACACACACACAGTAAGTACTCAGTCAGTGCTGCAGGCGACTGGAGGCATTGCACTAGTAGCCTACTTTAGGACAGGTCAGCTCTCTAAGAGCATCCAGCCACCGTGAAATTCATATTATTCTCATGGAGGACACACATACACGAGCAGTCACATCACATACTAAAAGCTTCATCTCTGCTACTATCACATCTGTCCATTGAAATAAATATATAATGGCAGAAAACTGGACATTTTGTCTCAATTAAACAGATTTTTAAACAGATGTAGTCTGATTATTAAGACAGCGAGTGAGGTCTTCTCCTGAGAATGATTAATTTAAAAAAATCACAATTTAAAGATTAGCAAGGAAAAATGGGCAAAAAGATTGCAGTCTCTGGCCCCCTACCAAATCTGATCAGTGATGACATGTATAGCCGCATGTCATCATTCAACCGCTGGCTATCAAGGTGGTGTCCAGCAAATGAAGTGGGCTTCATTGATAATTGGACATCCTTCTGGGGAAAACCTGGTCTGATAGGAAGAGATGGCATCCATCCTACTTTGGCTGGAGCATCTCTCCTATCTAAAAACATGGCAGAGTCGTACTTATGACCTCTCAGAGATGAGACCATGTTGCGGAGCTGCAGTCCTCCACGCTGCTCTGCGCTTGCTTTAGGACAGTTTTCCACCCATTACTGTTATGACAGTTGTGTTCATCACTATGATAACTGCTATGACAGTTGTAGTAGTGATGAATATCATTCTATAGAGACTGTGTCTGTCCCCCGACCCAAATGCCACATAGATGTTAGCACAAAAACAAGTAAAAAAGGTGTCAATCATAGAAATCTGGTTAAAATCAAAACCTCAAATGTAGAAGCTTCAAAACATCAGATAATTAGATGTGGTCTCTTAAATATTAGATCACTGAGATCCAAATCTTTACTAGTGAATGACCTTATATCAGAAAATCACATTGATTTACTCTGTCTAACAGAAACGTGGCAGTGCCAGGAGGAATATGTCAGTGTAAATGAATTCACTCCTCCCAGTCACTCAAATACTCATATACCCCGCGACACAGGCCGTGGTGGTGGTGTAGCAGCTATTTATCATTCTTGTCTCCAAATCAATCAGAGACCAAAGGCTAATTACTCCTCTTTTGAGAGCCTTGTTCTAAATTTATCTCATACTGATTCAAAAACCTGCCAGCCTGTCCTATTTGTGATAATTTACCGTCCTCCAGGCCCTTATTCTGAATTCTTATCAGAATTTTCTGAGTTCGTATCAAACTTGGTTCTTAGCTCTGATAAAATACTTATTGTAGGTGATTTTAATATTCATGTTGACAAAGAAAGTGATAGCTTTAGCTCAGCTTTTATGTCCTTAATAGACTCTGTTGGTTTTATTCAGGCTGTTCGTGAAGCTACTCATCATTTCAATCACACTCTTGATTTGGTTCTAGCATATGGCCTTGATGTTGATAGACTAAAAGTTTTTCCTGAGAATCCTTTATTATCCAATCACTTCTTAGTAACTTTTACCATCTTCTTAGAGGATTTTGTGTTTTGTAACAAAATTGTGAAGAGTAGAAATCTGTCCAATGGTGCCGTGGCTAAATTTAAAGAAGCGATTCCTGCTGCCTTAAACTCAATAACTTGGCCAACTGATAACTGTGATATTAGCTATAGCCCCTCTCAGCTGGATCAGCTTGTTGACGACTCTGCCAGTCTACTAAGATCCACTTTGGACTCAATTGCGCCACTGAGACAAAAAACTATTAAACGTCAGAGGGCAGCTCCTTGGTTTACTCCTGAAACTCGTGAACTTAAACAAGCATCCCGTAAATTAGAGAGAATATGGCGCTCCAATAAGAGGGAGGAGTCACGTATACTCTGGCGGGAAAGTCACAATAACTACATGACAGCCTTACGACATGCTCGAGCTGCCTACTACTCCTCACTAATTGAAGAAAATAAAAACAACCCTAGGTACCTTTTCAGCACTGTAGCCAGGCTGACACAGAGTCAGAGCTCTGTGGAGACTGTGATTCCTCTAGCTCTTAGCTGTGAGGACTTTATGAGCTTTTTTAACGATAAAATTCTTAAAATTAGAGATAAAATTAGCAACTCCCTGCTTTCACCTGAACCTACCGTACCATTACTTGTAGTCAGACCTGCGTTAGATCATTTTTCTACAATTAGCCTTCAGGAGCTAAATTCTCTTGTCTCCTCCTCCAAACCATCTACCTGCCTTTTAGACCCGATCCCAACTAAACTGTTCAAGGAGGTCTTTCCCCTAGTTTGTCCATCCCTGCTGGAGACAATAAATATATCTCTATCAACAGGCTACATGCCACAGTCTTTTAAAGTAGCTGTAATCAAACCTCTCCTTAAAAAACCTAACCTCGATTCGGGAACATTGGCTAACTACAGGCCTATATCAAACCTTCCATTTACTTCAAAGATCCTGGAGAAAGTAGTGGCTACTCAGCTATATGACTTCCTTCAAGACAACGGCCTTTTTGAGGCCTTTCAGTCAGGATTTAGAGCTCATCACAGCACAGAGACTGCTCTAGTTAAAGTAACTAACGACCTACTCTCAGCTTCAGATGAGGGACTTCTCTCAGTACTTGTTTTATTAGATCTTAGTGCGGCTTTTGACACCATTGATCATGATGTTCTTATACAGAGATTAGAGGTATTACTCGGGTTTACAGGGACTGCCTTAAATTGGTTTAAGTCCTACTTATCTGATAGATACCAGTTTGTACACGTGAACAACAAGTCCTCTGTGTACACTAAAGTAAGTTACGGAGTTCCTCAAGGCTCTGTGCTAGGTCCAATTCTCTTCTCCATTTATATGCTTCCCCTCGGTGATATCATGAGGAAATACTCCGTTAATTTTCATTGCTATGCTGATGATACTCAGCTGTATGTATCGATGAAGCCAGGTGAGACAAATCAGTTATCTAAACTAGATGCGTGTCTAAAGGACATTAGGACATGGATGGCCCAAAATTTTCTTCTCCTTAACTCAGACAAGACAGAGATCATTGTGCTGGGCCCTCGACACCTTAGAGAAACCTTTTCTAATGATTTAACTGCCCTAGATGGCATAAGCCTGACGCCAAGCACAACTGTTAGAAATCTTGGGGTTCTATTCGATCAGGATCTATCCTTTAACTGTCACATAAAGCAAATCTCAAAAACAGCCTTTTTTCATCTTCGTAACATCGCTAAAATTAGGCCTATCCTGTCCCAGAGCGATGCTGAAAAGCTTGTCCATGCTTTTGTTACCTCTAGACTGGACTACTGTAATTCTCTTCTTTCAGGCTGTCCCAGTAAGTCGCTTAAGACGCTTCAGCTGGTCCAAAATGCTGCAGCACGTGTGCTGACTAGAACTAGGAGAAGAGACCATATTACTCCAGTATTAGCCTCTCTGCACTGGCTTCCCATTAAATATAGAATAGAATTCAAGATTCTTCTTCTCACCTATAAAGCTCTCAGTGGACAGGCACCAGTTTACCTCAAAGAGCTTGTAGTGCCGTACAACCCCTCTAGAACATTACGCTCCCAAAATGCTGGCCTGCTCGTGGTTCCATCAGTCTCTAGAAGTAGTCTGGGAGGTAGAGCCTTCAGTTATCAGGCTCCTCTTCTCTGGAACCATTTACCGACCACGGTTCGGGAGGCAGACACCCTCTCTACCTTTAAGGCTAGACTTAAAACATTCCTCTTTGATAAAGCTTTCAGTTAGGGACCAGCTCATAGTCCATAGTTTAGACACATAGTTAAGATGCAATAGGCTTAGACTGCCGGGGGGATCTGGCACATTGGGCTCTATCCCTCTCTCTCTCACACTCTGTCTCCATATCTGCCTCTGCCCCTTTCTGTTTGCTCCTGTACTCGTCTCTGGCTCTTATCTTTTAGGTTGCCTGGGATCCTTGGTGGAGACTGCCTGCTGCTGTGGAGTCACGAAGCCTCAATAACTACAATTACAGACATAACACATATTTGGCCATCTCACTCCAGTTCATAATCATTATAGCTGTTAATGTTGATATTAACATGATCTTTCTATCCATGGTTGATACATCTATAGTAACTATCTCTAGCTCCACATGGACATGAGATCCCTCCTGAGAATGAGGTGTCACATCTCAAGAGGTCTACCATTAATACATTTATACTTAACGGAGACAAATATGGTAGGGATGCACTTGTGGTCTGGGCACCCATGAGTTCATCACTACCATAAATTCTTACTTCCAGTAAGACTTTTATTGATTATACTTCTATAAAATTTTCACCACAACCACACAGACATGAGGACCCTCCTCTAATAAATTTGTTTGCAGCAGAAACAAATTTGACGACGACAGGTCTATGATTGGTCCATTGATCTGTCACTAGCTTTAGTTCTTACTTTAGTCCACTTGTCTCCACTTACCTCCCTCCCTTTGCCCACACACCCAACACAGCATCGTGTGGATTTGCTGTTCATCATGAGACTGGGGTCCACATTCAAGATTTCCTGCTGCTTAACAGAAGGTTTTTTCTTGCCGCCATGATGGAGGGATTCATGATTGGCTATATGGATTCATGTTGGGTGTTGGATGTATATATTTGTATATATATGTATATGTGTATTTTTATATGTATATATGTATCTATGCATATATGTGTATCCATAATATGAAGAGCTTTGTGCTCTATTGTAAAGTGTCTTGAGATAACACTTGTTATGAATTGGCGCTATACAAATAAAGATTGATTGATTGATTGATTGACATGGGGCTGGACACTTGACAAAACTCTTCCTCTTCCACCAACCCACTTCGGTGAAAAGCCAACACATGAGCCTGCAGATTCGCCGCAGATGAGGAGTAAGCCAGCTGCTTTGCAGATAATCAACACACACCCTGACCTTTGTTTTTATTTTTCCATCAACAGTGTGAAATGCAATATTCCCACACAGTGCTCCACAGATGATTCAATGTTGTTATTGTCCTCTCAGAGTAGCTTCGCCTGTCCTCCATTTATTTAAAAACCTACTTAACTCGCTGAGAGTGCCCTCTGTTGGATGAAATGGTTCACTGCTCCAGGTGCGTTAATGTGCTGCTGCGCTATATATTTTCAATTCAAATGTATATTTACTGTTTAAGTAAGAATTTTTAACCTAAAGTTCAAAGGGATATCAAGTATAAAGTGAGCCTCATACATATCAAATATATATCACAAATTTCACATTCGTCACATGGCGTAAAATATTAAGGAAATAGAAAAATACAAATATGGTTATTATTATAATTAGTTGTGTTAACTGTGTATGTATTTTATTTTAAAATTCAGTTGTCAATATCACAAGAAATGAAAACAATATAAATTATTTTTTTTTTACATTTTCAATTTAAAAAAATAAATTCTTATTGATACCTGTAGGGGAAAACCAAGTCAAAGTCACCGACAGTTGATGACTTGCTGTTAAAATATGTTTTAAAATATAAGGGATACTCATCTTTCTATAAGATTGTAAACATCTAGCTAATTCAGGAATGACCCTCATAATCCACAGATTAATCAATTAATTAATAAATCAGTCAGTCAGGCTTCACCTGTGCAGCACTTTTCATACAAACTAATGCAGAATAAAGTGCTATATATACAAAGACTGACTAATTAAAGTATATGAGTATAAAAAAAAGGCATCCTACCATGTCATAATCCACACACAAGGTTCAGAAATGTCATAGGTTGTATCAATTATAGAAAAAAATGGCAACCAACCATGGTCTCCCCTAATTGCTAATTTAGAAGAAACATGTTTTCATACTAGAATAGTAAGATTAACTTTTCTGTAATCATTGCAACAGTGATATCAAATTAAGTATTGATCAAATATTCTATTTATTATTTAACATATTCATCTGATAATATAATTAATCTTTTTTTTTAATTAATTAAAGTTTTAAATGCAGGAAGTTTGTCTAACCCCACCGTCCTCTGTATTATGATGGTGCAGACATCAGTGGTCCTGCTTTAACGTCACCGTGTCATCACCTCCTCTGGAGAGCGCGCGCTCCAGCGGCAGCCTCAGATCTCTGGACTGTTCATCATGAGGAGGAAGAGGAGCGCGTGAAGCCTTATCGCAGCCGTTACTCGGTGATTTCCGGTGAGGATGCCGGTAAACATGGATCAGTGTTGTGGTTAAAGTCGGGGACGGACGATGGGAGACCTTCAGCGGAGGACCCTGACGCTCGGGAGACTCACGAGGAAGTCCCGGGTCTCCAAGGAGACGAAGCTCCGGCTGCGCGTGATCTTCCTGGATGACAGCGAGCGCACGTTCGAGGTGGAGGTTGGTAACGGTCGAGTTTTAAAACAGATTAACGGTCGAATATTTACGCAAAAAGTCGTCTTTTGAGCCTGATAGCTTTGTATTTAACGATATCTCTTGCCAGTTTCTTAGGAAACATTTAAAAACTTCAGTTAACCATATAAAGTAAAGCTGCTCTGTGTAAAAAAAATGACATATTTTGAAGTGTTAGCTTGTTTTCCTCCATATTTTCGTCGACGAGACGAATATTTTCTCCATTTCTACGCAATTGTCCATCTTTTTTATTTCATTGACTTATACAAAGAGCTGCCATGATCTTTATATGTTGAATTACTTAAAAAATGTACAATTTAGACCAAGAAAATCCTAAAAGTATAATAACTAGTAAAAGTAAAAACAAGCTTCTCGAGCACCATTTAACGAGCATTTAAACTCAAGGAGACAAGTTTAGCTTACTTATGTTACTTAAATTCTACTAAAATTACAGTACACATGGAAAATTCATATTAATATTAAATTTTATTCAGTTTTAAAAGTGAGTGGCGATATTTTAAGTAGCTGGGACAACTAAAATTAGCTTTAGCCATTACTGGTTTAGCACACATTCCTCTAGTGTTGGTTAATATTGTGCTTTATTACTCAATTTTTGGTACTTTACAAAAGATAATACTGATTATAATATAGAGCTTTAAAATGAATATTGAGATGAATATTTTATCATCAAAGCACTCAGTTTCTATATTATATAACATTTTAACTGATTAATTTTTAGTGAGTGCTAGCTTAATTTAGCACTTCATTAATTAAGAATCTGAGTGAAAGGCTTTTACTTGAAACTTGGTGCTCTCTCAATGTTAAAATCCAGCAAAAACACGAGATCTGAGTCATATACTCATCGAGACAGCACTAAAATCTACTGACTGATCTAAAAAGAACAACAGTAACCCAACCTTTGACATATTTACAGACATAAGTTAAAATATGAGGTCATGTGCTATTTAAGAAGCACATGTTTAAATTATAAACCGCTAGATATGCTCTCCATGGACAGTCATGTGCTTCATAAAGAGTATAAGGCTGCAATATGGTGGCCTGTGAGGCAGCGTAACCTAAAAAGAGGCTTTCATTGACTGTGTGTGTCCATTTTCCACAGCCATGCTCTCTCTGTGAGTTTCCCAGCCACCCTCAGGACATTTGAAGCATCTTTATAAGAGGAGGAGGAAGTGATGAAGGGGGAAGGAGACAGAAAAGGATGAATGGTTGGAAATAAACTCGAACCCTGATGAATATGGTTTAAAACAGAGATGTAACAAGCCTGTGTTTGACAGGTAAAAGATAATCTGAGTTTAAGACGGAGGTGTCAGGTTGCTACTGTGGTTATATTTCTGTGATTGTTGGATCCATTGGCCTTCTGGGCTAGGGCATGGGTGTCCAAACGTTGGCCTGAGGGCCAGTTGTAGCTCATGATCCACTTTAAGTTAAAACTGTAAAACTCTTGAATTTAATTCTAATATTCGCGGCTAAAATCTTGGCAGAAGTTCTCATGTCTGCCAATATGATATTTAGCTTTTGAAGCGATTATCTGCCAATACCGATGTCAAACAGATAAAACTGTGAATCCCTTGTTACTGTTGTAGTAATGCGTCAATCATCTGTAAACTTGTCGGGTCTTGTTGTCTGAGTTTGAAAGCTTCAGTACAAGTTGCACAACATTTTACACTCAATACCTAGCTACACTCAATAGATGTTAATTTAACTCTGATTTAATTTACATCTTTGTTTTTCTATTTATTTGCTATTTGTACAGTTTATTGATCTATATCTTTTAAACAATATGATATTTTATTGACCTTAATGCATGCTACTTACCCATGTACTTCCCCTTTTACAGCTGCAACACTCAAATTTCCCCTCTGGGCATCAATAAAGGATTATCTTATCTTATCTTATCTTGGACCATAAATTGATGTCCCTGCCTGCTAACAGTTAAAAATGCACATTTTGATACTTCTGTGCATTGTTTTCACTTTTTATTCCAGCTTGATATGTGTCTTTTCATGGCAAAATCCAATGTCTGCATTATCAATATATCAATCAGACCTAATTTGTACAGCAAGTCACACAAAATGTATTGCTGTAAATGAAAGAACTCAAACAGATAAACGAAATAATATATGAATACAAAACAACCTCACCCAATCTCCCAACCTAGAATCCATACAAAATGCTATCAAAATTACCCACAATGCAACTGCAGACACTCTGTAATTGACACATTCAGCTGTATTATGAGAGTAAATTAGAGATAAAAGTCAATTTTACTCCATTTGGCTGTTACGAAACTAACTGCTCTGTTGCTCAGAGGGTTGCCGTTTGTTTCTGCTAATCATCAGTTAGGCCTGTCTTCTCCTCCTCTCCTTATAATACGTTACAGCTGCTCTGTCCCTCCTCTTCCTCCCTCTCCTTTTCTGTCTTCCTCATGACAGCTTAATGAGGGACATCCAGTAACTCCCAGCAGGGAGCGAAACACCAACTAATAGAGAGGGAACACTGAAATAAACCTGTGAGGCTGTATTAAAGAAACAATGTGCCAACATAATGTCAGTATGTACTTAAAGTAGTGGTCATAGTAATAGCCTGGAAGGGGCAGAACTCACGTATTTATCCTGAAATAAAAGACTAAAATCTTACTTCTCTCAGCTAACGAGGTTAGATACTCAAATCTAAACATGCTAACAGTTCTCAACATAAAAGGGATTAGTTTGAGTTTCTCAAGGAACAACCGGAGTGCACAGATGGAGTCATGGGTAGATGGAGGGATGGAAAAACTGTTGTGGAAACTGAGGAGCAGGACAGATCACGTCACCTGATGGATCTGGTATAATTCAGTACGCATTAAAAATGATGAACACCACCACTCCCCATGACCTATTTACAAACTTTAAAGTTAAAGGTCAAACAAAGTAACAGAGAGACGAGCTTCTTTCCCCTGAGAGTCTCTGGACTTACAGAGTTAATTGGGTTTTTAATTGAGACGCCATTAAAACTTACCCACTTCATTCTCTTTTCCAGCAAAAGGTTTTAGGCGGAGACTTCTTCAACAAAGTGTGTGGTCACCTCAAGCTGCTGGAGAAGGAGTACTTTGGGCTGGAGTTCAGACATCACAGCGGCAACTATGTAAGAAAATCAAACACATTAGAAAACAAGCGAATGCGTGCACTAAGGTGTCTTTGCTAAATTGGACTAATTCTGTTGCAGGTGTGGTTGGAGCTGCTGAAGCCACTCGCCAAGCAGATTAAATGTAAGTCACAGGACAGCTCTTCTAGGACACTTTTCTTCCTTCATGTCTTTCTGCTTCTCCATCTGAACATTAAAGTAAATTTTTCCTTTCTGTCCAGACACCAGTGATCTGTTCTTCAGGTTTATAGTCAAGTTTTTCCCACCAGACCCTGGACAACTAAAGAGAGGCCTCACCAGGTAACAAAGATTTATAGTTACTGTTTCTAGGGGTCTTTCATTGATAACTTCCTGGGGTTAGATGCTTATTTTGTCTTATTTACAACCACCTAACACATGATATCTTGCTGTGTAGGTACCTTTTTGCCTTACAAATAAAGCAGGACTTGTCCAACGGCAGTCTGACCTGTAACGACAACAGCGCAGCCCTGCTGGTGTCTCACTTACTACAATGTAAGTATTCAGTGCAGCGTTTTTTTACGCTTTTTTTCTGTTTGAACTTTTTGAGAATTTGTTTTTTAGTATTTTTACGCAAAATTAACCCAGAGGCACCGTAGAAAGTAATGAAATATAATCACTCACTCTTTAGGTAGTCCTCACACGCCGTTTACATTTTTAACTCACGAAAACAGAGAGTTATCATTGTGTTTTCGCCTTCCATTTACACGAGAACGGTGCCTGGAGTGACTGAATCCGCAAACTTTTGAAACCAGGGTTCACAGTGAAAAGTTATGAAAGCATTTTTGAAAATGCTCCAAGGGGGCCTTAGTGACCCCGTCGGAGCATTTTCCCGAGAGATATGTTCCATTTTATTCCGAAAAAAGACTTTTATGTAAAATGTCGGCCATTTGATATCAATGTTTATATCAATTATTATATTAAATTCCACTTTTAATGTCCAATTCCATGATCGTGGATTTTAAAGGGCTCTACATATATGATCAGGACTAGAGTCAATACTGTGCATAAGAAGTTACAAGACGAATGGCCTTGGTATTATACTAACAGCCCCTTTAGCAGTTACACCACTCAAGACCCCATTCTTGATGGCAGATTCAATGAAGTTGTGGGAACATTCCTCAGAGATTTTGTCCTTGCTGACATTATAGCATCACACAGCTGCCACAGATTTGTCGGCTAAACATTCATGATACAGATCTCCCGTTCAACCAAATCCCAAAGGTGCCCTATTGGATCGAGATCTAGTTGTTGTTAAGGTCACTGGCATTCACCATTTCTGCACCATCACCAGACTGAACTGTTGATACAAGGCAGGATGGATCCATGCTTTCATGTTTTTAACGCCAAATTCTGACCCTACCATCTGAAAGTGGCGGCAAAAATCCAGACTCATCAGACCAGGCAACATTTTTCAAAACTTCTGTTGTCCAATTTTGGGGAGTTGATATGATTTCAAGCCAAGGGCCATATCCACACGGATACGAAGATGATCTATTTGGTTTTAAAAAAAATTTCTGTAAACACAGCATCGTTTTAAGAGACGTATCAATCCACGTGAAAACAGTGAAAACACTTTAAATAGGCCAGGCCTGTAAGGGGTGCTTTAAGAAGACATGGAGCATGAAACATATGATGTAAACAAACAGAAACAAACACAACAAACATCTTTTGTTCTCCGACCATCATGAGCAACAAGAGGATACGTAGAGGAGCAGAAGACATTTGCTGTAAAAGCCAAAACAACCTCAGTAACTATGTTTAATCATTGTTTCTATTGTTGTAGGGGATAGCCATATTTGTTGTGAACCTAGAAACACAAGGGTGGGTTTTTGAGGTTTATCCAATTCTGGAAATTCTGTTTTAAAAAGTGTTTTAACAGTCATGTTTTTGTGTGTTGGTTTGTAGCAGAACTAGGGGACTACGATGATGAGCTCGACTGCCAGCACTTAGAGATGAAGCAGTACGTTCCCAACCAGGAGTACATCGACCACAAGATCATCAAGTTTCACAAGAAACACAGGTGAGCACAGAAATCTCCTTGTTGATACTTTACTGAAGTAATAACCAGCATAGTGCTCTTGACTTTGTGCTAAATACACCAAAGGTCTTCCGTGCCTTTATTGTTAAGTTACAGATGTGGTTTGATGGTTTTATCTGGGCCTTTTTTTTCCAATAGGGGAGCATCTCCAGCAGAGTCAGATATCCACCTCCTGGAGGTCGCAAGGAAGTTAGACATGTACGGCATCAGGCCTCACCCGGCCCACGACGGAGAGGGAATGAGAATAAACCTGGCTGTCACACACTCTGGAGTGCTGGTCTTTCAGGTAGGTCTGTGATTTTCTCAGAAATACTCTGAGATGCTTTGAAAATAAAGGCATGAAGGCATATCCATAAAAATATTTCCCTCTTATTATCCTCAGTTCTATGCAACCACGGGCTTCCCATCTAACATTTGATCTTAGTAATCTGACACACCAGATGGACTGTTTCACATTTCCATGAGATTTATGTCACATTCATCTGTGATTTAGAGTGATTGGGAAGGGCTGGACTTTTCAAGAAAAACCAAAGGGGGAATATATGAATGTTTTGTCTGTCACGTTCACTTTGGACAAGTCAGAGACTCAGGGTTGCTTCTCTCTCTAAGCACATCATCCAGGTACATCCATCATACTACTGCTTCTATGTCCTTAAAAGGACGTTGAAAAGCCAAGACGCAGTTGTTTCAGCTTGAAGCTTTGCAAGATGCCTGATGACAGATGTGAAATCAGGCTAATTCAGCTCTTTGCAAGGCTATGACCTTAGAAAACATTGGCCAAAACACAACATGAATCAAAAGCAAGGCTGTTTTGATCGAACAATTTGCTGAAACTCCCACATAACACATTACTGTTTTCTTTTAAAGCATGTCTAAGGAGAAAAGCTGTAAAAAAAAAAGGGGCAGCTAGCCTCTTAGCTTGTTGCATATTTGCCCCAAATTCTTTAGTATTGCAAGCAGCCTCACAGCATGTAGCATGCAGGGATATGAGCCACAAGCTGAGAGGCTTGTAGTTAATTTTATTTTTCAGCTTTTCACCTTCATTTTGTCACAAACATGAATCCAGTGGAAACTGAAAATTATGACAAAAGCCTTCTGGGACTTTGGCTAGCTGTAAGTGAGTTCTGATGTCACTGGAGATGGGCTATTGATGCAAAGTTTGAACACATGCACAAAAGGGCAGATAACTTGGTTTTATATTACCAAATATAGAGTACTGGGCAGTAGATTTGATGGTGTGTTAAATATAATCTGGTGTTAAGATTCTTGATTGGCAAGTTGATATCCATATCCTTGATGCCAAAAATCAAAACATGGACAGAGTCTCAGTTTTAAGAGGATGCCCATGAGTCTGCGGAGCATCTATCTTAATGGCTGTTGTCTTGCAATTATAAACTCGTGGATGTTTTTTTCTTCTGAACTCTTTAGGGAAACACCAAAATCAACTCTTTCAGCTGGGCCAACATCCGCAAGCTCAGCTTCAAGCGGAAACATTTCCTCATCAAACTACATGACAAAGTCGGGGTAATGACCTGGGGTCTCATTCATAAAACAGTGCGTATAATCCATACTAAAAGTGTTCGTGCACCAAGACCTGAAAGCAACTAAAGTCATTCAGATATATATTGAAGTGCGCACGCAAACCTCAGCACAAGGTTCTCTTTGTAATTCAGAATCCAACTGGAAATGTGCACTCATTGATCATCCTCCTGTTGCTTCCTCTACATGCCCACATTTAAGGTGTTAACAGTCAGTGAAAGAAAATGTATAATAAAGATAAAAATAATATAAAAATGAACCACGTGATGCAAAAAGAAGGTGCTTGAAATCCATGTATTGATCCATCATCTATGTCTCTGTTTCCTTTACCTCTAACAGGCTGCAGTTTGCCTACATTTTTACCTTTTTTACCTGGTTTTCATTGATCAACTACTTTGCGTGTAAATTGGCGTTTGCCAGTTTCAGGCCCCGTTTTGTGTGTACGCAACATTTATAAATGAGACCCCTGTGCTGGATTTAGAAGTTTCTTATTTTTTAATTTCATATTCTTCTAATGGGTTGACTGTAGAGTTGCCGGATTTTAGACATCACCAATCATGCATCCTTGTTTGCTGTTTATTTAGCCTTCTGGTAAGGACATATTAGAGTTCTCCATGGCCAGTCGAGACGTGTGCAAGTACTTCTGGAAGATGTGTGTAGAGTACCACGCCTTCTTCAGACTGGCAGAGGAACCCAAGACGATACAAAAGACTCTGCTGCTGAGTAAAGGGTCCAGCTTCAGATACAGGTAAAGCCTTCAAACATTGACGTTCAGAGTCTTGTTTTTGTGTTGAGGCTCAAAACTCAAAGTCCAGCCTGTATCTAACCATGCTGCAGGAAGTCACACTTTTTATGAGAGATTCAGCAACCATGAATTTCACAGGCCATTATCCTGTGTGTTTGGAAACTGTACATGCAGAGTCCTCTCTGTTCATCATAGAAGAGCATGGGTTAAAGATCACAAGCATACCTAAAAGGTCTTTGGGTGTCCTTCCTCCTGCTTGGAAGAGCCTGCAGCGCCTCATTTTCCTTAACATATTGTTTACCCACCATGATAAATGCCAAAAAATGTAAAAAGACAATGAGCAAAGCCAACATCAACCCATGTAGGTTCACCATTTTATAAATGAAAGGGTCTTCAGGGCAGCTACATTAGGGCTGGATTAAACTAGTCTTTATTAATGGCATAAACGTCAGGGCAAGTGCTGCACCAGGTCAAGGCTATAATGATGGTGTGAAAAATCAGGTGCTCTTCAAGGATAAAGGACAAAAATTAAGTTTCAAGCAAGCAAATGACAGTTCAGATTATAAGCAGGAGACAAGTTCTCAGTGAAAAGAACTGGGTCCATGTCCTGACCAACTTCAAGATCATGATTAACAGTATGTACGTGATGCTGGTATTAAATGTGTTTCTTTGGCAGTGGTCGTACCCAAAAACAGCTGCTGGAGTGTATGGGATCCAGGGAGAAGAAGACTTCACACTATGACAGGTGAGGACAATGACTAGAAGCCCCAGTGAAAGAATACACTCGTACCAGTGCAACCTTGAAAGAAGTAGCTGAACTGTAGCTGCTTGATACAGCTGATTCCCCTCTGCCCCCCTAAGTCAATCTACCACTGTGAAGTTCTATCATAATTACATCAATAGTTCAAGTCCATTGGTTCAGTGTGGTAAGCCCAGAGCAAATCAGTATCACAGAACCATTGAAAATAATACATAACTGACTTGTCAGCCAATCAGAGTAGACTGGACCTACTTAAAGTGGCAGGAGCTCCAGCTGAGCATCTCAAACAGAATGAGAAAAGAGGTGGATCAGTGGTACTCAGCTTTTTTGAGCATTAGCAATCGTAAACATAGTATGAACCCACGTTAGGCACAAAAGGACCTCTTTAATAAGGATGGAGGACAATTCCATCAATTAGGGTTGGAAAAAAAAAAAAGAATTAACAGCAAGAACCAGAATGGAGGTTTTGCATCTTTTGCATGTACTGTGTTTGGCAATACTGTCAAGGAATTCCAGACTGGGGGAGTTTCTGAATTCAGAGTTCACAAGTTCGAACTTGCATTCTCTGGAATTTCGGACTTCAGGGGTACAGGAGTCCACAGAACGATCCTACCACAATTGGAATGGCAGCGTACTTTGCTAGCATCCCTTTCCACGTACCTAGACGTCACATCCGGTTGCCTTGCCGATGCCCATCCACATCATCCATTTATCAAGTAGAAGTTTTATTCAACGTACAGGTTTCAAACACAACTCTATCACAAGTAAGTATTTTCATAATTTTATTCAGCAACGATTACTTACAGTTGAGCGACTTCTCCTCCACCATGTTGGAGTTTCCTGTTGAACTGCATTGTGGGATTGTAGCTGTGAAAAGTCAGCTCAAATTACGTTCAGTAGCACTCTTGGTAAAAGGGGCGGGTTGAGTCTACATCCAGGTACGTGAGCCGAACTTGTTTTGATGTTTGAATTGGAACAGAACTTTGGCTGTGATTGATGACGTATCACAAGTCCGCAAGTCCAGAAGTACGCTGAAGTACACATATTGAGAAACAGCCCTAGTCATGAAGCTAAAGATAGAGCCACTGCCTTTGCAAGAGTTTTCTAAAACCGAAGTTTTAATTTGGAACAACTTTAATTTATTTTGATGTGATTATGCTGGTTATCCGTGCAGTTAAGATTCTGCAAACAAATTAATAGATGGCCTTTTTAAAAGCATATTTTGGACAAAGTTCTGCCATTAAGTGAAACCATTGTTTGTTTTTACCATCCAGGACCTACTGTCCATCAGAGTTTGATCCCAGACACTGTCGCTCCTCTCCTGATCTCCTCACTGATGTCTCAAAACAGGTACGAGAAATGTCTGTTGGCTGTTACTGTGCAGTAACTATTTCTAGGTTATCACTAATATCAGAAGGATCATCAAGCATTTGTTAACCTTACCTCCTCAGGTGTTTGAGCAAGACTTCCCTCTATCGGGTCACGCCATGGGTGTCCGCAGTGAGGACGAGATGGACCACACCGGTGACGACTTTGAAATGGATGTGGGCGGGGCTAGACGTCACCAATCACACTTTCAGCTCCCACAGAGGACACGCCCCTTTATCAGAGTGACGCCCCTCTCTCCAGCTCAACACCAATTTACCCCGTCGCCCAAGATGAGATGTGCTTCCACGTCTGTGATGGACGAGATGAGAGGGGGGCGTTTGATGGCACAGCGCCAAGCCCAGAGGCTAGCCGGTGTCTATGGCAACCGGTCACGGCGTCGGCCGAACCCCCAGCCTCATCCGGACGCTGCTCAGCAGTTAGTTCTTCTCTACCCGAACACTCCGGCCTACCATTACCACCCTGTCCTCCCATCATTCCCTTTCACGGGGTCTTCGCCACTCATCAGGCAGCCATATTTGTCAGACTATGTTTCTGTTTCCTCACTGGAACGTTTCCCACAACCGAGGAGGAGGGATTTTGTGGCAATGGATGGGTTTTCGCGACCAGCTTACTATCCGATCGGTCATGAGTCTCCGTCCATCTCACCGATAAGGAGGAACCTCCGCCCATCTGGAGGCGGACTAGGACTGGGGAGAGTTTATCACCCAGGGAGTAATGGAGCCAGGTTCATGGGTGCCGGACACACGGAGGCAGGACATTACAGCGATGACTGTAACTTCCTCCCAGGGCTGCCTCGCCGTGTAGCCAGCCAGCCCGACGTCAAATTCCACCTCTCAAGGAGCGTCAACCCCGCCTTTAACCCTGCCTCTGAGTTCCGTCCCCTTGGATACTACCCCCATCTGACACGCCCCTCCAGACCCACCTACCTCCCATTAAACTCCTCCCCCCTCCCAGAGCGACCCACCTCGATGTGCATGATCGGAGGCACCGCAGGAAGTTACAGCGACTCAGAACCCGAGGTTTTCTACCCATACTACTGCCCGCCACCCCCGCCGGGGAAAATGGTTCGGTCTGCTGGACTAGCCAGGATGAGGTTCTCCTCTGGGAGCCTCCAACTGGATGAGGAGGATGAAGAGGAAGAGCAGGAGGATACAGCAGCAAAGGAGAAAGACAAGAAAGAGTCAAAGGATGAGGAGGAGAAGAAAGAGAAGACAGAAAAGAAAGAGGAGGAAGAGAAGGCTAAAAGTCCTGCCAAACTTAAGCAGGTCACAATATAGCAAGAAAGCAAAGCCATGATGGACCAATGAGGACTGCAGATGTTGATGTCATCAAGTGTACTGGCAGAAGGATGATGTCCAAAAACAAGACTGTTGTGATGTTTGGTGAAGGTTTTTCAGTGTTCTGGCAGATGAATTGTACTATAATGCCTTGTTTTAGCAAAAAACCTCAGCCTCTGTTGGAGCCTTTTTTGTAGGTGCAAGTCTGTCAGTTAGTGACAGTTGTTGAGCTAACCTCTGTCATGGCTACAAACCAGACTGTTTCCAAGTGGAGATATTTTAGCTTGTTGTATGGTTCTTGGTTTTCATGGTTTCCCGATGGAGTCACATGCTAATGTGTTTTTATCTTCCTAAGCTGGAGATATACTTGCAGTTAACTACGAGAATGTGTATGCATGATGGTCACCACGCATAGCAAACTTAGTGTTGACTGGGCATGTCGGTTGTGCACGTCATAATAAACTCTTATTCAGAATTCTGGAAACAAGGAGATAAGTGTGGTGTAAAAATTTAACTGGTGACCGTGTACATTGGTGACTTGGAGTCAACACCATAGTTGACTTTGTCTAAAGATTTGTTTGTGTTTGCTTGGTTTCTCTGGCTGAATTTTCTCATAACTAATAAAGTATTCTTTAATAAAATGATTAATTATCAGCAAGTCATCAATTAACACGGTAACGTTGCGTCCATACTCCGAGACAGCTTGGACGGTGCATAGAGGAAAATATTGTCTGGTGATTCTGTTGGTGAGGTCTGACCACTGCTCATCAGTTGTCAACAAAAATTTCAAGATAATATTGAATATTGGTGTCTATTTTGTTACTTTTACACTCAGAGTAATCACCATGTTTGCAGTTTACTTCTTACACAACAGGTACTAACATACAGCCTGTCTTTTGCACCCTCTTGTGGTGTCCTCCAGTAACACATGTAAAGTACAGAGAAGTATATAAACAAAAATGCTCATGATGCAAACGCAGGGACAAACTGCAAGTATATCTCCAGCTATACTGTTTAAGAAATTGTATACGTGAAGTGTTAGCTAACATCGATGGGTAGCTTGGTGGAACAAAACCAGCGAAACAGGACAACCACTGGTTCCTCTTCTATTTGAGAAATAACTGATTACTGAAGTGGATAACTGCTCTCGATAGATGATTGAGTTGAAGAGGAAGCAAAAAAGATGAGGCCAAAGGTTCTCGCCTCTCCCTCCTGAGGAAATCCTGTTTTTATGCTCATATTTGACATGCTACTCGATCACCAGCTGAAGAACACGGAGATGGATCATACAGGCATGCACAAGTGAGGAGAGCTGTCTGAGTGAGGGGCTGCTGGAGCTAAGGCACACTCACCCCAAGTAATTGGGGGTTCAGTCAGTGCCTTACTGAAGGGCACCTCAGCAATGCTCAGGAATATTAATTTGGCACCTGTCCAGCCAACCACACCAACATCCAACGAGAACTTGAACAGGCTCAACCTACGTTCTCAGATTGGGGTACTGCCATCCACAAGCTGACGAACTTGTATTAAGGAGTTTTATATCTTTTAAAAGCAAAAGACACCGCGAAATGAATTGACAACTGGATCCCGAACAGGAAGGATCAAGATTTAGCGTTTAAGGGTATAAACAAGTATACTCACCAAAGTTGAACATTGATGAGAACAATCATGGTGGACAAGAGTATAATGGAGTACGAGGGACAATTTACATGACTTTGAAGCTAGAACTGGTGTGAGGAGGAGATCCTTCAGAGAAAAAGTACCTCATCCTTTTAGCAGTGACTTGAAAGCCAGGAGTAGATACCTCCTTGTCCAGTCTAAAGAGTCCACTTTGGCCTCTTTACCACTGCCACAATGTCTGACTTGCAAAGCGTGGAAAGGTTGCCTTCAGGGCCTTCTGCCAAAAGTCGTGCCGTAAATTATTTCTAACTTCTCGGGGACAGATTGTTTCCTTGACCATGGTTTTTAAGTTTTAGAGCCACAATGTTAAATGAATTCTTGAGTTGTCAACGTATGGGGGTGTTTTTGCGTAATTTGTTGTAAAGTTAATGTAAATTGTGCCACATTTACTTTTATTTAATGGGATTGAATTTCAATAAAAGATTTTTCAGGACAGCAAACTGAAAAATTGTACCATGCACTGGATATTTTGGTTTCTTGGAAATAAAACCGACAACTAATAGTTAATTTCCCAAGATAAACATATTATTATGCAGAACACATAATGACAAAAATCTAAACACAAAATGTTGTTCACTTTGCTCATTACACCATTTTTAACGACATTTTATAGAACAATAGCCACCATTTTGATCCAAAGAATGACAAAAGTGGAAACAGAAGATATTTCTCAATCAAACTTAAATATTTATTCATAAAACTCTACGCCCTGCTAAAAAAAAGAGTACACTTCTGTAAAATCTTACATCTTTAATTTTACATACCCCCCATAATAAGCATTGTCATATCCCTTATGATATATAAAAAAAGACAAAAATATACAAGGACCATTTTTATAGTGTCTTTGGTACAAACTGTCAGTAATATGTATGATCACAGCTCCCTTCATGCTACTGAAAAAGAAACCAAGCTACTCTCCAAAGTTGGTTGTTAAAAGTGATCAAATATGGTTAGCATTTCGTCAAGAACAAACCCGAAACATATTCTCTCTGCTCCCATTAAAAAAAAAAAAAAAACATCAAACAAACAGCCCTGTCTTGCCTGCAGGATAAATTTATATTTCTTATCTGGTTCCAAGACATCAAATCCAGAACTAAATCCACAAATTTTTAATGCTAGCAGCTGTTGATGATACTGGATTTGTAACCAAATTTATATTTCACTATCATGTTTTAACTTTTAATATTTTAAGGTTAAACTGTAATAGTTTACCTGTAATTTGCCGACTAGGTTGACTGTTAAAGAAGCTACTAGATAGCAATGTCAATCATGAAGTTGTTTTTTCTAAACTAGCAATAGCCCCAATAAATTTGAGGGGCTAAGTCCTATTCAAGGTTGCAGTTACTTTGATAACAAAACTGTTAGCTATCAAGCTGGCTCAGCTACTAGTATGAGAGGCTACAAGATGTCAACTTTGAACACTAAATTGCTACTTGTTTTGAACACGATAAGGAATAGTTTGGTTTTAGTCCAATTTCATGTCTGGAATTAGCTAACCACCTTCTGCTTGCTAGTAAGGCAAGCTGTTTAAGTAGCTACTAGCTTGCAATTTTTTGTATCAGGTTGTTACTTTAACTTAAGTAGCAATTATTCGATAAACTTAAGATTTTTAAAGATAACCATTAGCTAGTTGGCTAGGTTATCTGTTCTAGAAGTTTCTAAGTTCTAGCAGGCCTTCCTCTCATGAAGCTGAACTTGGGGTTTTTAAGTCAAATTTAACCATTAAATTAAGGTCATTAAGTTTATCATTAGCTAGCTGACTATGTTCAAGAAGCTTTTAGTTCTCCATTTTTGGCATCAAGTTTTTTTTTTTCCCCAACTATTTTTATTACCGCCAGTTAGGCTAGGTCAACTATCTGGGAGGCTACTAGCTTGTAATGTTAAACATTTTTACATTGAGTTGTTACTTCTTTGGAGTTAATGGTTAAATAAATTTGAGGATTTTAGTCCTTTTAAAGGGTAAATATACCAGTGTATCGCATCTGTTAGCTAGCTCGCTTGCTAGGTTAGCTGACTGAAAGAATACCTTATAGCAATTTTGAGTATGGATTTGTTACTTTCTTTAAACTAGCAGGTTTAATGATTTAAGGACCATAATTATAGGTTACAACTAGCAAGTTAACAATATCTGGCTTGCTCACTAGATTGCTTTAGATGCTAATAGCTGAAAATAACTTCTTTGCGTTGAGGTTTTCATTCATGCGTAATGGTTGGATAAAGCTTGTTACAGCCAATAGGCCAGGGTTCACATTTTAGAAGCTAGCCTGCTGTTATGACAGTAAGTTGTAAACTTTTCTTAGCAAGCAGAAGTTGAACAACTTTGTTTGACATTAGTACTATAAATTAGATTAAACTTAGAGAGCTAGCGTAATTGTAGGCTAGCTAGCGAGGCTACTTGTTTGAGAATCTACTAGCTGCTTGCTACCTATCAATGCACTGAGGAACCTTGATTGTTGAAAATGATTCGTTTTAACATTTTTATTTTTTATTTAATGACAAAATGATCAAAGTTTGGATTTCTGTTCGATGAAGTTTTTTATAGAACCAGATTTGTCTCAGAGACTGATGAACAAATCTGTTCAGCTCTGAAGAGTAGTCTGGACCTAGACTAGGATCAGGGAGCTGCAGCTCAAAGCATTACTGAAACAACAAACATGATATTGGCATATAATCTGTCTCAAGTGCTACTGAACAAACATGAACATCTACAAAAGGCAAGTTGTGACAAAAACAAACACCACTGCTGATGGACAAGGGCCTTCTGATGTGTGATTTATCAAACGATGTTACAAAAGAGTTTTTATTATTGATGAGAGAACTGATAGTATGAATTATTAAGGCACATGACAGTGACATTGTGCTTGCGTCAACAGTAACCAAGTGTTTAGAGGTTTTTAAAGTTTGAGATAAAAAAAAGAGGAAACTTTCAAATCCTGCTCAGGCAGAAAAAGGGCTTCAACCAGTGGCAGGGAGCTTCTGTATTTATATATTTATATTTACTATATAGTGTATATATTACAATGGTAGTGTGTGTATGTCCATGTATGTGTGATGTGTGTGTACAGTGAGGAGACATTGCACAGCAAATCTCCATTTGGATCGTCCAGCAGCGTCACCGTACGGAGACACAGTCTCTCTCTTCACGTAACGTACTTCCTGTTTTGAATCCTTCAGCTGAATCTGAAGAGGAAAATCAAGAAAAAAAAAATGAAATCATCTGATAGAAGAAGACTCATACATCTGAACTTTAAGGAGACAACTGCTGCCTCTGAAACCAGAAATTTAAAAACTCTTCATACTGGATGTGATGTTAGAATATGTAAAAATCTAAATTTATCATACAGGAAATCCTTGGCTGAGTATAACTGAACAGAACTTTCACAGATTGAGCCATCATGCTACAGGCTAGTGCCAAAAAGGGCTCCCAGAACATCAAATTTTAGGGCTCGCTAATCAGCCAGCAAGCTAGGGCTGGGTATTTTCAGCAACCTCACCATGCTGCAAGTATCCCAGCGAAGAGGCCATGCTGTGAATCGTAAAAACAAAAACAGCAAGGACACAGTTTAAAAGATCCTACAAAAAAAATAACATAACTCTCAGGTCTACAAAGGTCTTCGAAGTAATTTTAAAATTTGTAAAGTGTGCTACATCATGTAGTTAAGCTTTCGCTACAACCATGGATAATGCATTTCCCAAGTGACAAGGGATGTCAACAAAATCGAAAGATACATGAACAGTTTAGTCATATGATGATAAAATGACAGGCTTTTAAAGATGTTGGAACAGCTCACTGACTGTAATCCAGATGAGCATTAATTTTGTTTTTGTATGTAGGATTTATGCTCGAAATACGTGGTTTTGGACACAGAAAGAAGGATGTTGAGAAAATACAAAACGGAGGGAAAGAAAAGCTATTCAGTCTGAAGGAAAGTGATGACATTTTGGTTGGAAAAATGTAGAACCCAAAGGACGAATCCCCAAAAACAGAAGAAAATGTAATCAAATTTGCCAAAAATAAAACAGATACTGATGTGGAAGGAGACAAACGTACTTCTTGTACCTGGCGATGATATTTTCCACCATTTTGTCCGTGATTCCTGGATAGACTTCTTCAGCCAATTGGATGTTTCGTTCCAGCTCATCGATGGCCAGTCGCTGCTTGGAGTGCTCCCTGTGCTGCTGTTTCAACTATAGAGTCAAAGACGATAAGATTTTAGCACGAGTTAATTATTTTTGTTAGTTTTGATTGATATTTGATGACTGATGTGTGAATGCAGACCTCAGTGAAGACCTGACTCAGCGAACCCTGAAGGACAGAAAACCAGAGGAGAAACAAGAGCTCAAACACAGAATTTAACTGGATATCCAGATATTATGTGCAAATTTGTTTTAATCACATAAAGCTGCCACAGGGTGACAAGGTTTGATTCAACAGAATATTTGATTGTGGTTCTGACCGTTCCATTAAGGACCTTCCTGCTCTCAGTCTTCTTCTTACGCACTGTGGTGAAGGACCACTCAGGAGATTCGCTGTTCTCTATTTTATTGACCTCACTGCAAACAGAGAAACGTGTCATTAAAAACTGCGCTGCATCATCTGAGTACAATCACAATCAGTAAGTGATGGAGTGATCGGATTACCTGTCTGAGTCATCTGAGCTGCTGTCACTGTGCCCATCCTCCTTCCACCTCCTGTACCGGTCGATCAGCTCACTGAGGTACGACGTCTTCTTGCAGTGTTTGACGATGAACTTGTGTTTGAGGAGCTCCTTGGCTGTGGGTCGCTGCGGAGGACGATAAAGATGTTTCAGTGATTGGTCTGATGAAAATGTTTGATTTGAATGACTTTCAGCGGAGATGAAGAAAAATTAAAATAGGCATCTGATGGGATTTCTGTGTCTAATCTGTAAATTTAAGAAACTGGACCAGTCTGAAGACAGGTATCTGCTTAGGTAAGAAAACCAGAAGCAGAGCAGCTGTTTGTCCACCAGGGGGCAGCACATACCAAATACAGCACCATAAAGAGACTCTGGCTTGAAAATGAATTACATTATACCTCAATTGTATCAAACACTGATCCTTTTTTATTGCTTTTTAAAGTAAAATAGGTTAGAGGAAGTGGAAAAAATACACTGCTTAAACATGTAAGCAATTTAACACTTCCAAAAAACTCAAGAAGTTACAAAAACTGCATTTTAATGAATATTTGGGCCAAATATTCAGAGTCTCCTTCTTGAAAAAGAGCAAGATTTAAAATGTTTATGTTAAATGAACTTAAAAAATGTATTGATTTTAACTCATTTGATTGATAAAATGTAACATTAGATAAGGTCCTTTCCATAAAACAACACATACTGTCACCTGATTTACCAGTTAGATTAATAATCAAGAATAAGATTTAACCTAATTTAACTTCAAGCTCTTTGTTGACAATTTCACTGGTAAAAACAAGTATTAATGGAAAAATGTGGCTTAATTAATGCAAGTAAATTAACTTATTGACCCTTTATCATATACCTTTTGAAATGTGATGTGACTGGTACAACTGTCAATAATTTTGGTGCTAAAAATATTTCTCAAGGTTTTTGAGAATTTTAAATAATTCCACCTGTTTAGTGACTGAGATATCTACATTAAGTAGAGGCGTGCAAACTGGAAAAAAACCACATTAAAACCAGTTTTCAAAAATACCCACCAACGTGTGGACAGCAATGGCAATGAAAACCTCGATTACGCTCTTTTCCCAGCACTCTGCTTAGATTAAGTTTCAGTTTAAAAGCATAAGCTTCATTTTGAAGCACTAACATGTTGATCAACTTTGGCAGTTTTGTGAAGTTTGCTCTTGTTTTGTTTCCAAATTTTGAGACGCGCTGTTTGAATCTCTCTCTGGTGCAGGAATCGATGTTCTCATCCAAACCAGTAGCAGACAGGGGAGTCCAGAGCCCCTGAATCTGACTGGCCACAACAAAAGTCTAAACTTAAATACAGCAAAGGCTTGGGTGTATTAATATTGGTTTATTTTCTAAATATCTGACCCTGAATGAAACAAAGTGTGAACACTCCAAGAATAAAACCATCTATAAAGTTATACAAGTTCCTCAATGACAATCTTAAAAATTATGAATTTCACCAGTTTTATTGTAAATAATGAGTTGTTTTGCTGTATATTCTGACTGCTTGTTTTCAAAGCCAAGTCAATAGAAACCATTGAGTTTATGGTTGATAATAGGGCTGGGAAATATATCGATTGAATCAATTAATTTGAGTTATTTTCTGAGGAATATTTAAGAATTAAAATAGAGATTTTCTGTCTTCGACTTACTCTACTTGTAAGTTTTTGCAATGCTCGAAAATATAAATACTGAAAATGTACAGTTTTCATGATGGTAGGCCCTGTCAGGTTTTGCACAAGCACATTTATTTGAACTACATAATCAACATTTTATGACGCACTTTAACTTTAAGAGGGAGATTCAGTTTGGTTCAGGAATAATTTTGACAACATAAAGACAAAATTTTATTCTTGTTGTTTTTGTGTGAAAAAAATCATTAACTGAGTGTTGTGGAAAAAAATCGGGGATTTTGTTTCTAGGCCATATTGCCCAGCCCTAGTTGATAACTTGGTTGACACTTTGGTTGATTAGAAACATTACAGAGCTAGCATGTCTCACATGAGAGGGCTGTTTGTTGAGGCAGGCCTCGGTAAACTCCTTGAAGCTCTTGGAGAAGTCTCCGGTCAGCGTTGGAGGAGGATTCTTGGGGATGTGGAACAGGACTCTCATGGGGTGTAGCTCTGAGTTTGGAGGTTCTCCTTTGGCGAGCTCGATGGCCGTGATGCCCAGAGACCAAATATCAGCCTGAGGAGACAAAGACGTCATGTTTTATTTGTGGATTAGTTTCATCTTCACCCTTTACAGCCGACTTTCCACCTTATATGAAGAGTTGAAGATGTAAACTTTGTCTTTTTTGATGCTTTAAAACGAAAGTGATGGACTAAAGGTATTATCAGACTTATATAAGAAGCTCCAAAGAGGCTGGAGCTGCTCAGTGAGTTCCTTCAACAGTCAACAGATCACAAAACGATCCATCAGTGAAGAGCAAACACACTTTAAGCCTTCACTGATAGTCATGAACATGTTACTCTTTGTGCGGAGCCAGCAGATTATCTGCCCACAGAACATGAGAGTAAACCCACAAACACAGGCGACAGTTTGATTCCTGTTTGCACAACTGCTCACACACACACCATATGTCACACACAGAGTCATGAGGACACACACAGGTTGAATGTCACAGTGTCTCGGCTCGGCTGGACATGTGGCAGGTAGAGGAGACGCTCTCACAGGGGGTCACGTTACAACAAGATGCTCAGCCAGTGTTTGACTGTTAACTCTGCGGCTCCATTACCGTCACACACCAGGCATATGGTAGCCTGCAGAGGACAACACACCAACGTGCAGATGCCAAAAGAAACATCTCAGGATGAGAATAAAATGCTCCATATTCAGACACCAGGCCTTAGAGAGGGAGGCTGCAAGATTTTAACCCTTGGGTACAGGACTAAAAACACACCCTTTCGTCCTGTTTTGGCTTTTAACAGTCACTAACTTTAGCTACTGTAAAAACATATCAAATAAATATTTTCTTCAACTCTTTCTGCTCAAACTGCTTCATTAAACTCAGTCCTGATCAGAAATAATGACTATTTTTAAAAAATTATGGATTTTTATTCTTTAAATGCCAATTCCAAAGGTGATATCACCGTTTTGGTGGGAAAAAAAACAAAAAAACAAAAAAACACAAAATGACCGATTTTCAATTAAAAAAACTGATCAGAGGCTGGAGATTTTTTACATGCTATCACACTCTTTGATATGTCAAAGAAGATGTTAAACATTGGCTTTGATGCATTATTTTTTGCACAGCTTCAGATTTTAATTTTTACTCCAAACTGACTCCCATTATAACCATGTATTTACACCAAATCAGTGACATCACCTATGAAATTAGCATTTCAAGGGTTAAAATCCAATTATATAAAAAATATATTCAGTATTTTTGGGGCTGACCTTGCTGAAAAAATATTTACCTGATTTTTTTTTTACAGCAGCCAAAGGTAGTTGCTGTTAACAGCCACAACAGGATGAAAGGGTAGTAAATTTGTCCATAGTGTATTTTTGACCTTTTAAAATTTTTGAAATCACATTTTCAAAATTTATGTATAATTAAGGTTCCTCACCAAAAATTACTTCACTCTCTTAAATAGAGTGAAAGTTATGGTCAAATAAGTCGTAAATATTACCCCTAGTGGCTGCAAGCAGCCACATAGAGACCCAAGGGTGAAATATACAGAGCTTTTTTTTGGTCCATTATTTCTTCTTTTGGTGGCCTGATTTTGGTCATTAACTCCAGTCCTTATCATGTACAGCAAATGTAGATTAATTTTAAATTAGATTACATAAAACTTAATTAATCCCTTTGGAAAACACTCTCAGGGAAATTAGGATTCCAGTAGCAGTTTAGTATAACAGATATAAAGATATATATATAAAAAAAAGATAGATATAAACAAAAATATAAATAAATATAAATAAAAATAAAAATATGGCTACATGCTGGCTACTGTTCCTTCCCGTCCTCCGTCTTCCTGTTGCTCCTCCTCCCCCCTAGTGAATGCCAGTTTATTTATAAAATGCAACTTCTTTTCACACAAAACATTAATTTATATCTATTTAATGAACAAAATAGTTTTTTGTGCAGGATTATCAGTCTGACATATGTCCATGATTAGTAGCAACTGGAAATTTCAACAAGTTGAAAAAATGTATCCCACTAGCCTACAGTCACTGTTACATCCTATCAGCTCAGTCAAGGTCATCATTTCCCTCAATGCCTCTCTGCAAACATGAAAAATGGCGTAATCAACCAGTGTTTTTTTTGTGTGCAGTTTTTTGCCACTGAGAAGCAGGTTTACAGGGGAATTAACAAGACTTTATATTCCTGTGTTGTAATGGCAGTAGAATGAAAAAAAAGTGTTTTAATGTGAGTCAATGGGGCCAAAAAGGGCTCTAGGGGGAGAACTGTCAGTTTTTTGTCTACACAGTAGAAAATGTTAATACAGTGTGGATGTTGTAATTCCAGGATTAACTGAATAATGAATCCTCATCTGAGAATAAAACCTGACAAACAGAGCAAAAATTAAACTGAAGAGCCCTAAAGGGCCACAGGAGGGCCTGAGAGTTAAATAAATAACAGAAAAAATAATTATTAAATAAAAATTGCTTCTTACAGTTTCTTACACAGCATTATCAAAAATGATCTAACAGACGGATGATGATTGAGAAAACATCCTTGCAGACGTTCAAGATTACAACATCTCATCTGTTTTTGCATATTTCTTCATCGTTATTTTGGAGATTAAATCAAAAATGTCAAAACAGAGGAGCAGCAGTTTGAACAGAAGCTGAAAACAATTTCATCATAAATATCTCGTTTCTGTAACAGTAACAAATTCATCCTCAAACACACTTAAGCTCCAATAAGAGTTGGCACACCTGAACGATCTGCTGTATTTCCAAAATATCCTCGGGTTGTATCGAGACAAACAAAGACAGAAACGGGTCAGGACGTCACCTCCTCATGTGATCAAGAAAAGACTTTTGTTTGCCCAGTTATTCAGGAGTACACAGATACTTAAAGCTTCATTCAGCAGCTTTTTGTTTGTTCTAACCACTTCTATTTATAGACAAATAAGAGGGAATACTGTCCACGTGCTTCATTGGAATCGCCTCTTTACTTTTTTTCTCTTTCTGGGCACATGTGGGATCCTCTTCACTCCCTCTGAGTTTCCTTACAACCCCTCCCCCGGCTTCGGCACAGCATGGGTTGTTTTTCTATTAAATGCAAATAAAACCAAGAAGACTGTGGAAATAATGCAAACGACCTCAAAGCCAGACACAGCAGCAGATCCAAGAGGCTGCGGTTGCTACAGCGATACGCAAACATGGAGGGCGAATAAAAGCAGCAGGAACCCAGCGGCTGAAGAGAGAGCACGAGAGACAGGAGGACTAACAGCCGAACCCTGAAACCATGGAGCAGAGTCAGTTAAAGAAACTGTTTGTTCAGGATGACTCGTATTTCTGTTGTATGTGTGTTAAAGGTACAAATGAGTCAAGAAAATTAATTAATATGACAAATCCAACATGCGACTAATATCCTTAAACCAAACCAACAGGCTGGACTTCCAAGAAATGATGGTTTTGAAAACATTTTTTTTAAACTTCTGGTTCATTTTTTAACTATATTTTTGATGACTAGGTCTAATTCAACTAAAAACAATACATATGGAAACATTTATTGTTTGTAATTTACTGCCTTAACCTTTTCTTTAATTTGTATTTATTATGACATGTGCTGCTGATCTCTTAGCCAGGTTGCCCTTGTAAATGGGCTCAATGGTAATTATCTGGTTAAGTAAAGGTTAAATTAAAAAAAAAAAAGTGATTATTAATTACTAGTGTCAATTACCAAACTTGTACAAAATTTCTCTACCATATAAAATTTAAGTTCCATCAGAATCAGAATCATTTTTATTGCCAAGTATGCAGCATACAATTTGACTCCAGCCCTTGTTTTCTCCAGTACAAGGGAAGTAGTAAAATAAAATAAAAATAGAGAGTAAAATTCTAAAAAATTAAAATGAAATATAAATGAAAATAACTCTTAACAAATGTAGCTAATATACAAAATGTACATCAGGAACATATACAAACATGTTGGAAAATTTACAACTGATGGGAGGAAAGCGCAGCTATGTTGTGTGTGGCTATCGTACAGTTGTGCAAACACTGAGAGCAAAATCCAGACAAACACGGGGCCATATTTCAAGGAAGAAAGACAAACATGAATCAGTTTTATTGACTATAAAATACTAACTAAAGCACTTTTAAAAACAACTTTACAAAATGCTTTGATGGGAACATACAGCAATCAAAGCACAACAATTAAAGCGCTAAAGAGGCCTCACCAACAACAACAAAAAGTCCAACTTAAAGCAAAGAACCCTAAAACAAGGTAATAAACACAAATACCACGATGACCTGTTCAAGAGCACAAAAACACAAAAAGCCAGCAAAGAAAAATGAGCCCACGAGGACCAAAGATAAAAACATAAAAACAAAATGAAGAAGAAAAGGCAATAAAACGTTTAGAAGCAGATGACCAGAAAATAAAGAGAAAGAGACCATAAGCAAAAAAAAGAGTAAGATGAAGAAACAATAAAAAGGATGAAAAGCTTAATAAAACAAGGTAAAAATTCAGAACAAATGTAACTATGGACATAAAAAGTATATATAAAAACAACAAAAGAGCCTAAAGTAAGGCTAGTGTTTGTTCAACAAAGGGCATTAAAAAATCCAAAAATGTCAGCAGAGCTAACAGTCCTGTGTGCTTGTTGTGACTCATTTTTCTTTTTACTGTGTTATGTTAGGTTATCTATTTTTAGACTGAGATAAGCACTTCATGTAATTTTCGTAAGAAATATATACGAAAAAATGTTTGGCGCTGTTAACAGGCTCATACCTTGCTCTTGTTTCATCAATAAAATGTTTAAACAAAAAAAAAAAACAATGAAACACAATGATCATTTGAAAATGGCTGTCACAAGATTAGACTAGTAGAATCTAATAAAAAGAATAAAAAGCAAACACATATGATGAATAATATAACTCACCATATGTCAAGATCAGAGGGAGCTATGAGCTTGTTTCTTAACCAAAACAAAGAGACAGTCATGTGGACTCACTCTGTTTTTATCAGGAGCTTAACAGCTAGCTGAAAGACACCAAATAACATGGTAAGTGATTCAAGTGTAACACCCTGTGTGTGATCATCAGCGCTGATGTGTTGTTTCTACTGAATATTGATGGATATTTTATTCAAAACCCAAATTACAATTAGTTTGAACATTAAATATCTTGTCTTTGTAGTGTACTCAATTAAATATTGTTGAAAAAGGAAAAAAAAAGAAATATATATGAAAGAAAGAAAGAAGAAAGAAAAAAAGAAGATAAAAACAAGTCACAACAAGCACACAGGACTGTTCAGAGTTGCTGAAGAGTTTATTTGATGACTGTAGGCTGAGGCAGGCTAACACTACCCATTGACTCCCAGTGTCTGAGCTAAGCTAATTAGCAGTGGGCAAGCTCTGCCCGTCTCTTCCTTGTTACTGCAGCACAGACTAAAGAACGGTGTCTATCTGCTTGTCATGGACTCAGGACTGAGGCAAGACACGAAAACAAAAAAATGTTGGTGAATCCCTTTAAAGGGATATTTCAGTGTTTTTGAGGTTGGGTTGTATCTGGTGCTTGTTAGTCAGTGAAGTGGATGAAAGGGCCTCAAGCAGTGCCTCACCTTTGAGGAGAAGGAGCTGAGAATACCAGAAAGGTCCACTGCTGTTACACAATTGTGTTTTAAGTAAAAACAAGCCATGAAACTGTTGGGTGGTGAAACGCATCATCAAAACTAAACCCTTAAGTCAACTGATACACGAGGGCTCGTGAGTGTTTACCTTGGAGTCGTAGGCGGACTGCTGTATAACCTCAGGCGCCATCCAGAACGGCGTCCCCACAAACGTTTCCCTTTTGATCTGCGTGTCCGTCAGCTGACCGGCAACCCCGAAGTCTGCGAGCTTCACCTGACCGTGTTCTGACAGCAGGACGTTGGCAGCTGGAGATGATAAAGCAGCATTAAAAAAGAAGAAGAAGAAGAAGAGTCTGTCTGTTCAGTTATAACATGCAGTGGTCATTTTGTTGACTAATTATTTTCGTCATAGTTTTTGTCAACAACTTTTTTTCCCCTGATGAAAACTAGACAGTAACTAATAAAAACAAGCGCACATGGACGAAAACTAAAACTAAATTAACTGACACTTTTGTCACCAAATAAAAACTAGATGAAAATGTTTGACAGAGACTTAATCCAATCAGACCTAATTTGCTCATGTAGAAAGTAGGAACAAGTTATGAATATATCCAATCACAGCTACTTCGGTTGCGTGGAAAGGTTGGATGAGTTAAGAGGGACATCCAATCACAACTGCCTTAGCTTGGTGGTGGTGGGATAAGTTGTGGAGCGATCCAATCAGAGCTCCTCTCTTTATGAATTGATATATTCATGTAGAGCAGGTTCACTGTTTGTTGTCAGTTCTGGTATTGTAACTGAGATGCCAGGTAGCCTAAATAAAGGTGACTGCATTTCACACAAAAGTTCAATTTGTTTCTGTTCATTTATACATTCAAACTTCACTAGCATTCAAAAGGGTTATTAGATGTTTCATTTTATCCAAGTGTAAACACGACTTCAGAAATTCAAGGAAACATAAAAAATGCCTTACACTTTACACTTCATAATTTAGTCGACTAAATTTACAGTAGATTTCATCGACTAAAACTAGACTAAAATGAAAACAATCTATATGACTAAATTATGACTAAAACTAAAACTAAATTAAAAAGTGCTGTAAAATTGACACTGATAACTGATTACAATGTTTCTTATGTTTAATTTTTTTTTGTTCATTAACGGGCGGTTAGTCCAGTTAAACTATTTTACCTTTTATGTAAATAAAGTCATAAATGAGTCTTTACTGTGTCAGTTGTCGTCACAATAGGAGACTTTAATTCATTGATCCTTAAGATCTATTTGATCTGCTTAGTTCAGCAAACATTTGACCAGTTGTTTAAATAAAACATAAATCATCTCACAAAGAGGTGACGTGATCATTATCAGCCAAAAGAGCGTGAAGCATCCCCCAATGATATTTGATTTATAAGAATAACACATCAAACTCAGATTCTGGTACCCTAACAGCTCTGAAGCCTTAAAAAGAGGAGGAAACCAAATCTACAGTTTTATTCAGACTAATCAGCTGTGAGGAAGCCACACCCACACGCTTGACTCTGAATAGGAACAGAATTTACCAACCAAACATCCTGACGTCTTAATGAGTACGACAAACAAGAGACGTTTGATTGAGAAATGTTTACAGAGAAATTAAATCAAGAAAGATTTGAGCCCTTTTAAAACAAAACCTTCTCGCACCACCCTGGTTTCACCATGAAAGCCTCACAAGATCGGGTTTATCTCCTCAGACCACTGCTGAGGTCCACATCACTGTACCTTTTTTATAATAACACATTTTATTGAAATTTCATATTCTGAGCACAACACACAACCCCCTCCCCACTGACCAGACTGTATAGAAAAACAGCAAAAAATAGCATGCATATCTGTGACTTCATAACACTACACACAAATATTTATATCCATAAAAGTGCTAATATAAGAGGGATAATAATATAAATAAATAAACAAAATAAAAACAATAACATTAATTATAAAAGTGACAGGTAAATAAATGAATTAGAGTTAAAATAGAATCACTAAATTAAAAAAAAACATTAAAATAAAAGTAAATAAAAAATATTTAAAAAACAAAAATAAAATAAACATTAAAAGATAAAATAATGATAATAAAAAATGTCAACACACATATATACATACTTGCACACATACACAAACACACATACATATATACACATACATATGCACATACACACAAATATTTATATCTATTAAAGTAGTAATATAGGAGGGATAATAATAATAATAATGATAATAATAATGATCAAATAGAATAAATAACAATAAGATTAATAATAATAATGCCAGGTAAATAAATGGACTAGAATAAAAATAGAATCACTTAAAAAAATAAAATTAAATTTAAAAAATGTTTTAAAAATAATAAAAATAACAATAATATTAATAACAATAATAATAGGTAAATAAATGAACTAGAATTAAAATAGAATCAGTTAATAAAAAAAAGGTTAAATAAAAATATTTAAAAAAACATAATAAATAACAATAATATTAATAATAATAATAATAACAATGACAGGGAAGTAAATGAACTAAAATTAAAATAGAATCACTTAAAAAAATAATAAAAAAAGTTAAATAAAAAATATTTTAAAAACATAAAATAACATTAAAAGATAAAAAATGACAATAATATAAACATCTATACATACATTCACACATACACAAACAATCATACTGTACATATATACACTCATATGCACATACACACAAATATGAATTTGAAAAATAAAAAATAAAATAATAAAATAAAAATAAATAAAGCAAGCATCATGTTCATCACTTTATGCATTTAATTAAATCATAAACTAGCTTCCAGCTCACCCTAATGTGGAAAGACTTTTAGGGTAACAGTCATCAGCAGCCCTGTCCCCTTTCATGTTTTTATCAGAAGTTCTGTGAATGGACTTTTTCCAATCACTGAATTGCTCTCACATTAGGATCAGTGTTTTTAGTTCAATCCCCGTACCTTTAATGTCTCTGTGGATCTTCTTCTCCGAGTGCAGGTAGTCCAGCCCCTTCAGGACCTCCTTCAGCATGGTGGCGATCTGAGATTCATCGAACGGACCCGGCCGCAGCTGCACACACGTGTTCACAAACAGACGCACACGGGCGCAGCGTGATGACACAGAAAGAAAACAGTCAGGGACGTGCCGGGACTCAAACACACCCTGTTCAGTTTCATTCAAGACCAGACTGGAAAACCATGAGGCATCACCACCAGATTAGCTCTTACATAACAACTGATCAACACTTTTATTAAAAAGCTTTTAAGGCTTAAAATTTCCTCTGGGCGAACAATGCAGGCCAAAATATTAGGAGGAGGTTTGAATTATATCATGTTTCTGTCACAGATGGACAAACAGTTGTATGATTTTATGTTTACTCTGATATATTACAGTTAACATCAACATTATGAAGAACAAACTCAAGGAGCAAGTCTCAGAGTGTAATTAAGCCAAAACTTCTGGGAAATCTTTCACATGAGGACCAAATCTCATTAGAAACACTCACCAAGTCAAGTGCTGAACCTCCACCAAGATACTCCATGATGATCCATAATTTGCTGCCCTGAAAGAGACGAAAAACATGTTAATAATATAATATAATAATAATCTATTAGTTAATGAACAAAAATGCTTTTTATTGCCTGAATTATTCTGATTTTTGATTATATTAAATCATCTTTTTTATCTCTGAATACCATGCCAACAGTGAAACACCTGTCCTGCTGTCCTGTTCATCAGAAATGTTTTTTTTTCTTTTTAATTTCTTTGTTTTTTCCTTTATTAGAGCACCAGGACATACAATGGAATCAAACCAACAGAAATCAAACTATGAATCTGAAATCTTTCACCAAAAAGCTCTAGTGCTGGTTAAAACCAAACAGAGCTGTGATCATTTTTAGATTAGTAATTTAAAACAAACAGTCAATGACATGTTTTAATTAGGGATGCAAAGTCTGTTGGATTTTTGCTGATATTCAGATATTTCAAGACATTTAGAAATAACTGAAAGAAGTTTTTTTTATTAAAGCTTTTATATGCAAATACATCTTTTTATAACAGTATAAAATGCTTTATTTGTCCTTTTAAGAGCTAAAAACACTTTATTAACAATCTGTTGACAAAAAAAATTCACCCTTTTCTGGCACCTTTACCTGAAATTTAAAGTTAACATGGAACTATTTGCTCAGCTTAATGCTGATATACTAGGACAATATATTAATATCTGCAGTCATTTTCACATCTGCTTATACTGATATCATACCGACATTATTGTACATCTCTAGTTTTGATGCATTAACTGTGTTTTCAGGGGCTGTGCTCTAATTATTGATGTCAAATGTATTTTTAAAAGGTGAACGTTCAAAAAGACAAGAGTTGGAGATTAACAAAACAATAAACTGCATGAGTTGCACATCAGCCTCACGTCTTGTTCTGAAACTTTGTTCAATAAAACAAACAAAATAAAATAAAATAAAATAAATTCAGACACTGGAAGCAGAGAGAATGGGAATAACATGCAGGACAAAAGCCACCATCGGGATGTAAACCCAGACTGACCCCGAGGAAGAGTCTGTGACTTTTCCATCTCAGGTGTTTCTTGGCTGATTTTGCCCCTTAAATCATTTCATTTTAATAAAGTTGCACATAAAGCGTGTTTTACCTTCAAATATGAGCCGTAGTATTTGGTGATGTACGGACTGTCGCACTGACTGAGCACCGTGATCTCCTGCTGGATGTCTTCGATCTCGTCTTCAGCCTCCTCCAGGTCGATCGTCTTAATGGCAACGACTTTCTGGGTTCGGTTATCGATGCCTTTAAACACCTGCAGGACAAGAGAGATAAAGAAAATATTATGATTGATGGTGATAAAATGTTTATAAAGAAACGAAAGACTATGATTAAAGCAGAACAAAAGGAAAAACTTAAAGATGTCACATTTTGCCTTGAATCAGGTTCATATCTTCATTTTTTTTTTAAACTTTATGTTTCATAACTTTTAAATATATAAGGTACAAAACACCTCTGTTAAGTGACAATGTTATACATCGTAGAAAGAGAAAAATAACAAAAGTAAGCAAACCAGGAAATGAACTAATAAACAAAAAAAAGATTAAATATACAATAAAAACATGTAGATAGATAGATAGATAGACATTCACAAACATTTGTGTACTCATACATATCCATACAAATACAGATTCTTAAACATAACAATAATAATAAAAAATAATAATAATAATGATGATGATGATAATAGTAAAAATAATAGGGCAGGAAAAAAAATAAAAATAAAGGAAATTAGCTACAGTTGCAGTAACATAAATGACTTTAAAAACAAAAATATTCTGAGGGATTCATGGGCGCATATCTTCATTTTTGATGAGTGTTAGATTAGCAAAATAAAAACCCTTGACTTTTACAAAGTGTATCCCTGATCCACCTCTGTTCTCCCTCTGTCTGGGACAGAACTGGAGCTCCTGCCTCTTTAAGGTTCACTGTAACCAGTGAAGGTGTTACAAATAATCCTTAAATTGATGCATTGTGATGAAGACGTAGATGACGAAGTCAATTATCGAGCAAAGACTGCTGCTGGCATTTATTTGTTTTTAAGGAAGAAAATCAAGTGAAGGCAGACTAGACCTGTAAATTAAAATAAAGACATAATTATTTAATTTCAAAAGCACTTTCTAATTATAAGGAAGTGCTTTTAATTGTTGTACTCAGTGACTAAACAAAGTAGCCTGGTGCTGTAATTAACAAAATAAAGGATAAAGAATTTAATTGAACAATTAACTGAATAACTGAGTTGAATTTGTGAGACTAGCAAAGATGCCCAGCCCCAGTAATTACTCGTCCCTTGTTGTCAACAGCTCTTCATTTATTCAAATGTCTCTGCTCTCCTTCCAATGGGCTTAAACTGCTGAGGAAACAACGGTATGATGTCACACCGATAGATCTTTCTCCGGGAAGGAAAGACAAGCAGTTTTAAGCAGCTACTGGCATCATAAACAAAAGAGGGGAAGTCCTGATATCTTGTGCACAGAAGTGCCCGATCAGGCTCTTTCAGTCGAGCTGACAAGCCAAAGCAGAGCACAGACTGTTGAATGAATGTAGAGTTGTTGAGAACATGGTGCTGAACTGACCAATCACCACAGAGCAGACCAGTCAACCAATCAGAGTAAAGCAGGCCCACATGGGGAAGGAAGCCTTAAAGTGACAGGAGCTCTAACAGAGTGAGAATACAGGGGGATCAGGGGTATAAAAGTTTTCTGAACGTTAGTGCCATGAATGTACTCTGACAGCCGTAAAAATGAATAGATGACAAAATACGAGCTCTATGAGCACCCACCTCTCCAAACGATCCTTTTCCGATTCGATCCAATTTGGTGAACAGCTCCTCCGGATCAATCTGAGAACTCTGAGAGGAAGAAGAGGAGGAGAGAAGAAGTAAGGACAAAAGAGGGATCATGTACAAGAGAGAGGAAACAGAGAGAAGAGAGGAAAAGAGGGAAAGAGGAGAAACAAGGGGACAAAAGAAAGTCTTATTAATACTGATTCATATTTTTTAAATCACTTGAAGATGCAAAAAAACTGCATTCGTTTCTAACGCAGTAACAAGGAAGAATCACAACAAGCACACAGGAGTGTTTAGAGTTGCTGAAGAGTTTATCTCATGACTGTAGGCAAAGGCAGGCTAACACTTCCCATTGACTCCCAGTGTTTGAGCTAAGCTAATTAGCAGTGGGCGAGCTCTGTCCGTCTCTTACTGCACACACAGTCCAAAGAGGGGAGTCTATCTGCTTGTCATGGACTCGGGAGTGAGGCAAGACATGAAAGCAAAAAAATGTCGGCGTATCTCTTTAAGCAACGATGATTAACTTTTGTTTCAGGTTCTCAGTAAATTCTGGGCGGCTGGATCTCCTGCTGTCTATGAGCTTCAAAGGAGAACTCCAGATGAGAAAGGCTGCAGACCTGATCCAGAGGAAGACCTGAAGGTCTTTAAAGAGCAAACAGTTTCCCTCTCATTCCCAGCAGATTAAGTCTGATTTCCTCACACACAAAACTTTGCGACACGACGGCAGTGTTGTCACCGCAGACAAACACACACACATGTGCTCAAAAAGCCATAAAAACACAGAAGGAAGCCAGCATGACAGTTAAAGATAACAGGAACTGCATGACCACACACACACACTGCGAGAGCCTCCACTGACTCACATTCATTTCCTAAACTCTACTTTGCTGCCGCGGCTGCTTCACCCCAAAAACTCTTCGGCTTACAGGAAGAAACGTCACAGCCAGGAGCTTATGAAAGAGAAAACCACTGCTGACTTCGATGTTTCTGCAGAATTATTAAATATATTTTACGTCATGATAGATAAATGAAACAAAAGCAACAAAAAAAATCCTTGATTTCTTAACAAGACCATGAAAAAAAACTTTTTTTTTGCAGCGATGCACAAGATTATTGGCTCTAAACTCACTGGCCACTTTATCATAAAGCAAATAGCTCATCAGTCAATCACAAGTCAGCAACTCAATGCATTTAAGCATGTAGACGTGGTCAGGACGGCCTGCTGAGGTTCAAATGTTGACTTAAGGGACTTTGAATGTGGCATGTTGTTGATGCCAGACTACTACTGGGACTTTTGAGCACAACCACCACAAGGGTTTATGGGGATGGTGTCAGATGGCGAATGCATGCCAGGTCCATTGGGGCAAGCAAGGCCCCCAGAGCAACGGATCACTCTCTCAACGTCATTCAACAGCAAGACGAAGAGGTAGTCCCAGCTGGATGACACCAGTTTTTCCTTTTCGTGGTGGATGGTAAATAGATTTGAGCTTTCCTAGTGCTTTTCTAGTCTTTTCTACTCAAACAGCTTCACACTGCAGGTCACATCTACACATTCACACCCATTCACTAACTGATGGTGTGAGTATAGGCCAGTTGTCCTTCAGGATCAACTACGACTGAAAGATTTATCATTTTCAGATCAAAATCGCAATTTCAGACAGTGCAATCATGTGATCCCTAAAGCTGCAATTTTTTGCAGCGCTCCTGACTGACCCAGGATCCGCTGTGTTAATTATTTTACAAATTTGCAGGCAATTAGCATATACGCAAGTGCTGGTAAGCAGGTCAACAACACAAAGCCTCTGTTTAGGAGTAGAAGTTGGGGTGTCCCTTAAATAATGAAAACACATGATTTATCATCAATATTAGATGATGAATAAAATCGTTCAGACCCAATATCAGCTAACACGTTCACGCAACTTTCTTGCTCATTCACACCCCACTGACGCAGAAGTGGGAGCAACTCTGAGTTAAGTGTCTTGCCCAAGGACAAATCGACATGTGACAGCCACAGCTGGGCTCAAACCTGCCCTGGGGCCACATCATGCCCCCCAAACTTCCAGCCCGGCACCCCAGTGTACGATCTGTTGTCAGCCAATATCAACCGAACCCTGAAAATAAATATAAATCAGAACTATACCGTAATATGACAACCCCGGAAAAAGTCGTGGCTACTGCAGGATGGGTGATAGGGACTGATCTCACCTTTAAATACAAATCAAAAATGAAAAATGCTAAACTAATACCATGTTAATTATGCTGAAATAAATCGTTTTTAATCATTTTTAGTTTTCCACCTGGCCCCCAGAGCATGAGTAGGGCCCTATAAAATCTGCAATCACGTAATCACGGACAGAATCACGGAATTGGACATTAAAAGCGGAATTCAATCTAAAAACGGAATATCACAAAAATGACCGACATTTTATGTAAACGTTTTTTTGGAGGGGATAAAAAGGAACATATCTCTTGGGAAAACGGTCCGAGGGGGTCACTAAGGCTGGGGACAATGCACGCTTCACTCCCCCTCCCCTTCCAGCCGCCTGATACACCGGCTAAGTCAGAAAAGAAGCTACGAAACTCCAGTCTAACTCCAAAGTACAAGGCAGAGCAGTTTCCCAATGATTAATGTGTGTCAGGCGATCAAATGTTCTGCAAATTTTGTCAACATACTGATGACTGGACCCGTAAAGATACGTGTGAAGACCACCTGAAGAGTGAGTGATTATATTTCGTTACTTGATACTGTGTCTTAGGTTTTAATTTGAGTAAAATACTAAAAAACAATTTCTCAAAAAAAAAATAAACGGAATATGGGAAAAGTTAACAGATTTTATAGGGCCCTAGAAGTGTGGAGACAAAGACTGGCCCTTGCTCAAATGTAGCTGATGATCTCTTGTTTACTGTCCAAATTGTAAACCAGCAGCCATGACACTTGTAAGAAAACAAACACACACACCATGACTCTCAAATTTTCTCCAAAAGCTACCAAGCTCTTCAGAGAAACCTCCAACAAACACGCCCAGAGAGGCGCATGATTTGATGTTGGGTGAGTTTCCTCCCTGGACTAAAAAAAGAACACATACACACACACACACACACACACTCACATGCAAACGCACACGCAGTGCCCACAATGTTGCCACACCCTGTCAGCAAATACAGTGGTTTGTGCCTAATGATACTTTTAGCTTGGTACAGAGGGAACAGATGAGGAGAGAAAAAGATGAGAGAGAAAATGTCAGACACGGGAATCCCTGCAGAACAACAACAACCTGAGGCTTCAAGTGATGAGACAAACCAAGAACAACCTTTTTAACAGTGTATGAAGTAAAGAGAGAGGGAGATAAGCTAAAAATCTGATTTAAATAAAAGTTTAAGTGCTTCTGTTCATCAAAACATAAATCATCAAAAGAGATTTTTTTTCTGGGGGTTTGCATGAAGCTATCAGAAAAAAAAACTTACAAAGAGTTATTTAAAATAGTTAGGGATGCACAATATTATTAGAAACTTTTGCCAATATTTACAGGAAATATCAGTCATACTTTTTGACCATATACATCCTTATATCTCTATCTTATCATCACTGCATGGGTGCAGTTAAAATTAGGGATGCACAATACTATCGGTATGATTTCAGTAACTGTAGATATGAAAATATTTCAGCCCTATGTATCTGAATCAAGATTGTGGATTTTTTTTGCATATTAATCTTAAATTGAGTGTATAAGGTCTCAAAACAGTGCTGGTTGATGAAATCTGTGTTTTAGCATTCATAAAAGCAGATCAAGTTTCATTCTGCTGTCACTGTCAGAAAAACATTTTATTAATGTGAAGGTGAAGTTAAAAATAACACTTAAGTCATTTCTATGTATTCATAACGGCCCAAATAATTTTAAAATATTGGCGTATTGGAAATTGGCAAAATCCATTATTGTGCATCCCTATTAAAAATTAAGAGTTAAATTTTTCAAGAGTTTAATGTTTTTCTGCAAACAGATTCACATTGAAAGCAACAAGTCAGTTTTCATAAAGTTAAGATTTTTTGCTTTTAACGGAGAATACTGGTATACGTATTTGTAAATATCAGCATACTGGATATCAGAAAAAATCCAATATTGTGCATCACTAAAATTTATGTATGTTAGTATTTCATCTTGCATTTCTTTGTAAATGGAGACTTTGAGAGAACTGTGACTTCTATGAGTCTGTTAATCAATCCATTGTTCCACATTTCTGTGATCATTATGATCAAATTTTCAGAAATTTCTAGTTTTGGGGGAAAGTTTGAAAAAAATTACAAAATCTGTCTTGGCATTCATCACGATTAACTTTTATCCAAGATCAGATAGACGGCATTTTATTTGAGAGTCATGTTTCACATCGAAGGCTTTAAAATTTTACAGTCTCTGCAATTTTAGTGTTGGACACTAGGGCTGATCAATTATGGCAAAACTCAAAAACTCCAATTTAAGTGGCCGCCCACACGGAGACGAATTCAAGCGTATTCACACGAGAAATTTCTAATCATATCGCTGTTCGTCCACGCAAATCAGGTGCCCGAAAAATGCACATTTCTGAAACCTGGTCAAGAGTGGATAAACCTGAAATGCCCGACATTCTTTACAGGGAAGGTTTTGATAACGAAAACATTTTTATCTCCGTGTTGCCAGAACCTTGGTGTGAAATTCAGGCCATGTGCCGCTTTTTTTTCTTGCAATTTTTACTTAAAACAAGAAACAAGAAATAACTCATTATCAAGGGCCTTGGACTGTTTTTGTTGCAGTGATTTTAAAAAGTTTCACCATCATTTGACTTTTACTTCAATTAGGGCTGCCACAAACGACTATTTTGATAATTGACTAGTCAACGATAATATTTTTTGCGATTAGTCAACTAATCGTATCATGCATGAACTGCAGCTTACCACACCAGCATGCAGCTGCTCTTGTATAACCATCATTACCTTCCGGCTTGAAGTGTTTAAGGTATGTGCTAACTAAAAATAAAGACAATTAAGATGGTAGTTCATTCAACTTTTAATGAACTTTGCAGCTGTTATAACGTTACAGCAAAAACATTACATATGTGTTCTAAGACTAATGAAATCGTCATTGTTAATGTTAACATTTACGGCTATAAGTAAGAAGCTCACTGTTGATGCTAATGTTAGCAGCTAAGTAGCCAATTAGCTTACTGAGACGACTGTCCCTCTTCATCAGAAATTGAATCAGCCACAACGTGCTTCCTTTTTGAATGCTTATGCATCGCCATCGTACTGCCATGGAAGGCAAGTTCTGCCTTGCAGATTTTGCATTGCACATTCTTCTCTTTTGTTTTGGTAAAATGCTCCCAAACTTTCGAGCTCCATTGCCATGACACTGTTTGGGCAGAAAGGCAAACAAGACAGCGGAAGGTAAAGCGGCAGTTTTGAGAGAAAACAACACTTAAAAAAAACAAACAATGTGTTGATTATTAAATTAGTAGTGGACGATTTTGATTGGCAACGTCGTCATGACTAGTTGACTAATCTTGGCAGCTCTAACTCCAATCATACCAGAACTCTAATACTCTAAAGAACTAAAATCTGGTATCCCGACAACCCTAGTCTACAACAATAAGAGCAAAAATCAAGTAAACTACAAGAGTGAAAGCATTTCCTTAAAAGGTTTAATTTCAAAGCATATTCATGCTGTTCTTACAGTTTTTTGGTGCATTGTGAGGCAGTTTTCAATTTTTCTGTGGTGCTATATCAAAAAACTTTTATAAGCAGTGAGAAACATCTTTGCTAAAACGATCGCAGCGTTACAGCCATCATGAAACATCTCTGACCGGCATAATCTGTCTCGTAGAACTTACACCACAAACTTTTCTAAAGTCCTGAAAGCAAAAATAAACTCGACTAAAGCTGCTCATTTAGACGCAGTACTAACCAAAACCTTCATAACATCTGCTGAACAGAGACACATTTGTCTGTTTCGAACCCAACTGGAGCAAAGGGCGTTTAGAAGGACCGGTTCACGCGGCTCAGGCTAATGTGCCCGAACAAATCAGTCAACATCCAGGTATGTGACTCCTGGTTAAACTCTGCTTCACATCAGAATCTGCTCCGGAGGTATTTTTAGAAACAGCAGCAGCAGCTCGCCTGTATGGTTAACGTCAGTCTGTCAAACTAACGCTCACGCCCAGACTGAAATCTCTACAAACAGCTGACTGTATTAAAGACAGACTTTGGTCTTTCTATTCCCGGAGATCGCAAGGTCGAGTTTAAAGTTTAACTCGTCCATTTCAGGTCAACAACTTGCATGTTTGTGACAAGGCCATGAGACAGATCACTTTATTTACACTTGTTTAAGAACAGATTTAAGTGTTTCAAAGGTTCGAGTCAGTGAAACAGCAGAACAACAAACAGTCAGAGACGTCCATCCACCTAAATAAAACAGTTAAAATCCTCTCAGTTCCTATTCGAGGGTCATCCAATCAAACATGACAGCCATACTGCCCTTGTGACAATGAGGAAGTTAACAAACAACCATGGCCGTAAACATACCAGTTATTATGCAATTATATTAAGGGTGACACTCTGGGGCTTCCCCCATGCAGATAAACCTCAGACCCTGGACTTGGTCTGATCCTGATATTATTTTTATTTTACATATTAGTGTTGGTTTTTCAGTCGTCTATCCTCTTTTAAAATGAAGAGTGTTACCCAGACTTGTTTTATCAGCTCCAGTTCATTTAAAAGTCAAATCATTTTTATCTTTTGATGACTCCCACGGGGTGGTCCATCCTTTTATTCTGTCCCGCCTTCATTACCGTAACACTCTTCACTCTGGAACATCACAGGCTTCACTCCATCGTCAACAATCAGCTCAAAATGCCGCAGTGAGACTGAGAACTGGTTCAAGAAAACAAGAGCCCATTACTGTGATCCTGCATCACTACACTGGATACCAGTCAAGTATCACATCTAAATTTTACTAGTAACTTATAAAGCTTTTAACAACCAGGCCTCCTTGTTTTATCACTGATTGACTGACCCCGTATGAGCCTGGACGCCCTCTCAGATCAGCTGATCTGGGTCTACTTAAAAAAGTTGTTGGGCCTTTTCTATGTGGTTTGCAGACTCTGTCCTTAAAACAATCTTTTATGGAAAAAAAAGGCTTTTAACCACACAAACTCTTTTGTTTTGTTTGTATTCTTGTGCATGAATTAATGTCAATATATTGATTAAATTGATTAATTTTAATTATTTTCTGCAGAAGATTTAAAAATTAAAATAGATTTATTTTTTCTTGATTTACTCCGATTGTAAGTTGTTGCACTGTTTGAAAGTAAAAAGACTAAAAATTTACAGTTTTCATGATGGTAGGCCCCGTCAGGTTTGAAACAAGCAAGTTAAGGTGATTTTTTCTTTTTTTTCAAAGATATTAAATATTGATCAGAGATGTTAAAATGCTGCGAAAATAGCTCAGCTTTTAGTGTTTATCTAGTCAAAAACCTAAATCTACATTTTATTACTCACACTTTAACTTTAAGATGGAAATTCTGTTTGGTTTGGGAATCTATTTTGACAACATAAAGGCAAAACTTGATTCATTTCAATTTTGTCACAGGACTTTTATTTTTTAAAGAGGGAAAAATTAATAAAAATCCTAAATTGAGCGTTGGGGATTTATTTTTAGGCCACATCGGCCAGCCCTAGCATCTATACATTTTAATTCTGTAAAGCACTTAGTCACTTTGTTCCAAAAAGTTCTACATAAATAATGGTTATTATCCAGTCATCATGTCCTGAAATATTAATATAAAGTTATTGTTTCACAAGTTATGGATGGTGAGATGTTTTGTGAAGTTAATTACCTTAACTGCAGCTTTTTGGTGTGGATCAAGATTGATGACTTGCCAATTAAAGGCCCTGTCTTTGACTCCAAATTTTACTCAATTAATCTTAAAATCCTAAAAAATGGTTGTGCCAATTTTTTTTCAAAAAATCCACCGATAATATACAGAAATTTTATTTCACAAGGACAGAATGGTGGGAAATTGACATACAAACTGGGGACATAATGTATAAAATTCACAAAAAACACTTTAAATCAAGAAACACAAATCAACTGTAGGAATTTGGAATAACAAATAAGGAGCCTTAACAAAAATGTCAAAAAGACACATTATTACAGTGACGGACAAAGAGAGCAAAGCATGTCTGTATTTATTTGTGAATATAGAAAGAGATTAACACATCATCTCTTTGAAAGTGAGCAGATCACCTTCACTGGCTGAAGCTGTGTGGGAATCTGAAGTATCAACACGCCAGAACTAAACAGAGAAGGGGGATTATATAAACGTCAGAGGTCATGGTTTGACCTTCCTGCTCAGCCTGGTGAAAAAATAACAAGAGAAGGAGGAAGTCAAATATTCAACAGGTTTCGGATTGAACTTTCATTTCATGACTTGAGGAAACACAAACTGCAATCTTCACAGTAAAAACAGCTAATTTTTGACTGTCAGTGGAATAAATCTTTGACTGCCTGTAAGACACTCAGTCTGGGAATTTTAATGTTAGCTTATCAGTTACGGGCGTTCAAAGAGAATTACATGAATGCAAACATATCAACTCCTAAGATGTTGACATCGAGTTCATGTTAATGTTTTAACAAAACCACAATGTCAAGAGACTTTTTAAAAATGGCTAATTGGGATAAATATTTAGTCATTAATCTGCAGGATTTCAATCACGGAAGTAGGCTGGAAATAACTAAAAAAAGGAACATCGAGTTAAAATTAGAGAGCTCACAGAGAAAGTTTGTTTTCTCTTGGCTGGATGCATTAAGCTAGTTATCATGAGATCAGCAAATCAAGACAAACTTATTTATCAACCTTCTTAGTTATTTATTTTATTCTATTACTTTACAATTACTTATTAACTGTTTTTAATCTCTGCTGTTCTTACTCCCCTCTCATTGTTTTAGTCCTGATTTTACCATCTTCTCATGTTTTAACATACTCTATACCTGATGTGTACCTGATGTGATGTCGTCACCTACCGTCACCTCTCTATGTATCTATAAATCTATCATCTATTTATTGTCTTATTGTTACCTTATCATTTTATATAAAAAGAAATACCCTCTTTTCTAATTTTACTCACATGTACATGTTGAAATTTTAACCTGTACTAATGCAGTATATTCCATTAGTACTTCAGTCGTCTCCATTTTCTTTCCTTTTGATGCTTTATTGAACATGAACCTTTACTCCTTTAGTTTTCGTTTGACATGATTGTTGATTTATTCTCTCCAGAGTTCTGCCTTTTTCTGCCTTTGTTTTGTCTGTTAAAGCACTTTGTTAACATCTGTTTATAAAGGTGCTATATAAATAAAGTTATTATTATTATTAATATCTTACTCAAATCAAACTTCGTAGACTTGTGTTATTATTGAGACACTGCTGTCCATACGGCAAGAGGAAGATTATTGCATGAAACAAATCTGCATTTGTTTAAAAGCTTTATTACAATAATCACTGAGGTACTGGGGACCGCGCTGCTCTTTTACACATAAAACCAAGAGCACTAAAGGGTCCATATTCTGTATTTATTGTTAGTTTTATATGCCCTTTATGCACGTTTAACAAGCCTCCTTTCAATGATAGAATACTTCATATACAGGACAAAAAGTCCACAGCATCTGGGCTTGCCCGCCACATACACCTACCAATGTGACATTCTACCATTGTTTCATCGGTAGGTCAAAACCATTGACTCAGGATAGGAAGCTCCTTGCAAAGCATTGATCACAGACAGAATGCAGACTAGTCAACCAGCTTGGTATTTGCAGAGATTTTCATATCTGCCACACTAGGTTTGTCACCTTATAACCAATATTCAAATATAAGTTGAAGCATGGGGGTAAAAAAAAAAACGTACTCAAACTGTAAATACATTTTTAAATATAAAATAAACAGCTCAACAGCACACTAGGGTGCCTGAACCGAGCAGTGAACCACTTGATTTCAGTGCTACCCTTACAGCCAGAGCTCTCTTGACCTCAACAACAACATCTTTCCAGCCAGAAACCAACAGAAGAAGAAGACACTTCAGGGAAATGGAGGTACGGACATACACAACTATAAAACACATGAGGAGCACTGCATGGAAGCACATTGGGCTCCGCTGTGTGTTGATGATGTGCAAACAAACTGGACCCATTTGTCAGACGTTCACCTGCTGCTTTCATGTCAGGTATGCATGATTCAGATTATCGTAACTCCTCGAGTATTCACACTATCCAAAAAATCCAACAGATTCTAAAGGCTGAGAAACGCAGCTTTCCAGTGAAATATGGTACATTACGGTAGAGGCTAGACTGCCTGAGGGTGAGGGCCGTGAAGTGAGCTGAACTGGAGAGCAGAGTGAAAAAAAAAGGGGGAGAGGATTATAATTATAGTACTAAAATGGTTAATAAGCATACAAGCTAATAATAAAATCTCTTTGGTTATTAGCGTGAATGCTTGAAAACCAGTTTTCATTTTTGAAAAAGTGACAGCCTGTGATGCTCTTGTGCATCCCTACTTTTTTCTAAGCTGAGGGTCTAAAGGTGCTGCATTTTGGTTTGATGTGGTTCACAAAGCTTATATGTCTAGTGGCTGGCAGTTCATTTAAATTTACATATTGCTATTTTAAGATATAATCCTTCAGTGGCTGGTTTCTGATCAATCAGGGCATCTCTACTGCTCCTGTGTTTCCATGTACTCCAGCTATGAAAAAAGGCTTCTTGTTCAGCACCTGACTTCATATAAACAGAGTTTTTTCCTTTACAGAAGCTCCTTTCACAAAGTTGGTCAGTTTTTCCATTCAGTAATTCTCAGGTCGGTGCTCTTTTCCTTGGCAGATCATTTTTATTTATAGACTTTCCATAAATAGTCTCTTACCACCATAGGGCACCTTTGGTTGTACATTGGGCCGGGTCTGATGGGAAACAGAAGAGGGGAGTGTAACTAAAGAAACAGAGACTCTGACAGGGCGACACACCTGAAGCTTCACCACTGATAAGAAAAACTGTGTCGATAAGGAGAGCATTCAGGTCAGAAAACGAGGGCGAGGCAGAGCTGATTGTGCGGTCGCTCCGTGAAAACACTCTCCGGCTCGGGAAAAACTTGGACGCGGTTTTGGAAAAAACAGAGTGAGAAAGTGAGCGAGGCAGAGGGATCCATGTTTTTACTAACAAGTGGAGTCCAAATATCCAAACAAGAGCGGCTCTATGTGTGTGTAAGCGCTGGGGGTCAAACGTCACAGCTGCAGCAGGACCGAGCACAAACACAGCTCTCTGAAAAATGACCTTTGCAGATCCGCGTCATGTGAGAATCTCTGCGCTCTTTCCTGTTTGGTTAGGCTCGGCTCAGAAACGTGACATGGACGAGAGGGGGAATCAGACATGAGAACTTTATGGAACTGATCCAAACCCAGAGTAATTCAACGTTTGTAAAAAACCACAGAAGAGAACAAATCTGAGGGCTGTTAAAGAACTTTGTAAAGTTATGTCAGATCCCAGAATTTTAAAGTTTGATTGACTGTCAAACTTAAACAACATCTGTATACGTTCTGATTCCGCAATGACTGTGCAATCAGAGAAAAACAACAGTGATTTATGGAGCGCCGTTTGGGCATAAATCAGTGATATCAACAGCAGTTCAGCTCTACTCGATCTCAGGCCGGGCTTGCAAGGCATGAGCCTTCATATATGGTAAATACCTACTCTCCAAACAAGCACTCTCCTAAATGTCACTGTTAATCAGCTTATAAAAACAGAGTGAGCCCTCATGGTTGTCATTTTAATGGGGTTAAGAAACAAGCCCTCTCTGATCCTGCGTAATCAGAATCAGAATCAGAAATACTTTGTTAACCTGTTCAGCCCAAGCCCCTTTTTTAAGCCTCCTGCTCGAAACCCATACCCATAAAGAAAAGAGTGTATCTCTGCAACCAAAAGGTCTATTTGAATAATTTTGGTGTCATGATAAAAGTAACACTTGAGAGATTTGTCCAGATGTCTAATTATCAGTATATGTGTTACTGGGACAGAGTAAATGAAGATAGAAGTCAGAATAATTTGAAAATCTCATCCTCACCTAAAACAGAAACAATTTTTTATCGTGAATATCTCTCTTAGAAATGATGCTGGAGTGGCTGTGAAACTCTAAAAATGAATAATAAAATATGTTTACATCATCTCTGCAAAGGATTATTGTTATAAAGTGATGCAGAGAAAAATTAAAGAGGTTTCATAACAATATGGTCAGGCAAGGATTTTGAAAAACAGTGCATATTTAGCCAAAAGTCAAAAATATATGTATTTGTCAAATAAAAGCAGACATGACTGTAGTCTTAAAGGCACAGTTCACTGCTCGTGCTGTGGCGTGGAGGAGCTTTTCTCCTGAGCCCCAGCAGACCCAAAATTGGGTCCTATGGGGCTGAAGAGGTTAATCCCCAAGGGGGAATTCGGTGGTTTCAGTTGCTCTTCTACACAGTATAGCAGCATGAATACCAAACAAAGACATTAAAATAGATAAGAGCATAAAAATAAGTAAGCAGGTTGCAAAATGCAGAATCTTCAAGCTATATCAACTTCCTTATGAAGAAAAAATAAATAAATTCAGTAAAAGTGAGACTATGAACAAGGCAGAGGAATTTACACTAACATTAACAGTATTTAGAATATTAACCCATTTAATACCATAACTATAACAGGCCATCTGGTCTTTTTTTGTCAATAAACGTGTCAGGAAATGTCCTATGAGTAAATGTTTTCAGGCTTTTTTTCATGAGAAATAATAGTAAACAATTCTGGCAAGTATTTTTCATTATAATGTTATAAATGCTTCAGAGTAACTACAAGAGAAAAATAAAATACGGCAAAACACAGCAATAAAACACTCCAGAATGACACAACTGCTATTACTTATAATAAATTCACATAATTTACACCAAAAATAGTTTGTCTCTGAAACTTCTTACTCTGCTCTCCGGTTTAGCTCACTCAATGTACCATATGTCACTGGAAAGCTCCACTTCTCAGCTTTCAGAATCGGTTGGAATTTTTTGGATAGCATTTATACTTTGACGAGTTATGGTAATTTGAATCATTCATGTCTTTTCCTGTCTTCTGCGACAGCTTCAGAGTACAAGGAGTGGCAGTAAGGATAATCCACTGGGAACTGCACTGGATATTACGTTTAAATGCTGAATTATACTGTGCACAAGTCGTTGTTCGTTGTTGACCATGGTCTCCCTGCCCCGCCTCCCCAAAAGCCAGTCTGCAACTATCTTGTATTATAAAGCCGAAGGCCATATTGAAAAACAAATAAACAACAAAAAAGGTGTGCGACCACTAATATAAACCAGCAAAATTATCACAAGGCCAGGCTGTTTGTCTTCTTGTGGTACATGTTTTGTAGTTAATCATCCTTCTTTGGTATTTTGACTAACAGACGTCACGTAATCATGAGTAAAGACTTCAATGACTTCTATCTAAACTGCTTTTCAATCTGAGCAGATTTAGATCTGCTGTGACATGTTCCTGAAGCTGCAGTGCAGGTTTGAAAGGTCATTTAACTTCTGCTTCACAGCTGCAGTGTTGGAAAATATGAACACAAACAACCCGAACACAAGAAGACAAGAGCGGAAAAACGTCTGCTGAAGAACTGACTCATGCCCACAGACAAGACCTCGCTGTGTTCTGAAAGCTGCTGATCATTTCTCACTCAGAAACACAAACAGTCTGAGGTGACGTCTGTGTGAAGTTTGCTGCAGCCTGTGATTCTGTTATGACGGGAATCCTGTGAGAACTGGAGCTGTGACAAGGTACAGTCGTAAAAATTACAGAGAGAAGACGACAAGGGCACTCCCCTCCGTTTGATCAAGACGGTCTGTGGTCACGCCTGCTCTGACATTTAGGAACAACCTGCCTTTGTGCGCCGTACCTGTTCACACCACAGCTGATCAGACCGAGCAGCGCGGGAAAGTTTCACCACGGCTTCAGGATTGATCCTCAGCAGGAGAAACAGTTTATTGAGGATGCAGGAAGTCCCCTCTTCTCTGTTTTGAGTTCTCAAGAGGGGTCAAAGGTCGGCCAGAAATCCTCTGTGAGGCCTTTTGGGACTGGAAAAAATTAAAATCAGGATCATCTGCTGTGTTGAAAATCCCCCTTTAGAGCAAAAACTGGTCTAAAATGCTGCTCGTTATCTGCCTGTTCCCAGGATTCAGGCTGAGAGCACAGGCACTACTGCAGAGAGGATCCCAGCGGCCACTTTATTAGGTACAACTTCCTACCACAGCAACATTCCTCAGAGATTTTGGTTATATCTCCATGAAAGCATCACAGTTTCTGCAGATTTGTCAGCTGAACCTCCATGATGAGAAACTCCTGTTCCAACACATCCCAAAGGTGCTCTACTGGATTGAGATCTGGTGACTGTGGAGGCCACTTGAGTACTGTAAACTCACTGTCATGTTCAAGAAACCAGTTTAAGATGATCTGAGCTTCCAGACATGGACAAAAACTAAAACTAAATTAACTGACATTTTCATCAACAAATAAAAACTAGACAAAAATGTTTGACCGAGACTAAATCCAATCAGACCTAATTTGGTCATGTAGAAAGTAGAGACAAGTTAGGAATATATCCAATCACAGCTACTTTGGTTGTGGTGGTGGGATGAGTTGTGGAGCGATCCAATCAGAGCTCCTCTCTTTATGAATTGATATATTCATGTAGAGCAGGTTCACTGTTTGTTGTCAGTTCTGGTATTGTAACTGAGATGCTCTGCCAGGTAGCCTAAATAAAGGTGACTGCATTTCACACAAAAGTTCAATTTGTTTCTGTTCATTTATACATTCAAATGTTACGAGCATTCAATAAAGGGTTATTAGATGTTTCATTTTATCCAAGTGTAAAACATGACTTCAGAAATTCAAGGAAACATAAAAACAGCCTTGCACTTTACACTTCGTATTTTAGTCGACTAAATTTACAGTAGATTTCATTGACTAAAATGTTGTAAAATTTCATCAACTAAAACTCGACTAAAATTAAAACAATTTAGATGACTAAATTATGACTAGAACTAAAAGATATTTTAGGCAACAGACTAAAACTAAAACTAAATTAAAATGCTGGGTCATAAAGGGGTGAACAAGGTAAGGAACAATTTTCACCTGCAAAAGCCTAAACCCTGAACCCATAAATCCAGACTCATCAGACCAGGCAACATTTCTACAGTCTTCATTGTCTAATTTTCATGAGCCGGTGCAAATTTATGCTTCAGCTTTCTGTTCTTAGCAGACAGGAGCGGCACTCAGTGAAGTCGTCTGCTGCTGTAGCCAATCTGCTACAAACTTTGGCTGGAGCAGTTGGTTATCCAGATACTGTCACCTTTCTATCTTTTCGAACTACTGAGGCCATTCTCCTCTGACCTCTGGCTACATTTTTTGGATATGTTCTCTTTTTTGGACCACTCTCGACAAACCCTTAGGGAGGTCACGGATCAGATCATCAGTTTTAGACCAGCCTATCAAGCATACCATGTTCAAAGCCACTACAATCACCTTCTTCTCCATTCTGATGCTGGGTTTGGACTTCAGCAGGTCGTCTTGAACAGTTCTACATGGTTAAGTGCATTGAGTTGCTGCCATTTGATTGGCACAAGTAGTCGAGCAGGTGTACCTTATTAGATGGCTGGTGAGTGTACTGAATTTGGTATAGGCTAGGCTGTTTTTCTAGTAAAGTTACAAGAGCTATTGCTTGAACAAAAGGACAAACTATATTTGAACAACAGTATGCAACTGAAAAAATAAAGTAAAATAGTTTACATACATCCTTAGAGCGAAGAGAAAAGAAACACCATTTGACAATCACATGGTACTTAAATGCTCCACTTACACCCATGATAACAAAACTAAAACTGTTCCCATCTGTTAAGTATCAATAAAAACATCTCTGTTCCCAAACAAGAAGTCATTATCGATTAGTTTTATCATTAAAGTATCGTATCAGTTGTTTATGACCGTGAGTCATCTGAGAAGTCTGAGCCTCTCTGCAGCTTCACAGCGCGTTGCTGTGTCAACATCCACAATCAGGTCACGGAGGGATTATCTCAGTAAGGCTCTCTTTTCTTTAATATTAAAAACATTCTTATTCATATTTGTGTATACATGTGTATTTATATTTTTTTTATTATCATTATGGCATAATGTTATCTTATTTTGTTATCATTTTTAACTTAATTTGTATTATCATTTTTTATTACTTGATTAAATTTTAACTTTAGTTCATTTATTTACCTGTCATTAGTATTATTAATATTATTATTATTTTGTTTATAATTGTTATCCCTTTTATGTTAGTCCTTTTATGGATATAATTATTTGTGTGTAGTGTTATAAAGTCACAGATATGCATGCTATTCTGGGTATGTTGTGTTCCAGCTTCAAAATCAATAAAATGTTTTTGTATGTTTACAGCCAATAGTTTGGACGTACATGTCATATTGGCTGTAATTTCAGCAGATTGTTTATATGGACCATAATGTTCCACTTAAAAGATAAGAATGTCTACTTCAAAAAAACCAAAACAATACACCAGGGCTGGGCGTTTAGTAAAGTTTCAATTTGGAATAAAATTATGGCTTCTCACAATTATGAAAACGAGATAATCAAGATTACACACTAGTGGATGCCATGCTCTTTAATAAACTGCAGCAGAGTCTCTAAAACGTTGTCTTCAGTCCATTAGATTATATTAGATTATATTACATTAGACAGAACTTTATTAAATACTTGGGAAGACTCCCTCAGGGTAATTAAGATTCCAGCAGCATAGCAAGCACACAGGGTAAAAAGAAGCACACACGCAACAGAAAAACAAAAAAAATCAAAACAACTGGCCAATATAAATATACATAAGTCACAATAGAAACAGTTTGCCACAATATGGCTACAGGCTACTGCTCCTTCCCGTCCTCTGTCTTCCTGTTACTCCTCCTCTTCCCGAGTGAGGAATTGTACAGTCCAATTAAGTCCAAAATATTAATCCAGAGTCTAAGTCTGGACTGATATTAATGCTCAGACCAACAGCACAAAAGCTAACCAGCTATGTTAAACAAGCGATACCTTGCTCCAAAACAAATGTGTGTTGTGATGCATTTGAGGTCCAGTCAGAAACACTGTGATGTGTTCAGGTTGGCTTGGTAAAATTAGGATTTGACGAAGCGAAGAACATGATGTGTTTAAATGTATTTTACAGAATTGGAGATTTCAATTTTTGCTGAACTTTCTTGGCATTATGAAATAATTACATACGTTATATTATGTTAATGAGTTCATGTTTTCAAGTGCATTGTCTTTTCTATATTAAACTACTTGCATTGTTTTGTCTGTTGGATTGAATTAATAGTTTTAGTTAGTCTATCAATTTTGTTTTCACATAATTAAAACAAGTGATACATTAGCTTTTAATTGTGTAATTCAGACATCTTTACTGTATAATGCTTGTTGAATTGCTCCTTGAGAACTTTTTGTTTTGCTTTAAAATAAGCGTGAACCATGATCAGCATTGGCTGATTTCACAAACACATGATCGATTACTAGTATAGGCCAATAAAAGCCTGATCTGGACATCCCTAATTTTGGCTACAGGCATTTTTAACCACTACCTCAAACACAAACCTCCACCAAAGCATTTCAAACGCTGTCGAGCGAGTTATGGTCAAAAATGTAGAAGCTGCCATCTCTCGCAATTTTAACAAATTATTTAAAAAAATATTGAATCCACATCTGGCTTCGGATCACCACCAAAATCATATCACTTCTTTCTTGTGCCATGCCCAACATTCCCTCAAAATTTCGTCCAAATTCATTCATCAGTTGTTGAGATATCCAGCTCACAAATGAACACCGGCAAAAACATAACGTCATTGGTAGAGATAATTAAAAAATATGATCTTAATTACTAGATGTAATACTGTTAATATTTTTTTGATATATGGTATTTTGATCAAGTTAAAGAAAAACTTATTTTGAGTGATTTCTGGAACCCATGTTTTTATTTTTCTTCTGAGAAGTAAAAGAAAAATGATTAAAATTGGAAATCAAATTTTTTGAAAAATACAGAGCTTTTTTTAGGCCGTATCACCCAGCCCTAGCTGCAAGTAAACATTGTTTCTGATCAACTTGTCTCTTAAAATGTCTACAAAATTTTAAAAAATTAATTAACAAGATGACTAAACAACTGATTTTGTCCACCATTAGGCTGCCTGTTGCTTCATAAACTTGCGTAAAACTCTGCGTTTTCGTGACTACATTGACAGAAAACTACCACATCTGTTCAGGTGGTCTGAGCCTCAGTGCAGGCACCACTTCAACTAAAATTAGCAGTGAAAAGTTAAACAGAGTCTCATTCAAAGACTTTTCCCCAAGGCTGCAGATGTTACAGCCCAACAACAAACACTGTATTCACAACAGACTGAAGAGCTTGTGTAATATTTACACGTTTTGGAGATTACATCGAGCTCATATTTCCTCACTGTGTAATAATACCTTCAATAAAACAGTGTTTGAAGAGCTAAAACAGACTCACCAGCTGATTAGTGTTGGTGGTCTCTGTGTTAGGATTGCACAACAGCATGGCATCAGTCGTTGATAAAATGGAGGCAATCCAGAGGGGCAGAGGTACGATGAATAAATGTGACTTTAATGCCATCAGTCAGGGTCTATGACGGGTTGAAGGAATCTGGATCTGGTGCTTTTTGCATCCATTTGTCGCAAAATTAGAGATTAAGTGTCCAGAAATATGCAAATCCAAGTTTAATGCATGAGAGGTTGGAGTGATTGATCCTTCAGTTTTGGGATTATTAGAAAAACATCTTAAGTGGGGTATACACAACCCAACAATTGGCTGACTTTTGGCACGGATCTCCACTTGCGATCAAACTCAGCAAATGCTTGATTATCTGATAGTTCTAACGCTGATCTCTCCTGATTCTCTTGAGGTTTGAGGGGTGCTAAGAATAATTTTACCCTCTCGGAAAAGGATCAGGGCCATACTTATGACTTGTAAGTATTCAACATGTTCAATATTTACAATCAAAAGCAGGGAGCAAAAGTAGCCATGGCAACGAGAGTAAAGGTGAAGCATAGGGCTGCCTATTTCCAGCAACTTTACAATACGATACCAACACTGAGGCCACGATATGATATGTATCCCGATACATGTAAATTGCGAACACTGACTATGCTTTTAACAGAATTTCCAAACAAGTTTTGTTTTTATTACAAGAAGAAACAGAACAAGGATGAGTTTTAAATGATTCTGCAACTTGAGAAACTTAAATTCAGGTCCTTAAAGATGGTAGACTTAAGTTCAAGTTTGAGACATGTGCTTCATCATGTAGCTTGTCTTCTACTTTGAACTGTGCCATTGTTAACATTACCCAAAGTGTATTGACAACAACTGTCAAAGCATTGTAGCTGTATCGATTCTATAGAATCCGTATCAATACACGAAACCGGAAGGAATGTGTGACGATATTTTGTCGTATCGACAAAATATCACGAGCACAGGTCAAGTGAAGCATAAAATTATAAAAGCGTCAAAATGGAGGTACAACTTAGTGCCTTTTTTAAAAAACACAAGCATCTAAACAGCGTAACCTGTACATTATAACAAACTGATGAGAAGAGGAGCTAAAATCACAACCGCCAAGGATGTGATAGGAAGCTAACTGCCAGGCACATTTAGTCTCTTGACGTTGTTCACGATATTTGTTTATAATAAAGTCATGTGTTATCACAAGCTGCTAGAGCAGAGGTGCTGCCTTCTTGGTAAATGAAGGGGTTGGTTTGTGGTGTCCTGTGTCTCTCTCTGTGGCTCACCAAACACTACAGGAACAAAACTGATAAATCTGACATTATTCGTCTTCATGTGTGGCTCTCTCACTGTTCCAACATCGGTTTAAGTTTTAAAAATTTTTATGTGGACCAGGCCTTAGCTGGGAATTAACAGATCGAGGGTGAAAAGGAAAGCAAAGAAGGCAACATGGTGTTGAGTTTTCATCAGGCTGTTGTTATAAACATGTTTGTATGAAGTCAAATTAACATTTACACTTTTAAAACAACACTGGCGTCCATTTGCAGTCTTGTTTGTTAACATCAAAGTTTGCACTCGATTCTAAATGTTTGTAAATCAGTATCAAAAAAGACGTTTCTCCTATGATTTAGATCGCCTGAAAACACACAATTTGTACTATTTGTCTGAACGGGCTTCTGAAGTACACAGCTGTAGCTGGCTGCATGCTAGCTTGCTTCCTAGCCCATTAGCCAGCTGTGTTCCCAGTTTATAGCTCTCTGCTTAGCTTGGTTAGCTTGCTGCGTTGCCTGTTAACCAGTTAGCTTGCTATCCCCTTAGCCCACTGTGACAGTGATGTTTCTTCATTGAACAGCAAAGAAAAAAGTGAGTGTGTGGCTGTATTTTAGATTGTACAGTGTCATGGTTAAAAGAGAGCATCACATGTCATATTCAAGTTAGTCAAGTTTGGTTTTTTTATTACCGAACAAAGGGCTAGGCAATATATCGATTAAATTGATTAATTCAAATTGTTTTCTGCAGATTTAAAAATTAATATTTGTTTTCTTGACTTACTACAATTTTAAGTTGTTGCAATGTTTGAAAATATAAATACTAAATTTTTACAGTTTTCACAATAGAAGGCCCTGTCAGGTTTTGCAAAAGCACACGTTTAGGCTAATATTTTTTTTTTTAAATGAGATTCAATATTTATAAGAGTGTTTCATGTTAATATACTGCTAAAATAGCTCAGTTTTAAGTGTTTATGGAGACAAATAACATAATCAACACTTTAAGAGGGAAATTCTCTTTTTGGGAATACATTTTGATAACATAAAGGCAAAATTTGATTTATGTCATTTTTGTGTCACTTGGGAGTTTTTTTTTTGAGAGAGAGGGAAATTTTGATTAAAATCATGAATTGAGTGTTGCTGAAAAAAATCAGGGATTCTACTTTTAGGCCATATCACCCAGCACTAACCAAACATAGAATTTAATAGTAATAGTAGTAGTACCATTTCCACAATGCGGTATCAAAAAAGCATTGAAGTATCATTTCTTTTGACAACCTTAGCAGAGACAATGGGAGGCGTTTCATTTCCATGTTAAATAGAGGAAATGCTTTGATGGTTTGTGCCCTCGGAGCACTTCTAGTTTTCTCACGTTATGAAGCTCCAATAAACAAACCACTTTCCATTTGTTTAGTGCCTCTAAAAAAAACAGCCTTTTAATTGATCCTAAAAGCTCTTACATAACATCATAAAAACCACACCAATCTGGAGCAAAACTTCAGCTTTTCAGCTGTGTAATCACATTAAGCCCGCTGTATATCTTTTCTCACTCGTAATAAAGCATTACACAACACTTCTGCCGTCAATCATTCGTCGCCCTCGCAGGTAAAGACAGAACTTCCTGTCAGTTTGAGCCGCAGAGGCTGCAGCTGCTGCCTGGTGTCAGGTGTGCGTCTGTGTTGATTCAAACAGCCTGTGACACTCTGAAGCCCCGCCCACCCTGGGGACGCACAGAGCAGGCAGAGCGAGCGAGCGAGCGAGACGGCAGCCTGTCCCACAGGTAGACACACCTGAAAGAGCCGGCCGAGCAGGAGGCCGAGCGAGAGAGGCCAATGACTCGCGTTACACGCCTTTCTGAGCTGGAGGGAACACACTGACGCCTCTGTTTGCCTCAAGACCAACAAAAATTACATAAATATGACTTCAAACCATATACAGCTGAGAATATCCTTCAGGAAGTCCAATATAAAGTAATCGAAAGCCAACGTGGAGCTACTCAGACAATAAATAGCACACAAAATGTGATTTATAGAGGCAGACACACCTACTGACTTGTGAAACAGCCCAATTATAAGTCATATAAAGCTGAATCAGTGCTATAAATAAGGTTAGAATAAGGCACAATGAGTCACTGTGGGAACAGCACATGAACATTACAGTTATGCAACCACACAGAGAGGCTCTTTATACAGATAATAAGGACTATAGAGTCACTTTAAACCACAAAAACACATCACAGAGTATTCAAGTTTATCACTGTTTTTATACTGTCATGACAGAGACCTAAAGATGCATTTTGACTGTCTTTTCAACACAATACGTTTTTTTATTTGAGAGTTTTATAGCCTACTTCCTTATATTCAAATACATACCTGAATAAATGCCTCTGTGTATAAAATAAATGCTGTCTCTAAGATGTTCTAGAGCAGTGATGGGCAGCTTTAGTGAAGATGAAGGCCATGTTAATCAGAATCAGAAATACTTTATTGATCCCCACGGGGAAATAAAGTTGTTTCAGTCACTCTTACACGCAGTATAGCAGTAAGAATATCAAATAAATACATGAAAATAGATAAGAGAACATTAAAATAGATAAAGGAGTAAAAAAATTCGTTAGAAAAATTAAGAAAGAAGGTTGCAACATGCAGAATCTTTACACCATATCAACTTCCTTATGGAGGATAAAAACAATAAAATAAGTAAAGTGAGGCTATAAACAAAGCATTTACACTATTAGCATTAACAATATTTACATTATGTATATAATTGGGGGTGCACGATATTATCTGTTTGCTATCAGTATCTGCCGACACCAAAATTTTTGCAGATATTTACAGCTGATATATCACCCAGACATATTTGCCATATATCGGCCGGAATATCGACAAATTCCACAAATGTACAATATTGATGCACCTTCTCTTCACTGCTTTGGCACATTTAAAAATCAAGGGTTTCATTTTTGCAAGAGTTAAATTCTGTTTTTCTTGTTTTGCATCTGTTCCTCACAAAAATATACTTTAACACTGACAGAAACAAGTCCATTTTTGTTAAGTACAGAGCTTGAGCTCTTGCCCAGAAATATCGGTATCGGCGATAATGAATGAAAAAATATCGACATATCGGATATCGGCAAAAATCCAGTATCGTGCACCCCTCAATATAATGTTGAAGTAGTTCTCAATAATCAGTATGAAACCTTCGCCGATATTTACAACCAATATTTTGAGCATCCAAATTGCCTGTAATACCTGCAAAATGTTCAATTTACCATGATGTTGACCTCAACATCATTCAGTGTCTATTGTTACAAACCAAAGTCTCATTTATTACTTATTCTAACACAAAAAGACCTTAACCATAAAAGGAATTGGTTGGTTTTAAAGAGTTGAGACTTTGTGCTCTTGACACAAAATACCGATATCGGCGATGATGGCTTTGCAAAGATTGTCATATCAGCTATCAGCAAAAATCAAACATCTTGCATCCCTACAAAATAACTCATTTGAGGCAGAAGAACAAAAGCGTAAAAAAGTGCCAAACACAGAGACTTTTAATTGAATTATGGCCTTTCTACCCTCAAGGAAAACATGACAGACAGTGATTAACAATATTTGAATGAGTGGAATTGGAGATTCACACATGGAAAACTAAAGCTGGATGTCCATCTTTAAAATCAGTTAAAATCTGTTAAATTTGTGTTACAAGATATGTCATGTCTTTTTGCTTTTTCTCATATTTATGTTTATTCATGTGCAACTGCAATTGACTCAACATGTTTTCCTTCAATTTCTTTCTTCACAAACACAGCCTGCACCGCTCTGCCTGTACACAGCCAAATAACAAAACCAATCAACAGTTCAAAAAGTCATCCAAAGATACCACTCGCATGTCACAATGGTAAATCTACTGGCTCAATTTCTGATAAACCAAGAGTCAAGTTTCTCTTTTGAAAAGCTGAGGCAGACTTTTGCTCTGTTAAAGCTCTGATAATGGGTGAGTTACAGGATATTTGTTTGGAAGATGAGTAATGGAGGCTTAAAATATCATTTACAAAATTTTAATTGTGATTAGTTGGGATCTATATATCAAAAATGTAAATAAAATTGGAGTTTTTAATTAGGGACAGGTTTTATGTCTAAAAACCACCATAGACTTAGTATGAACAACCTAAGTCTAACAAAATGTGACAAAAACTTTTAAATTGTGAGCCAATATACACCACAAGGACATCAAACTGGTTTTACGTGTTTTTTACTTGGTTTGAAGTGAGATTAGTTAGTTTAACTTAGTTTTAACCTTTTGAAATTGTTTCAGTCTTTCAGTGTCATTTTATTTTGCTAGTTCAAACTTAAAAGACTGTGTTGCCTATGCTAACTGTTTGTATTATAAAGAAACAAGAACAGTAAATTTATAAAACACTCAAGCCATAGTGTTATCAGTTCATATTTTAAGCAACAGCTCATCTATGAAGCTCACCTTCCGTGAGACCAACATCATAAAATTATAATTAATCAGTGTTTATTTGACCTACAACAAGCATTTCAGAGTTTTATAGAGACAATTACATCCTAATCTCTCTGTAACTTTCGCACTGAGTCAGTGGAAAAATGTATGGAGTAATTATGTTAACTGTACTCAATAAAATAACTATAACCATGGCGGTATTTACTGGTAAGGTTGCCTGACATTTAACAAGGCTTCTCAATAATGAAGTTATCAGGTCAAATCAGATTACAAACTGTGGACTCAGAGCCATGTATCCATATAAATGTTTAATTTATCAATAAACTTGGACTGGAGAACTTAAAAGGCATTTTAAGGGTTGTTTTAAGATTCAATGTAAAATGTGTCATTTTATGGGTATTTTAGGAACATTTGCATTCATATGATGGACAATGTGAGTCTCTATTCTTTGACTTGGGAGACCTTAAAAACACTTAAAGCCAATTAATTAACAAAAGGAAGTTTAAGAAAAATTTTAAGTAATTTTAACACCAAATAGGCTCTAGGAGTCTGTGCAAAACAATAAATCACATTAACATCACTTCTGTAAATTCTAGGTTCCTAATGTCAATGCAAACTTTGATTGGAGTACCTGAAGCACGTTTAAGTCTTCTTAGAGGCACATGAACATTTAAAATTGCTAAATTTAGCTAGCCAATGGGTTTTAATACATTTTAAAGAAAAAAAATATAGTAAAAGTTAAATATGGCGGCCAAATGCCATGTATTAATAGTTGAAATGGAGTTTAATGTGAAATAATGTCTATAAAGTTGTGTCTCAGCTTTGTTTTAAGTATGGCAGAAGTGTTAAAAAATCTTAAAATGGTGGAAAAAGATTTCAACCGGGTTCAACGCGTTGTGTTCACGGTCTGTTTGAATTATGAGACCTGAAACTTCAGTGTGCATCATTAACAGCAGGTAATCACTTCTGAAAGTGTTGGTAATGGTTAAAAGTTGTACAAAGCTTCATAACATGAGGCTAAAGTCGCCGAGATGGTTTAAAACACGAAAAAACACCGAGCAAACTTTTACAAGCAGCACGGTGTCCACCTTTCCACTCACCTGCATACCAGGAACTTCCATGGTTACTTCAAAGTATGAACGCCCTTCTTCTCCACCTCCAGCTTTCTCCCCTTCTCCTTCTTCTTAATTGTCTCTATCAATCCTCCTCGACCTTTTCTCACAGTGAATAAACTCCCAGAAACACCGTCGAAGCAGAGGAAAGTGAATCTATCCGATAAAGTTAATGTGCAGGAGCAGCAGCAGCGGTAGGTAAGGGCAGAAACGGTCAGACACAAACACACGGGCGCTCTGAGCGAGCCGATGCAGAAAAGAAGTGTTGAGTCAACGAGGATGACGACCAGGTTACTGCCCACTTTAAGGGAGGAGCGACAGATGTGAGGTTTACACACCAGAATGGATGCTGCCACCGTGTGTCTGTCAGCTGTTATTGGCCTGACACCTATTTATCCAACCACAGGTGTTACGGTTTAAAGAGGGACCGTGCTGCGTGGTGACTGCTGCCTTGGTTGTCATAGTTACAGATGTTAAAGACAAGTGTCCCAATGAATACCTGTGTGTTTAAAGGCGATAATATCACACTAGAGGGGTTAAAGTTGATTTAGTAGCTGTGCTAAAGCTCAAACGTGATGATGCAGGGGTGGTTTTAGCAATTTGGAGGCCCTGGGCCAAAACAAATATGAGGCCCCTTGCCCACCCTCTTTCATAAAGAAAGAAAGAATGAAAGATCAACCGGAGATGCATTTTGACCAACACTCACCATGGTATACTTTTACCTTCTGTTTTTCAGATTCAAATTGTACAAAAATATATAACAAATAAATGGACACAAACCTCCTATCTACATTTTTTATAACTTTCTTTATTTCCCACAAAATTATTGGTCACTTTCCATGTTGAAGAGTGGACTTTAGTAACTTTTAACCAAATTGAAGTACAAAAATTATTTGTAGGACACAATATATTAATAAATTCATTAGTGAGGTGTTTTTTTCATGGCGTAAAAAGAAACAATTTTGGAGACAAGAGGTTGGTGCCCAACAGCAGGAAAATATTATGAATAAAGGAAAGACCAAAAATAGAAACTGAAATAAATATTTTAAATAAAAGAGGAAACATGATAATATGTAAGAATAGAGATATGAAGAATAAAAAGAAATGTGCAATAATGGTATAAACAATAAAACATGTCACACAGTTCAGGAATAAAATGAGAAATATAAATTAAATTAAAAAATAAATACTGTATATGTATATCCAAACTATAAATGTGAAAAGCTAAATAGGTTCTGCTTTTTTAAGTAGCAGCAATTAAGATGAAGTAGTCTTTGTGTGTAGTTTTGATAATGAGTCTCTCTATCAAAAATAATTTTTATACCTAAGGACTTGTACTTGCTTTTACCATTTAAAAGTACACTTACAAATGTATCTGAATGTTGCTTTCAGGTGCAACCCAAAAAGTTGGAAACTTAAGTTTCTTCACACACCTGACACAAACTCCTCTCTGCTTGTTGGTGATCCGGCCTCTTCAAACTTATTTCTCGCTTTCTATAAAATAATGCTGCTTCATTACTTCCACCAAGAAGGTTTTTGTTTTTACCGGCATTTCTTAGTTTCTTTATTCGTATGTTAGCAAGATAACTCAAAAAGTTATGAATGGATTTTGATTAAATTTTCACTTGTTGCTGGTCATGGCACAAGGAAGAAGTGATTCGATTTTTGTGGGGATCCCAATCCGGATGTAGAGCCAGGATTTTTTTTTTCAGAGATTTCTTAACATTGCAAGATAGGGCAGTTTTTCTTTTCCGTATTTTTGACAAAAACAGGCACAGCAATGTTTTACATGTATGTATATATTTCTAGGAGTGTATATAAATTTGTTTAGATACAGATTAGATTAGATTAGATTAGATAAAACTGTATTAATCCCTTTGGGCAACTCCCTCAGGAAAAAAATCCTGGCGTAATCCCCTATCTAGGTTTTGTGAAATACCCCTCCGGACTCTCTGGTGATGGTGGCAGAGAAGAGGACACTTGACTTGACAAACTGCTGGACATTTTGGACGATGCTAGTCACCCTTTGTACACCGTCATCAGCAACTAGATGAGCCTGTTCAGCCCCAGACTGCTCCTTCCCAAATGCAGGACCAACAGACTGAGAAACTCTTTTGTCCCTCAGGCCATCAGACTGTACAACTCCTCACTGGGGGGGAGGAGGAGTAACAGGAAAACTGAAGACAGGAAGGAGCAGTAGTCAGCCAGTAGCCATATATTTTTATTTATATTCATATTATTTATATTTTTGTTTGTTTATCTTTATCTATCTTTTTAATCTGTAATACTGAACTGCTTCTGAATCCCAGTTTTCCTGAGGAAGTTTTTCCGAAGGAATTAATAAAGTACTATCTAATCTAATCTAATATTAGCCAACATTCAACCAGGAGAATGAACATATTTAAGTCAAACCCAGTGATGGACTACATGACAGTATTGTCAAACATCTTGTGATGCTTACAATACTTTTACATTTAGATAAGACATGACCAGTCTTTCATGATCTCAGTTAGTGTGGATGTAGTTTATGCAGTAATGAGCGTGGTGGCTCTTGTGTGCTCTGGGAGGGGTGGTGCGGGCCTGAGGGGTCAGGGTATACCCACTAGAATAAACAAGACTACACCACTGAGTATATGTGAATTCACCCTTTAAATTAATCATTACTTCCTACAGTCTTTAAACGTAGCATCTTGTTTCACCGTGACGTCACCCGGAAGCGGGGGACAGGGGGGCGGAGCCCGGCAGAAGATGGCGTCTCTTCGCTGTAGGCGAGACCCCTGCGGCGTTATCTGTCTCATTTTAACGTATTTCAGCGTGTTTTACGCGGACTACGTGGTCATACAGTATGTCCTCATCCCGGCCTACTCGGACAGGTTTGTGCTTTTTGTTTTCACGTCGTTATTCATGTTAAAAATCCAACATGGCGCCTGTTCCTCCGCGCTGTCTCCATTCATTGACTGCAGACAGGTTCGGCAGCATCCTCACGTTTTTATCACCGCTGCGTCCAAACTGAAGGGTTTTTCTGACAGGAACAGACTTTCATTTTCACTGATGCTGATGTTTGTGGATGTTCAGTGATGAGGGTGGAGCAGGTGACATGGTTCCTCTGTTTGTTTACGAGCCGAGGGTGAAACAGTCAGTCAGCTGTTTGGAGGAGGATCCTGCTGATGTTGTTGTTTATCTCTGATAACGTCAACAAAATCAATTTAGGAAGCAAGAAATGCATTTATCTCTATTTAAATACAGATGTTACCTCACAGCTCCATAGCAAATTTCAAATAACTGACAGTAACATATAAAATCTGTTTTCTAGGGATGCACGATGTTGGAATTTTGCTTATATATATTTATTTTTGTTAGGAACAGATGCAAAACAAGAAAACAATTCCACTCTTGAACAAATGAAACTCTTCCAGTGCTGATAAGGTGAAGCAACATGCTACATTTGTTTATTTTGCTGATAGTCTTCCTGATGTTGCAGATATTTTACAACACTTTACAACAAAAACCTCTCCAGTGTGCAATAAACCATATTTATATTTGTAATACCTCAAATGTTTCACTTGTAAAATATCAAACATGTACATAACCACCGCATTTATATTTAGAATATTTCAAAGCTCCATCTGTAAAATATCAACATGTACAACTGTAAATATACCAGTTATTATATACTATATACTTTTTATTTTTTATTTCTATTTTACTTTACCGTATTTGATTTGTAATTACTTTATTTTTCATTTATAATGCTTCTTTTTTATATTTCTCTTGTATCCTGCAGCTGCTGTCAATTTGTAATTTCCCCCTGTGGGACTAAGAAAGGAATATCTAATCTAATCTAATTTAATTTGTGGCTGTTATATTGACTGTAAGTATTGGCTAAAATTTGAATATCAGCTGATACTAATATCGTTCTGATAATATTGTGCATCCTTACTCCATAGCAAGGGGGGATTTAGGATTGAAGAAAACCCTGGGCTAATATATATTTAAGTACTGAAAATATATTAACTCCATGTTTAGCTAACTATGTTTACTAGCTACAACACTACTTTACTCTTTTTCACTTGTTACTCAGTCATCCGGAAAGCATCAGCCTTTCTGTTATTCTCTTAATTTTCATGATTATTATTCAAGCTTGTTTGGATTCTTCCCATGTAACCATGTACGTAACATTATCTTGCTATCATTCATTTTCTTTGTACCATAACTTTACTGATAGTAAGCCAATAAACTAGCAGAGTAACGTCGAACACTTTTCCATCACACGCTTCATCACAGCTGGTGTTGTCATTCTGTCGAGGTACTTTAAAAAAAAAAAAAAAATTCCTGTTATCCTTTTTTTTACATCAGTCTTCCTGTGCAAGCGGCTCTGGCAGGCTGTATGCAGGCTACTTTACGCAGCTGCTGCCTCTCTGTTCAACTCTGGTACTGCACGTTACTTCCAAGAGGTTTTTTCCCCTCAAAGTGAAATTCAGATTCAGGGCTTTTCAATTAATTGGGATTTGATGTTATTCCCATATCCAAGCTCAGAGTTAAATGGAACACACCATCCATCCTAGATATTTTCAGCCTTGGGAACCAGGAAGTGCTAAATGCTAACTCACTTCATGCAACATTCTACACTGCTACTGGCCTCTTATGGATAAGTTAAAAGTTTATAGCCCCCTTTTTGTTTAAAAAAGGTAAAGTGATTAGCATTTTGATACATAAATTTAAGTAGTCAAACATTCATTCTGGCGATCACAAGGGCTGGAGCTGGGGGAGAGAGCGGTTTTAGGCTGCTTCTGTTGCCACAGAGAAGGGTAATGGGAGAAGTTCTGATGCTACAGACTTTTTGTCTTGTTCATAGAAGTACTCTATCATGCAGAGGAGACATGTCAAACTCACTAAAGGGCATATAAAACTAAAAAACAAACCATCATCATTGCACCTACAGCACCCTCAGTTAAAAAAGCTAAACTTCTGTCACACCGACCGTCTTGTTTCACTTCTCCTACACCAGCCAGTCAAATCTACAAGAAGCCAGACTGCTAACGTCAGCTGTGTCATCAAATTTGGCAGAGGAGGAACTAATCTGACTTTGCTTTTCAGGAGTAAAATCTCCAGTTGTAAAGCTTCGAATGTGAGGAAAAAACTCCTTTGCATTATTGATCGTTTTCAGGGTGATATTTCCGTACGTACAAACAAATGCTAAGCACGAAACTGTTAAAACAGGCCAAACTGTCACTCCCAAGGAAGGCAGAACTCTCACAGCAGAGCAAAATCAGCTTTGCAAGGTTTCCCTGAAACCCTGAAACTTAGGAAAAGGACACTGCCTGAAAAACAGAGCTGTTGTTGGACACTTTAAGTGTTAAGTGTAGTTATACCCCAGTATCACTGTGCTTTTTTTCTTATTTTTGAATAATCTTAGCTGGATTTTCAAGATGATAGACTTCTTGGGTTGGAAAAAAAGCATATTTAAAGATGTCACAATATCTTTTTAATATTATTTTGCTGTTTTGATTTTGTTTGATTGTATTAGAAAGTTGTAAAGGAAATAATTGGCCTGATACTCTTTCAGTCACACCCCTAAAACATGAGAAAATGATCTGAAAGTTGTTGCCACAGTATCGCTACCTTCAACTGACCCAGGCTCTGTACATGCAAGCTCCAGATAGAGACAATGCTGATGCTATCTACTCTACCACATGGCCCCTTACCGGGCTTCCAACCCCACTCACTCCTCCGCACTAAATTTCACCCCCTCCATGCTAGTAAAAATTCCTACTTTATGCTGCCTACCCGAACCCATGGATCGCATACAGCATTGCCACCTTCAACAGACTCAGGCTCCGTACATGCAAGCTCCAGATAGTGACATGCTGATACTGATCCCTTGCGCATTCCTCCTCATCCAGAGCCACTGACTGTTTCATCTGACATCTCCTTTACTATCTTATGCAGACCCTGTCCCTGTACACCCAACTCTTTAAAGTAATGAGACTACTAAGGCTCTCACTTTTCCCCAAAAGCAAACTCGAACAGTCTTCAAATATACATGCAAATAACCAAAGATATTTGGTTATTTTGCACTTTTTACACTTGGAGTACGGACTTTTATCCCCATGCTTGAACGGATATTAAAATATTGAGAATAAGGTGACAACTAGGGCTGAAAGATTTACCGTTTTTGGATCGAAATCGCAATTTCAGACAGCGCAATCATGTGATTGCCAAAGCTGCAATTTTTAGCAGCACTCCTGACTGACCCAGGATCTGTAGTGTTAACTCTTTTACAGATTTGCAGGCAATTTGCATTTAAGGAAGTGCTGGTAAGCAAGTCAACAACACAAAGCCTCTGTTTAGGAGTAGAAGTTGGAGTATCCCTGAAATCATGAAAACAGATTATTTATCATCAATATTAGGCGATGAATATGTGTTTTGTGCTTTTGATCATTGATTTTCTTACTGTTACTGGAAACATAGTGAATATTGCACTGAAGCTTGATTTGCCGAAAATTGTAAATCGAATTGAAATCTCAATATCTGCCAGAAAAATCACAATTAGATCTTTTCCTAAAATCATTCAGCCCTAGTGACAACCCTAGAGACTACTGATCTTGGTATGAACCCTCTACACCCTACTACTGTTGGGCGAACCCTAACTTCCCTGTTCAGCTTCTGGCCTCGGATCTGCATGTCGAAGGTTTTTCATTTCTAAACTTCAGGGAACAGACCATAACATTATGTCTGGTCTTTGGTTGGAGCAAATTATCCTCTGTGGATCTTTCCCTCTGAATCTGCCCGCTCTTCCCATTCGTTTGCACTTTCCAGACAGCCCAAGACTCGGCTACTTAGGCGCTATTGTCTTCGTCTATCTCCAATTCCCACTGCTAAGCCTTTCAAAACCTGGTCTTGCTGCTAAGTATGTGTTTCCCTGTCAAACCGAGGATATTTTTTGAGTTGATTGATCTTTTTTTATCTCTGTCACAGTGTGTGGTGTACTTTCCACGGGTCAGTGTTTAACCTGATTCTTCTGCTGCTGCTGGCCTGCCACTCAAAAGCTGTCTTCTCAGACCCTGGTGAGGAACTATTTATACTTCAGAATTGAAGATAAAGTCCAGATGTTCTCAGGGTTTTAACTCAATGTGCTGCTCTGCAGGCATGGTGCCTCTTCCTGACACAGCTATAGACTTCTCAGACCTTCGATCACAGTCGTCTCGGATGAATGAGCGGGTATGTCATGTAATAAATGATGCATTTAATCTAGAATCTTCCCACAAATAAACTGCTAAGTCAAGTGCTTAGAGAGATTTGGAGCTTCCAGCCTCAAATGCAGAGTTTAAAGTAACACCTCAGTATTTTTCTCTGTCACGAGTTGGAGCTACAGAAGGACGATAATGGGGGGGATCTGGAGTGGTTGTGGCTTCTGTCTGATGATAACTGTATCATCACTAAGCGTATATTTATCTGCTGATGACTCTGTATTTACATGTCAGCAGCTGCACTTACGTGCACACCTGCGCTTGTTATTATGTTCTTATGAGCTTAATGACAGACGCCTGCATGGACTGAAGGTTCAGCCTTTAGCTCCACTTTGTTTTGTTGTGGACTGACCCTCTCTGGTCTTGAAATGTTAGAGCTTAAATGCCGTCATTTTTTGTCTATTAAGACTAACATAAGATCGCCAATATTATAAGAAATAGTTTAATTATCAGATTTTGTACACTTGACTTGGTTACTGGCAAAAAATGGACACATAAAGATTTAAATTCTAACACTTTTTTCCTTTAAACATGTTTATTAATTTCGTGTTTTTTATTTGAGCACATCAAATATATCTCTTGGGAATTCCTTGATGTTTCACTTTATTTTGTGAATTTTTGTTCAATCTCATAGGTATTACAAAAGAAATTGAACTCAAAGCTAAAGGAGGTTCTGTTCTTTGCAAAATAACTGAAAAGAGGTCAAAATAAACAGAATTACTCTCTAAGTTTAACTGTCACAATGTTCAATTACTCCAGGAGAATTGTCAAAGTTCTTGTTTTCAGAATTTAGTGCATGTTTGCAAAACCTTTTTTGCAAGTGAGACAGGGAAACTTCAAATGCTGATTACAAATGTTGATCAAGTGCAATTTACATAATCAATTAATCAAACTGAAAATGTAGTATATAACTTTGACAATAACTTTTTGAAGTTTAATAGATTATATTTGATGTTTGACTGATATTGTTTGTAATGTGTTTAGACGGTATTTTTAAACTACAATAACACAAGATCAACAGTACAGACCATTTAACGCAAAACAATGTATTTGTCAAAGAAGTAACCTGTAAAATAGCTTTAACAAAGATTTAAACTTCTTGTACACCAGAACATTTGAAAAAATCTTAATAAGGTGGTACCTGAACATAAAAAGGAAGTATTTGAAAATTATGTATACACACACATATATATATAATTTTGGCCAATAACAGATATTTCCAAACACATTATTGCCAATATCAATTTTCATAAAGAGCAGAGAGAGTATTAACTGTATAAAAATTGAGTTTGCTTTCAATGTAAGAGTATTTGTTTAAGGACCAGATTTAAAACAAGAACATGTAACTCTTGAAAAATGAACAAAAAAAGAATGAAATACTGGCTGATATCAATATTTTACATTTTAGGCCAATACCTGCTGATACCAATATCATACCAATAATATTAATATCATATATATATATATACATATGTATATATACATATATATATTAATAATGCTTAGAAAACTTTTTTGTTTCAAATAGTTAAAACTCAGTCATGCCTTATTTTGATGTTTGATTATAGGGTTACCTAACAATTTTTATGATGTAAGTGGAAGCACAAACTTCTGCCAGGGCATTTCTGACATTGATAGATGAGTTATTATTAAAAAGGTGGAAAACTGCCAAAGTAACTGAAATCCTTTAAAAAATGTCCATAATCTGCATTTGTTATTACGCTTCACACCAAAACTGAAAAATTCTTCCTTATGTTTTGACCAACATTCCCTAAAAATGTCATCAAACTCTGTTGAGAATTTTTGAGCAGTTATTGAAAATGTGGGAAACTGCCCTGTTTTGCAAAGTAAACAAATCCTTTAAAATAATACTGGATCAATATCCATTGTCAGATCACCACCAAAATTGAGTTACTTCTTCCTTATGCCATGACCAACAATCCCTAAAAATGTCATCAAACTTTGTTGAGAACTTTTTGAGTAATTATAAAGAAATGTGGGAAACTGCCCAATTTAACAAAAGTTTACAAAAATCATTTAAAAAACCCTGTGTCCTTGTCCACTGTCGAATCACCACCGAAATTGAATTACTTCTTCATTGTGCCATGGGTAACATTACCTGAAAATTTCATTAAAATTTGTGTATTACTTTCGAGCTATCTTGCTTACAGACAGACAGACAGACAAACAGACAATTGCTGACAAAAACAGAACCTCCTTGGAGTTAAACAGAGTGGTCGTGATTAGCTGAAGCAGCAAATTTTACTACCTTAATCATTTCAAAGAGTCAGTGATTTATATGAGTTTCTTTAATGACCTCTGTGTGTTTATATTTTTTAATTTGGTGCAGATAAAATGTTTATGCTGACCTTTATAAACTCCTGCTACTATTAAGTAGTCAAAACTAAATTATTTAATGTATCTACACCCGCGTCTGTCCTGCCTGATGGTGTTTTCAGGGCTGTGAAGGTTGGACGGTTTGCAGTCGCTGTGAAACCTACAGGCCTCCCAGAGCGCATCACTGCCGCGTCTGTCAGAGGTGTATACGGCGCATGGACCATCACTGTCCCTGGTGAGAAGACAGCCTCCATTTTCAAACTGTCTTTGCTCTTCTTCGGTTCCTGTTTGTTGACTTAATCTTTTTTCGGAATGGATGTGTTTCAGGATCAACAACTGTGTCGGCGAGTTGAACCAGAAGTATTTTATTCAGTTCCTCTTCTACACGGGTGAGTAAATATGATATTCTTTATTAGACGCTTTGTTTGGGGGTCAGAAGGTAAAAGAAAAATGACTCTAAAAATACTTTTGAGGTATTAATTCACTGCATAAAATTAGGCTCTTTCTGAGCAGTTAATTGCAATTTCAATTAATTTAAAATGTAAAAAACAAAAACATTTATTGCATGAAGAGCCTTAAACACATGGCAGAGCAAAAGTAAGTTAAGCCTGTTTTTCTTTTTTTTCTATTGTTTGTATTTTTTTTGTATAGTTCTGTCTGTGATTGTTGGGTTTGTTCATTGTCTTTTGTACAGTATTTGATGTTATTTATGTCTTTAAAAGCCCAACTAGGGACGGGCATTGCAAATTACCTCAGGCTATAAATGCTGTTGTGTGCAGCAGCGTTCTCTTGCTTCATATTGTTCCTGTAAAAATAAACAATATATGAATAGTAATTAAGTTGTAAAAAATATAAAATGGTCAAAATGTATCATTTAAAGAGTTGAAGAAATAGAAGGTTTCACAAAAACATCATTAAAAACATCCTTAAACTGGGCAGTTAGTTAAATCAGCTGAAATGTGTTAAAATTATCCACAAAAATGTATTAAAATAAAGAATTCCAGACACATATGTCATCGAATTAATAAGAGATGAATAAGTGAGTCAAGTTATAGTGAAAAGCAGTGAATTAAAATATTTTAAGTATATTTTTCTACAAGTTTACAGAAGTTTGCAGCCTCAGAAAAATAAAGAAAATACTCTAGAAACAGACAAATCACTAAGAACAAGAGAAACAAAGCTGTGTAGAAAGTAAGTAAATAAATAAGGCAAAGAAACAAGTGTTGGATCAGTAAATAAGGGATGTTAATAAGTTTTCAGGCATTTAAGTGCAGAAAGACAAGATTTGTTTAACATTAAAGTAGAGTAAAATGGTAATTATGGATCTCGTTAGCATGATAGCTTGAAATTTGATTTCTTTTGTATGGTTTCTTTTGGATTCTTGGATTTTCTGTTGTTGAAAATGTAATTTCCATGTATTTATATGCATGCAGGTATGGCCAGCCTGTACTCATTGGTGTTGGTGGTGTCAGCCTGGGTTTGGAGAATAAGAAGCGAGAGAGAAGGAGACTCTGAGAAAGAGGGAGAGGAGACGCCCAGCAAACACCTGATAGTGTGAGTTCTCTGTGGGTTAATTATTTTACTTTATTGTAAAAAAAAAACTGAAAAAACAGCAGTTTGTTCATGTGATTTTTCTCCTGCATAGCGCTCACTACATCATCCTGTTGGTGGAGTCGGTTTTGTTCGGCGTGTTCGTCATGGTCATCTTTTACGATCAGGTACACACACTCACACCTTTGTTTTCACCGGTTTGAGACCCTCATATTTTATTATTATGTTTATTATTATTGTTATATATTATTATAGTTATTATTAAACATAGAATTTTGTTGTAATTTAAAAATGATTTCCATTGTTCATGTTGTAAGGCATTTTGCCTTTGTACATGGTGTTGCAGTGGCTAATCAGATTAATGTACTCCATGGCAGATTTTTTTAACCTTCCTGGTGGCAATTTTCAGAAACGCAATGTGTTTAACTCTAATTGCTACCTAAAAACATACTTATCCTGTCAGTGCTTTAAATAATAGAAAAGTACAAATGAATTTACTTTGATTAACCTATTAAGAACAAAATTTATTACCTGATCCTTTACTAAAACAGTAAGAAGTCTAGACTAATCATGTGTCCCTACGAAGTTAGAACATGACGAGTTTGAGGTCCCGTTAAGGACCAGTAACAGGAATTTGTGTGTTTAACTCTTGCTTTCTTATAACATACATATTCTCCAACATTTTAAACTATACCAATGTGTAAGTACCATTTTATCATTTACTATCAAAATGTAGTACCTTAACCTTTACTAAAGTATTAAGTAGTCTAGACTACACCTGAGTCCCCATAAAGTCACAACATGACAAGATTAAGGTCCCCAAATTGATTATTAACAGGAATGTGTGCGATTGATTCTTGGTGCCTTATAGCATATGCTAACGGTGCTTTAAATTATTTCAACATATAAGGGCATTAACTCTTATCTATCATTTAAGAATAAAATTTGGTACCTTAACCTTCACTAAAATATTCAAAATCAAGACTAATCCTGAGTCTCCTTAACAAGAAAGTGTTTGATTTTCATGCTGCCTAATAACATACCTATACTGACAGTGTTTTGGCATATTTAAAGCTTTAAGAACTTTCACTCTTAATTATCTTTGCTGACAAAAGTGAGTGAATTAACCTTTACTTAGATATTTAGTAATCTTGGCTAAACTTATTTGTTACCTTACTTTTGCCAGATAGAACTTCATTTTACCCTTTGGAAGACTCCCTCAGGGAAATTACTGCTTTTATTGTTATTATTATTTTTTTAGAAGTCTAACATCTTTTTTTGGGAGGTCTAAAAATTTCTAGATAGAAAGAACTTTGTTAATCCCTTTGGAAGAAAAGTAAGAAAATCCCTTTCACCATTTTAAGAATTTGGTAAAAAGATTAGATTTCAGATTATTCCGTCAGCTTCCCCAGCACAGTGATAACACACTGTTCAACAAGACATTTGAATTTCTTTTAAATTGATGCAGTTTTCTAATGGCCTCTTGGGTGATGAGGTCCATTTTGTACAATAGAGACCTTCTATTTGGGTTCTGTAGCCTTGTGATGCCTGAACAGAGGCTTTTGTTCTCACAGCCGGCAGCCTGAGCTCAAGTCTGGCCTTTGGGTCCTTTTCCACAAGTTCAAACCCCAATTCCAACAAAGTTAGAACACTGTGAGAAAATGTAAACAAAAACAGAGTACAATGATTTGCAAATCCTTTTAGTCCTGTATTCAGTTGAATACACTACAATGACAAGATACTTAATGTTGAAGCTGATAAAATTCATTGTTTTATAGCAATTATTTTCTTAATTTGAATTTGATGCCTGCATCACGTTCCAAAAAAGCTGGGACCGGGACATGTTTATCACTGTGTTACATCACCTTTCCTTTTAACAACACTCAACAATCATTTGGGAACTGAGGACACTAATTGTTGAAGTGTTTTTAGGGGGAATTCTTTCTCATTCTTGCTTAGAGTACAACTGAGCCAGGTTGAACATTAAATATCTTGTTTTTGCAGGGAATTTAATTGAATGTAGGTTGAAAATAATTTGCAAATCCTTTTATTCTGCATTTATTTTTGTTTTTCAAAATGTCCAAACTGTAAAACAAGTGGGGTTTGTATTCTACGATAAATTCATTTTTTTTAAAAAGACCCCAAAAAGTTAATTATTGAACAGAAATAAAGGTTATGTCTCTGTTTTGCCCAAAACTAACAGCTTATAAAATGAAGGAAAAAACAATAACAGATTAAGTTTTTTTTAAATGTTGGAACAAAAACTAAGCTATAAATAGATGTAGCACAGAAAGATTGTTGAATGTCAAGACTATCAACAAAAATAATGTCTGTTTAGTTATTTCTCATGCTACAGTGTAAATGCTAGATTTGATGTTTTTAAACTAAATTCTCAAATATACTGTACATAAAATGTACACCTTACATTTTTTTTAGTTGGTCTCCATCATCACAGATGAGACGCCCATAGAGCAAATGAGGAACAGACTAATGATCAAGGACAGAGGCTCCTCATCGTCCTCCTCCATCTCCACCTCCTCCTCCACCTCCCAGCTGCCACACCATCCTCCCCACACGCGTAAGCCGAAGCTGGCTCTGCTGCGGGAGGTTTTTGGAAGAGGTGGGTTTGTGTTAATCCTCCTCACTTATCGAGTTGGCTCCAGAGGAAAGACGCTCTTTAAAATGAGTTCCTTTTTCCTTCCAGGTTCGGTCTTTTGTTGGCTTCTTCCACTCCACTCCAGCCCTCCGTCAGTCGGCGGTGTCAGCTACTCAGCGCTGCCCGACTACGATGTCTGACCCGGGGCAGTGAGACAGGTTTTTGTGTGTGTGTGTGTGTGAGGAAGTAAACTTTCTGCCTGACTATGATGTCTTACCTTTGGACCTGCAAGGTAAAGAAAATGAAGGCAAAGACTGGGATGTATGGAGTATGTAAGTTAGGATTTTATGAATGAATGTTCGACTGAATGATGCTGTTTGTCTGACTTTAACCCCAAGGTCTACACTCGTTCAGCCTCAGACTCATGATTTTCAGTTTTCAACTTCAAGAAGGAAAAGCTTCTTGATTGAAGGAACTCTCAGTGTGTTTTTTGATACTTTAAAGTATGCGTAAAAAGAAGCTTCTTGTGGTAACTGAGGTTTCACTTGTTCGAGTGTGACACTCGGATTTGTTTATTCTAATAAGGAGATTTCTGACAGGAACGGTTTTGACAAACTTCATGCACTAAACTGGCCAACGTTTAGGAGCAGATTTAAAAAGGAAAGGAGAAAATGGGCATTTGGAATGTATTTACTTTGCATTTAGCTCTTGGACTGACCTCCAGATGCATTTTCAAAGTTTTTAATGTGATTTAATTGATAAAATTGAGAACCTGCTGCCACCTGGATCAACAACATTGATGAATCAATTGATTAGTTTACAAATTAGTGTAAGCTCTAAGATGACTTTTTGTCATACATTTGATTTTATGCTGTTTCCCATTAATGGGAGCCCAGTCTTGTCATTAAAAAAAGAGAGAAAACTGAGTGCTGGTGAAAAGAAGTTCTAGATTTGGAAGTCATAACTATGAGATAAAATGTCACAGTTATTACAGAAATGATATAATACTGAAATAATACATCATAATTTCAAGATCATTTAAAAATTATGAAAGAAAGTCAAAATTATTAGATTTAAAAGGCCATCATTATGAGAGTAAATGTCAAATAAAAGATAATTACTCATAATTATGAGATAAAAAGTTATAATTGTGAGAAAGAAAATCCATAATAGAAGTCATAATTATCAGTCAAAGCATCATAATTATAAGATTAAATTAATTTTTTAGAATAACGAGTCAAAAATTATGAGTTAAAAAGTCATGATTAAGAGATGAAAAGTCAAACGTGGGATGAAAAGTTATAACTATCAAATAAAGTGTAATTATGAGTTAAAAAGTCACGATTACAAGGTAACATCAATTATAATGACATATAAACTCACGTACAAGATAAAAAGTAATTAATTTATCTTGTAATGATGACATTTTTCTTATTATTATGACTTTTCATCTCACAATTTGCCTTTTAATGTGATAATTATGAGATTTTATCATATTATTTTAAATTTTATTGCATAATTTTGACTTTTATCTCGTAGTTTTACATTTCATCTCATACTTATGCAATTTTATCTTGACATGTTATGTAGTCATTTTGACTTTTTACCTCATAATTATGTTTTTATCTTATACTTGTGACTTTTGATTATAGATTTTTGACTTTTATGTCATTATTTTTACTTTTCATCTCGTCATTTGACATTTTACTACATACTTGTGACTTTTGATTAAAGATTTTTGACTTTTATGTCATTATTTTTACTTTTCATCTCGTCATTTGACATTTTACTACATACTTGTGACTTTTCTGTCATCAGTGCACAGTTTTCTCTCTGTGGCAGAATTAGGCTTTCATGGATCACAAATGCAATTTAACTGATATCTTTAGATTCTGACTTATTTAACTTGTCAACACCAGTTTCCAGGTAATGATCTCAAAATGTTTCTGAAGATATTGAAAAATGTGCCTGTTTTTACAAATAGTTATCTTGAGACAGTGACATTAATGATACAAGATCTTAAGAAAAGTCAACAAATATAATGCATAATCATGGGAAAGCAGAGGTTAATAGAATGTACTAAGAATGTTCTAAGGGATTTCCTTATGATAACTTAACTGAATTACTTTAGAGTAATTTAAAGAAAAAGGTCAAAGTTCTGTTCATTGCAGCTTTATATGGGAATATTTTCGGCTTTGTCACTTAGTTACATCTGTTTTTGCTAATTAGAGGTACCAAAACAACACCAAAAAGTGAAATAAGTACCTTTTTATTTATTTATTTTAATTCTCATATTAACTATTTGAGCTTTAAGAATCTAATATAAAATGATGGGTTCCCTCTAGTATTCCAGATTTAAAGTTTTAAACATTATTCAAATTTTAAAGTAGTAGAATAACATAAATAAATGTTTCTGTATCATCAAATTACTTCTTGGGATTTAGATGAAAAAATCATGACACCAGCTTTTTTTCATTATTCCAAATTACGTTCTTATTCAATGTTTTTAACAGTATCAGTTCGACTAAATTAAAGCTTTCTACAAACACCAAAAACTATCTTGTACTATAAGACTCAAACACGTGAGAAATGATGTTTGGAGGTTTGAAATGACGCCTTGGGGTTCATGAGCAAACAGCAAGCTGAGATTATCCTCAAAGATATTCCTTTTATTGTGTTTTGATTGTGTTCTGTTTTATCCTGTGTTTATCTTGAACTACAAAAACTTGACATTAATTAACATTGCCGTGTTACTGATTCAAACTACTACACATATACTGAATGTTTACTTATGGGGAAATTAATTACTTTATCACAAGGTTGTATTTCTTGTATTCTTACCCAAACTCTAACCTCAAACACCAAAAACACCTTCCTTTACATTAACGTTGACCACTGACCTGATAAGTAGGGTTTTAAAGCAAAGACAGTTCTAATGTCCTCAGTGGGCTAAATGGCCCCAGTTTGACTCTATCTGTTGAGAGTCCCCATAAGGGTGCTTTGTCAGGAATACATACATACACACACACCAACAGGGTTTGGTTAAGGCTGCAACTGTAAGGAAAGCTTACGGTCACTTTTTTTGTCATTTCCTTTATTTTACAGACTCAAGACTTTTTTTTTGGTCATTTATTTCTGGTTAGATAACTCACATGCACATAAACAAAGAGAGTGCAACTCAGTATTCTACTGATTCTCAGTAAAGGGACGTTTCTTAAATTATGTATTATTTTCTTAACAATCGGTGGTGTTAACTCCACCAAAAATGTATTTTCATGTCAGGGGTGAAGCTGTCTTTATGTGCAAGTTCGAATTTGCCACTGGTGTCGGGATAGAGTGGTGCAGGAACGAGTCCAAAAATGCTAAAGTGAGCTAACATTTAGCACTTTCTGATTCCAAAGCCCAAAACTATATCTAGAATACAGATTTTGAATAAAAACCTAAAATTAAGTTTGTTATAAACATGCACATGATATGGAAGAAGGTTGCCGGCTCAGTCCCTGTGTTGGTCAGAGCCTTGTGCATGCATGGGTTTTCCCAGGCACACTAGCTTCCTCGGGCCATTTACAGCCCTGGAGGTTGCCGCTTGGATACAGCTGAGAGGACAAGCATTATGTGGTCAAACAGCAGACTAAATGCTTAATTAGTATTTATTACACTATGACATCATTATAGTCATCTATGCAAAAGGTTTGTAGCTGAGCGAACATTCATAGAAATGTTTTAGCAGCAGTTTTCACCTGAAAGTGGTTACGGTAGCTCAACAAGGCATTGGATTACATTTAAGAGGATGTAGTGAAAAAGGGCATTATAAAGAACTAGATGAAGTCTGTTTTCATAGTTGACATCTCATCATAAATTAAGAAGTGAAAGTGGAACTACAGGCACAAAGGCAGTTTCACCCTTTCTTTTCTTTTAATATGTGTGTATAAGAAATTATTCTGAATTTGTATATTTGACTTTGGATCTCAGATATAGAAGGGAATATTATTACAAGTGTTTCATTTAATATGATCAAGAGGTTCCAGCAAAGTATTTATGACGATGTTTCAAAAGAGAACAGTAGAAAGATGATGATACTTGAATCATCTAAAAACTATTTATTGAATTAAGTGACTTAAATCACATTAAGTGGTCTGCTTTTTTATCATGCATTACAGTGAAAATGAAGTTACTGGTATAATTTGAATCATGTTTAGCAGATTAATGTATCCTCTGGGTTTTTATCAAAGTAAAGCAGTGGCTATGAAGGAATGCAAGGGTTTTTATTGTACTCACACTGTGAGCTATGACACATATTTTGTATTATTTATGTTTAGAACTGTTCTTCTAAGTGCAGCATAATGAACTTTTGTAAGATAATGGTTCAATAGAAGATCAACAAATGGCTACAATAATAAACAAGCCATCAGGAAAGAGGAGTGGCAACACCTGTTTGACCAAATTTAGTCAATTTTAGCTTCAAGTAAGCAATAAAAAACAGATAATTCTTGGTTTAAAAATAGTTTTCCTCTTACCAAAGGCACAGTCATGTTGGTTTGGTCCACTTCTTGTTATCAGGTGATCATGGAGGTCATATAGCTGAAGCCACATGCCCTAAATGCCCTTAACTAATTTGATCATAAAACTGTCAGATATTTCCAGCTCAGATCCACCAGGCAGCAGTCAGAATACCATGTTAAATACCAGACTCTCTCTTCTCTGAAACCTTAGCTCATGATGTGAGTACATGCTGTCATTTGAAAACACAGTAATGAAAGAACCATACTGCATAGGAGCTGCCTTATTTTTCTTGTGATTTAGACTGAAAGGGAGTGAGAGGTCAAGGGACAGAACCAGTGATTAATGTCTAATTACTGCAGTTAATTAGCCTCCTGACACCACTAACCAGGCAAGTGAACTTTCAAAGCACACTTGCCCTAGTTTGTTTTTCAGAAGAGTAGAGCTGATGAAAAAACTTTTTTTTTTGGAGGCTGATTTTTTTTATTTTGGCACACGAATAAAGTAAAAATTCTGTAACTAAAGACAGGATTCTGAAAAAAGTCAAAATTCTAAAGAACAGTATGACTTCCAAAAAATAGAAACTAGGAAAATGATAAAATAGAAATAAAATAAAATTTCTGACTTTAATCCCAGAAAACTGTCCTCAACCTGAGAAGACCTTTTTTTTTTAGAATTCTGATCTAGGTTTTGTTTTTTTTCTTACGTGTTACTCTAATTTCAGAATTCTTACTTTTCTCAGAATTCTGACTTCATTCTTAAAATTCTGACTTAAATCTCAGAATTCTGATTTCTTCTCAGAAGACTGGTTCCAACCTTAGAAGATTTTATTTCAGAATTCAGAAATTGTCGAATTTGTCAGACTTAAATTTCAGAATTCTTCCTTTTTTCTCACAATGCTGACTTTACTCTCAACATCCTGACTGTAATCTCAGGATTCTTGTTTCACAGATAAAAAAAATCAACCTTTAAGAAAAAAAATCCTTCAGTGGCACAATCCTCTTCTGTTGTTTTCTTATCTGTACAAAGGAAAATTCAAATTTTATATCGACGATGTGCAATTCTCGTGAAGGAAAAAGTTACTGAAACTCAAAGCATTTTTGTGTGTTTTTCTTTTAATATCTGGTTAAATGACAAAGTTTGAAATGATTTTCAGAATCATGTGTTGCACAAACTTTAGCTGCACTTGGAATTCACCTTTTTCTGGTCAAAATTCAAGAGGTAAAGGGGGATATTTGTCACTCAAGCTGTTCCAAATGGTGCCGAGTGCACACCCCCTCTGCCACACCTGAAAACATTTGAAACTGTAAATAGTTTGTCCAGATTTGTTGAACTATCAGGGTACTGGCTTGCTTGTTTGACTCTGTTGCAAATGCAGTTGATTTGTTTTCCTTTTGTTTGTTTGTTTTTTTTTGTATCTATGGGGTGCACTTGTTTTGGATCATTAATTGGATTCATTTGGTAAAATCCAGCAAAAATGATTCTTGATGCTTAAACGCTCAAACAAAATAAGTTCACTCTATTTGCTGTTTAACTTGACAGCGGGAAGGAATGTGTGTATAAATGAAGGGGCTTGAAATTAACACTCAGCCACCAGCCAAACAATCCAACTCTGAAATCCAAAACCTAAGACCTTGTTGACCTCTGTTGGGGAACGAAGAACAAAACCAACATCCCAACATGTTATAAATTTAGTCATCTGCTCAATAAAGAGTTAAAACCATGCATTTATTGGCTGGTTGGCCCAAAGAGTTAGCTTCACGCCCTGCAAACAGAACCAATAAAGAGTTAAATATCATGTTGCTCCATGATGAACAAGTTTACAACTGACTGATGTTTTATTTATTGTTACTATATGGAAACCGTGATCTGTGTGTTATTCCTAATGACATGCTGCTCTGCCTGTTCAGCTGGAAGTAAAAACAGATGTCTTTTAATCTGGACTTGCTCTTTAATGTCTTTTCAGGAGTTTGTTTCATTTGTCATGTCTTGGTTATAAAATGATTATTAGGACTTGATTGACCCCAACACCAGTTATGCCAAAGTTAAAATGTAGAACAGCTAAAAGGAATCCAATCCACTTTATTGATGTAGCACATTTTAAAAACAATCAAGTCCAACGAGCTGCGCAGTGACTTTAAGGCACAAACAAGATAATAAAATAGAATAAAACCATTCAACACAGACAAATCAATAAAAAACAAAATCTCAGTAAAACTGTTTAAAAAGGCCTGCAAACAAATAAAATAGAGGGTTCAAGAACAATACAGTTGAAATTAAAAACAAACAGGTGAGACCAAAAACTTTCTAGAATGGACTAAATTGCTTGTCGAACCAGATGGTGTCACTGTGGTCGTAGGTTCCAGTTACAAACTTCTCACAAAAGTCAGGCTGGAGTCTGACGGTAGCCCTAATTCAAAGAGTTTTACTTCGAGCTGAAAAACAAATCACAGAGTTGTTGAAGTTGAGTCATTGTTACCTGAAATAATCAAATGTAGTGAAGAAAGCAAAGAGTGCTGGAGCTGCTGTTAAAGGATAAGTTCGGTTTTTTGACACCTGGACCTTATTTTTAGGATTAAATACGCTCGTAGACTCACCCAGACAATTTTGGCGGACTTCGGAGCCGTTTTCGAGCAATTTAGATCTATCCAACAGCATTTTTTCTCATGCCGTAGTAGCAGACATGGCCAGAAATTGAAGCCCCTAAATTAGACATTATCTGCTGCGAAACTCGCTCATTTCAGCTACATTTTATAAATGAATGGCCAGTGTTATCACCATGTCAGCTCAACTTTGTTGTTATGGTCATCTGGGGCTTTACAAGGATGGGTAACTTTTGGTGACGTCATAGACAAGAACATGAGTAGAGCCGCTGTTGTTGCTAGGCTACACGGCTACAGGGCTATTTTTGTGCAACATAGCGGAATATTTATCCGATGTAGAAGTGTCTGACGATGACTTTGAGTATAATGGATGCCCGTATCGTTTTGAGCCAGAATATACCGACGAGGAGCTATTTGAAAGGAGGATGCAGAGGGAAAGAGCCGAACAGCTGGCCAGGGAACAAGCAACCACTGCACGTCCACGAATGGGGGCTAACTGGTTGTTGTGGACATTGCACGGCAAACACAACAGAGGAGGAGTGCCTTTGCTGCTCAGAGTGGGACTTGAGACCAGAGGAAACACGTATTGATGCCCCCCAAAATACGATTTCTGGCCCCGTCTGCTACTATGGCATGAGAGAAAAACGCCGTTGGATAGATCTAAATTGCTGGAAAACGGCTCCGAAGTCCGCCAAAATTGTTTCGGTGAGTCTACGAGCGTATTTAATCCTAAAAATAAGGTCCAGGTGTCAAAAAACCGAACTTATCCTTTAATGAAACATCTTTAACTTTAAATGGGAAACCATAATAAAATACAAAGGTTACCTAAAGAGCATTGAAGTAGGGGTGTTGTGAAAAATGTAAAATAAAAACAGAAAACAATTATTTGCAAATCCTGTCTGACAAATATTCAATTAGATACACTGCAAAGACGAGATAATTAATGTTCAAGCTGATAAAATTCATTGGTTTTTTTATGTTAAATTTAATGCCTGCAACATGTTCTGAAAAAGCTGGGACAGGGGCATGCTCACCACCGTGTTACACCACCTTTCCTTTTAACAACAGTCAATGTGAACTGAGGACATTAATAGTTAAAGCTTTGTAGGTGGAATTCTGTCCCATTCTTGCTTGATGTATGACTGCTGTACTAGGATTTCTGGGAAGATTTAAAAAAAGACCTACCAGTTGAATGACAGAATCCCTAATGTCTTCATCAGACAGTGAAACTGAAGAGAAAATCCTCATCGTCAATCGGAGGACAACTGCAAACAGAGTTAATTAGCTGTACAAGGAAACAGCAACAGTACCACATGTTCAAATACTGAACAAGTAAAAAGCTTAAGAGAGGTTACTGAACACAGGAGAAGACTGAAGTATGAAACAAGTTAGGTCCATTGCAATCAATCTATTTTTCAGTACAGACAACTATGCCAAGCTCACCTGAAAGAGGTGGTTCACTTCCATCTGACCCCTGGAGCAGTTCATTTGCAGTTAAAACATATTCGTCAAAGCAACCAACACAAACAGAGTGGCAAGATAGCTCATCACACTTCTGCAGGAGTAACATCACTTGCCATCTCTACAGCAGATCATCACAGGACTCTTTAAACATGGACTGATTCAAGAACTTGTTTTGATCCACCAGCTTGATCAAGCAGACTTTATCCTTTTTAAAGCTGCTATACACTTAACCCAAATGTTTCTCTGCGGACACTTCTACAGGTGTTATAAAGAAGCAAGTTATCATGCCATCTGGTGTCCTTTATGGCCTGCTGTAGACACCATTGAGCATTGAAAGCCTCACGAACTTGTTCTGCTGGGCCCCCTTTGGCAGACAAATGTACTGCCAGCCCCCCATCACAGTATCTATCATGACCACATATTTTGATAATTAATCTGGAACATTTAAGCTAAAAGTTTAAATAGCAACTTCAAAGTTGCACCAAATTACAGAGGTACTGACGTATGAAAATTCCACTAAATAAAACAACATTCATTGTGATCAATTTAAAAGTAAAGTTTAAGGCGGAATAAAACTGCTGCTGTTGGCAGGTTTACCAGGAATCCTTTCACGAAAATTGCCAAGAAGCTTAAATCAGCATGCAGTCTTTTAAGGGCCGTCCACACAGACATGAGTTTAGGAGAATCTGCAAAATTTTTTATTGCATGAGCATTTCGTCCACACGAAACTCGGAGCCCGAGAATGCACATTTTTAAAACTGGATCCCAGAGTGAATAACTCTGGCAATGCCGCCCTTGGGTTTCAGTGTGTACGACAAACAGGCACATTTTTTTTAGAAACTGTGTTCTCGTAGCCCCACCTCGCTTAAACTGCATGTGCTGTTTCAACATTGTGAGGGAAATCCTTGTCTGCCGGATGCCTTGGATACTGCACCTGAAAAGCGCCCATTATGTATTTTGACCGGTAGGACTCCCACTCAGCATTCACCTGCAGTTTAGGGCCTGTTTACACAACAGTGTTGTCACCAGAAATGGAAAGGTTTGTCCTTTGAATTTGTATTTGGCGATGCAAGTTTGTAGTGTCCTTGGTGAATATGTCAAATGCATCTCTGCTGGTCAGAGTATTGATACAGCAAATCCACATTTTGTTGGAGGAGCGATAACAAACGGAGCACAGTTAGCAGCACACATGTTACTTGGTAGTTGGCCATAAATGTTGCTGTTGTTGTTCCTGGTGTGCACATAACCTTTATCTGAAAGAGTAGTACGCATGCACTGCACGTCCCCGTTTTCCCTGACAATGGTGATTCCTGTTACACAGCCATGACAACAACAATATTATCAAAACTTTTCACTCTGGACCCTGGGCACCATTCATCGTTTCACTGAAATAAATTTCTATCATTGTTTGGGATCAGCCTCACAATTCAAGCAAGAGGAGAAAAATTATTTAAAAATTGGTATGATATCTGGTACAGATGAATTACCTTCTGGTCCAACTGGAGTAATTTCCATCTGAGGTGGTGTAGTTCCTCCCAAAGTCGACCTCTTTACTGTTGAAGTTGGTAGTTCTTCTGGAGAAGCTGAGGTTTCTTCCGTTACAGTTGGGGTAATTTCTGGAGAAGCTGAGGTATCTTCTGTTACAGTTGAGGCCATTTCTGGAGAAGTTGAAATATCTTCTGTTACAGATTGGATACTTGCCAGGAAAGTTGAGGATGCTACAGCTTCAGAGAAATCTGTAATATCTCCTGGAATTGAAGGGATAATCTGTGGAAAAGTTGTATTTGTTTCTACAAGACTTTCATTCACTCTGTCAAGAAATGGTGTAGGATCTGAAGTAGGTATGGTTTCTAAGGAAGTTGAATTATCTAGGAAAGGATTTGGGGTGACTTCTGGAAAAGTTGAGTTTGATTGGAGTAGAGTTGGGACAGATTCTGTCACATTTGGCTCAGATGCCATAAGTACTGGAGAAGTTAAATTATCAGAATTTATTGCCACCTCCAGGAGAATTGCGATATCTACTGATGATGCAGGAATAATTTCTTGCATGGCTGAATCATTTCCTATAAGATTTGGTGTTAATTCTTGCAGACTTGATGTAGATTCTGGGATGGTTGTTATAGTTTCAAGTGTATTTGATGTAAGAGTGGCTCCAGGTTCTTCAGTTTGGGTTGCATTTGATGAGTTCTCTCCTAAAAGTGGTCAAAACCAAGGAAAGTTGGGCATAGTGAGTACTTAAGTATAAATCAGTCCTGAATTTGAAATAACAGACACTCACCTTCCACATTTACAACCACACACCTGATCTCTGAGTGATACTTGGTCAAACTAAAGGCAAAGATGGAGAGCTTTGTTACAATACAGTCATCCCATTTTTGTAAAATTACGCTAATGTGAATTTAAAAACTGACTTTAGAAGTGCTTGGATTACAAAGCAAATTGGATGGCTTTCTCTACCAAGACCCTTAGCAGGAATCCATCTGACAGTGAACTCTCCAGGTCCTGTGTTTGTCTGGTTTATGCTGAATGGTCCACTTAACAGAAGCTCAGAGATCCTGTAAAACCAATAACAAAAGGTTAGTCCAACAAGCTTAAATTAAATAGTCTGTGTTCAGATTTCCAATATCGAACAATTTCAGTAGATGAACAATGGACTATGCAGCTATTAATACGGAAAGTTTGATATAGAGAAAATGTTTCTTGGAAAGAAAATTCCACCACAAAATGATTTAAGAGGTCATATTTTGTTTTTTAAGGTTTAATTATTACTTCCCTTTAATAATAACAACTGGTATTGTGTTTTATATTGTTAAAAATGATAGTAATAGTCACCTTTCCAATGAGGTACAACTTGTAAGGATTGTGCATTCGTGGATTGAGCAACACAGCTAAACCTGTAGGTCATCCCACCTAAATAAGGTGCCTGAGCTTTAAGTGCTGCCAGGTGAGTGGCTGCCAGGTGAGTGACTGCCACCTGATTGGCACCTTACTGACAGCACTTGTGTGCATGGGTCCTGCAACTATGTTGAGTTTGTGTGCGTGCCAAGCATCAATATGCCCCTTTTGTCCTTTCAGGATAAGGCCCATGCTTTAGGGCAACTGGGAGCTGGTGTTCTGCAGAGTGGCAGCATTATTTGATGTCAGCCCTGGCACCATTTCCAAATGTGGAACCAAGTTCCACGAGACTGGGGAATTCAAAGACTAAACGCAAAGGAAGACACACCCCAAAAAGACAGGTCCTCACCCTTGCTTTGCTGAGGAATGGTAGGCTTTCCTCCGGAGATTTACAGGCAAAATTTGCACAACAGTACCACAGCTAGTTCTCAGGAAGGAAGCCTTCTTTGTTCCAACCCTCACCTATGGTCATGAGTTCTGGGTAAAGACTGAAAGAATGAGATCGCTGATACAAGCAGTCAAATTAGCTTCCTTAGGAGGGTGGCTGGGTTTAACCGTAGAGACAGGATGAGGAGTTCAGACATCCAAAGGGAACTCAAAGTAGATCCGCTGGTCCTTCGCACTGAAAGGATTCAATTAGGGTGGCTAAGGCATCTCATTAGGATGCCCCCTGGTTGCCTTCCTGTGGAGGTTTCCTAGGCTAGCCTAACTAGGAGGAGACCCTGGGGAAGACCCAGAACTCACTGGAGGGATTATATACCCTGCTTGGCCTGAACACCCTGGAATCCCCCAAGAGGAATTGGAAAATGTGGCATGGAAAAGGGAAGTCTGTACTTACTGTGAATTATTTGCCACTGCCCTGATTCTGATTTCCAAGAGCTGTTGGACGATTACTTTTAGCTGAGCTCCATTTTCTGGAGTTGGGGGCAAGAACTTGGGCAGGAAGAGTCCCTCTGTACAAGATGGCACTTCAGGATCAACTGGAACAACAAAGAAAAAACAGTTTTGGCTTCCATTTCATCAAGTTGTTCAAAAGAATTGAGTCTTTGTTGTAGTTTAGGGGTAGAAAACAGCTTTCGACTAACTTCTCAGGACAAACTGGACAGGCAGCTTGCTTATAGCCTCGCTGGTCATTATCACTGTTGGAAACTCATCAGTTTGATCTGACAAGAGGATAGTCTCTTTGGGAAAGTCCTCCATCATCAGCTGTACAGCGTATGGACCTTCATCACTGCTGCTGTTGGGTCTGAACGACAATGAACAGGACTGCAAAGGAAGAAAAGAGGCGTTTATTTATTAAATATAAATGAATGCAGGTCACTACAGAGTGGTGCAGGGATGACATATTTTTGTAAGCTAACCCAAAAGTTAGCATCATGATGTTATTGCTCTTGTTAGCATTCTCATGACTCACCGATGAGATGTTGAGAACAGAGGGCGGAGTGCAGGGGTCACATTCGAACAGCAATGTGTTCCCATTTCTGCATTTGACCTCGTCTCCATCAGGATCAAACGCCAACAGCTGGAAATCTCTCTTACAGTTTGAAGGAACCCTGAAACAGAGGAACACAAGGGCATCATTTGTTTGTTATTATCATTCTTGTAGAGTTAAAACAGCTCTTATCACTGATGGTTGGTGCCCCACCCTGTTATTTTTGTTTTTTACTGAAGCCTGAACATCCAGCCAAGCAATGCAAGGCCACATTTCACAGTATTATCAGTGAGATGACAAAATCGATATCATTCTTTAAACTGTCTGTCAAATATGAGGCAAGATGAATCGACAGTTTTTGGGGATTTTTTTAGCATTCAGGTTGGTATCCTGAGAACGCCGTGCCTGGCACTCCCTTACCCCCACCTAAAAACAACCAGTGTTTTATTTTTTCGTTTTTATATCACATCATTAGTCCTGCCCCTTTTTGAAAAGTATCAGTAACTTCAGGTAACTTTGTTGGCCCTGAAGAGCAAAACTATGAGAAATTGGAAAACAACAGGAAATAGAAAAATTCAACCACTAATAACAAACACATCAACAAGAAGGAAGACAGAATATCAAATACAAAGTCCAAAAAAACAACAAATAACATCTGCCACAACAATTAAGTAAGAACAATAATAAATCAAGAAGTGTATAAAAATGCAGCAACAAATAACAAACACATCAAAAAGAAAGAAAACAAATTATCAAATAGTCCAAAAAACAAACATAATGTGCAACAAAAATAAATCAAGAAGTGTAACAAATAAAAAAGACACAACAAATGAAATATGCATCAACAAGCAACAATACACGAAAACAAAACCACAAGTAGAAAACATGCAACAAAAATAATCAGACAGCAACAGACTAAAAAGGAAGAACAACAATTACAATTCAATAACAAAATCAAAAATAGAAACTTTAAAGATGCAATAACAACAAGAGACATTTAAAAGGACAACAACAAACCTAAACAGAGGGGACACAACAAATTCTAAACAATACAACAAAATCTAAAACACAACAAAGCTAGAGCAATACCATAAAAAAACATAAAAAAAAAAAAAATACACCACAATCAAATCTAAAACAGAACATTTAAAAAATGCAACAAAAAAAAAAAACCAAACTACTTTTATAGAAGACAAAACAACAAATTAAAAAGGTTAAAGCAAATTAAAAACATACAGATTTTTTTCAAAATGCAACAACTTCTATTGATATTTTCTCTTTTTGTTTTCCTGTTGTCTCATTTGTTGTTGCCTTGTTTTGTGCTTCAGGGCTGTCTTGAGTGTCCAAAAATTCCAGGAAGTATCTCATAAGCTGATTTGAACATACCTTAATACAGAGTCACCCAGAATTTTGCAGGAAGATGGTTCCTAAAGGGAAAATACTGAGTTCCATCCATATCCCTGTTTAAAGAATTTTTGTACCAGTCAAACCGGCTTTTGGCAGGGGCTTCATATTTGTTTGAAACATGAGTGGTACCAACATTTGACAGGACAGACAATGGAAATGAGATACAAAATCCAGAGTCAAGTTTAGCTTTGCTGCCTATGGGAGAGGGTGCTAAGAAGTGGGTCATACCTTATGTCGCAATCATACTTCAGAGTTTAGTTGCTGACGTCAACAAACGTTGAGAAATCATCAAAAAGTCGGTAAAAGAATATTCCCAGGGTCATTGTGGCTGTGTTCAACTTAAAGTGGTGGGAAACTTTGCACTGGTCGAGCCTGATGTTTCCCGACAGCCGCCTGACTAATTGTAGATGGATTTTAAGCACTCGACAACATAGGCGTAACACATGCGTAGCGCGCTCGACATAGAGGAACGTTGACCTAACATAGCTTGGTGCTGCTTAACGTACAAATGTATTTCAAAGTCGCTCAACTACCGCCATAAAAAGTGGACGGATATGCCATTTAGCCACTATTAGTTGCAACTGGTCTCAGTATTCCGACACCATGCCAAGAGGACGAAAGACGGCTCTCCCAAAAGGGCGCCTCAGGTCGTACAGCAGGAGCCAATGGGCGGGGAGGCTCCAACGTTCACCAGCAGAGATGAACGCAGCTGTAACTGAGGGTGGCAAATGTAAGTGGAGGTCAACTCTTGCTGGTGTTACAGGCCTGTTGGATCAGAAATTCCCAAGCATGCGTAAAAATTGGCAATGTACCCAACAAGCATCAACTTTGCCAGAGTAGCCGTAACTTCGTTCTGCGTGGCTTGACATAGCTCGATGTTCCCCTTTATGTCAGCAAGAGTTGGCCAAAACATCACTGTGGGGATGTGGCTTTGGTGTCTGGTGGTGTGAAAAGAACAAAACCAGTACAGCATCTTACCTCAGAACAGGCAGGATGGTGGTCTGGGGGGATCTGTTGGCCCAGCCAGTGTCTGATCGGTTCCTCAGTTCAACCAGAGTCAGAGCTCTCTGAGATACGACGCCGTTCACGATGTCATCTTTCCAGTTACCGCCCTCCAACCTGCAGTCAACATTATTAACATTACTTTTTAATGACTGTTGATGCTGTTTTTATTTATTGTTGTTTTTTGTCTTTTTTTTTTTGTCATTGTGTTTTCAACCACTGTTGCTCATTTGTTGTTGTTGTGTTTTCTTTTTTGTTCTTTGTTTTTATTTGAATTGTTTTTCTTTGTTCTATTTTTAACTGAAGTTGCAATTTTTATTTGTTGTTCTTATTTGCTTTTTTTTTTTTTTGGTCTTTTTAAATTTTTTTGTTATGATTTTATTTGTTTTTGTTAGTGCAACTTTATTTGTTGTTATGTTTTCTTATTTGCTGGGGTGTGATTATTTGACGTTTGTTTCTTGATAAGTGCTGCATTTTAAAATGCATCTCTTCTGTTTTTGTTTTTGTTGTGTTTTGTCCATGGCAAACATAGTTATTTGAATGTTACTTTGATTTAAAAATCACAATTGAAATACAAGATGATTCCTTTTTTTTTGGTGTAATAAAAATTGACTAGACAGTTTTGTCTTCATAGATTTTTTTTACTGTTTAATGGAAATGGAAAATGTCCTTGCATTTTCTTCTGGACTATTGCATTTTTAACTCAGAAATGAGCATCAAATTACTAAAAGAAACACAGATTAGTATTCAACAACTCATTTGATTGAAAAATCTATGAAAATGGTTGGAAATGAGTTTTATTAAATTTATTAAGAGCAACAGAAAAACCTAATCGGCCACAGAGGAGACTCAATTCATCATTGGTTTAATATTTGTTTTCTGCGTTGGGATCGTCCTGGTCTTTGATACGCTCGATTAAATAATGAATTGAAGGATGACTAACAGACGGAAACTGAGCTAAAGGAAAATCAGCCAATTCATTTTTATAGTACTTACTCAAGCAGAAACGTTGCATTGCCAGGTACCTGTCGAGTCATGACTCCCTCTCTCTGACACCATTCCCCGCTGCTCTCCTGGTGGACCGTGTTCAGAAACAAATCAGTTTGAGCCCCACAGTCGCCCCTGAAGCAGGTCCAAGTGCTGACAGCACTGCAGTTTTGGAAGTTCAGCTTATAGCGGAAGACCACCTGTAAGGACAAATGAATGTCAATACTCACCAAACAAAAAAGGGGTAAAAAAAAAAAAATACCCAAAATGGAAATAAATACTTTAAACTAGATAAAAGTTTAACAGAGAGTATAAAGACATCATTTTGTAGAAGCACATACCTGCACCTCTCCATCACTTGTCCTTTTTGGATTATGTGTTATCACTGTCCCAAAGAAATTAGTTTCCTGGGAGCTGCATGCAGGTGCCATGAGAATCATCAGGAGATGCAGATATATAGACATACTGAACGCCGCAGTCACTTTGAAGCAAGACGTCAATGATGAACATGAACCACAACACACAGACTGTCTGCAATCCTGTCTCCATCTGACTGAGTGCCACACAAAAGGATCTCTATAAAGGCAGACAATGCACCAGGAAGTGACCTGGTATGAGGAAATACGTGCTGCCATGGTCGTGAGAAGTTCGATCTATACTAAGGTACAGTATACTCTCCGCACAGTCAAGCACATTAGAACAAGATAAGAGCAAGAAACCTGCTGTCAATCTGAGACTCATGGGAGAGTCGGGATCTGAGATAAAGGCTGTAATTCTGTTATCAGTTATAGAATTTACAGAAGTCAGGCTTCTGAGACCGAAGCAAAAATCGGATGTTGATGTCAGAATTATAAAAAAGTATAGAATTCTGAGGAGAAAGCGAATTGTGACTTCAGTTTCAGAATTTTAGGAAGAATAGAAACCTAAAATCAATGTCATAAATCTGACTTAAATATTAGAATATAAAATAAATAAAACTCTGAGATCAAAGCCAAATTTTGACTTTAATTTCAAAAGTTTAAAGGGATAGAATTCTGAAATCAAAGTCAAATTCTGAATTTAATTTTAGGATTAAAAAAAAACAGAATTCTATAATCGAAGCTAAAATTCTGATGTCAATTACAGAATTTAAGGAAGAATATAATTTTGGATTCTAAGCCAAATTTCTGATTTCCATTTCAGAATATTAAAAAGAATAGAACACTGAGGTCAAAGTCATATTCTGATTTTAATTTTAGAATTTTAAAAAGAATTAAATTCTTGGATCAAGGCCAAAATCTGACTATCATAAAAAGAAGTAGATTCTAGAATCAAATCCAAAATCCCGACTCTGACATCAGAATTCTTAAAAGGATCGATGAATCAGATTATGAAGATGACTTCATTATGGGACTACTGCTTTTAAGTGTAACAGCAGGTGCAACAATATGTGAGCTACCTTGGCGGAGGTTTGTGCTCTATGGTCCTGATCTACTAAAGGTGTGGTGTGTATAAAAACATGTGCAAGTTTGATAGCGCGCGCGCAAAGCTGATCTACTAACAGGGTGCACCAAGAAATGCGTCTGTCAAATGAGCAAAATAGCACATGCAGACCATTTAGCGTGTTTGCCTTCATGAATATGCAGAATACATGCAGATGATCAGAGCGCGCAAAATACTGGGAGGAGGAGATGCAAATGTTATTATTTAGCACCCGCAATGTGATTTATCAAGCCCGCGACTAATTGTGCTTGGTGTTTTTGCGTCTAAATTTCGCACGTTTGAAAAGCAGGTGCAAAAAAGGCTAAGTGTTACGCACGGAGGGTTGCGGTCATTGTGGCGGGAAACAGGGGTCGCATTAACAGAATATTATCCATCACTGACTGAATTTTTTGATGAATTACAGAAAGATTTGGAGGCTGTCTGTCATTATAATGAACTGGAAAAAGAGGGACAATTCAGTGTGCCGTCGTACTTATTTTTCAGACGGACGATTAAATTAAACCCTCTCTGTTTTGCTCTCTTCATACATCGTGGAGGAGGTAATTTAACCTATGAAAAATTTAGGTTGCGCACACAATTTAACACCCGTTATTTTGGATCTTAGTAGATCAGGCCCTATGATTGCTGTCTAGTTTTTCATTTAATAAAGAAATCTGGCCCAGATCCGACAAAACAGCTACTGAAGCTGTTAGCATCTATGCTAATCTCAGTACAAAGGACTTTGTTTGGGCCATCCTGCTTTGGGATGCTCACAGTCAATGTTGATTAAAGCTTGGCAAGATGGATGTGCCTGACAGACACTGAATCAGGCACATCCAGCTGCACTGACAGGTTAGTGACAAACAGGAGATTTACCAGTGTCAAGGAACTGTCCTTTTAAACTTTTTAATTAGTTGGACCCAGAAGCTGAGACAGAAACCTGGTCAAAAGTTTACAGAGATTTATTGTACAACACAGTCCAAAAAATCCAAACACCCAGTGATCAGTGATTAACAAGGTGAGTATTTACAACAAGGCAGGGCGGGAGCTCTGGAGACACTGTGAAGAGAGGGAGCAGATAAAAAGGTAAGTATCCACGTAGCAAAAAGCAAAACTCAAGCAGAGTAAACGCATGAAGCAAACTCCAGACTGGAGATACAAAAAACTTAGGGATAACACATCCTTCTGACTAAATCTCAAACACTGCACACATACAACTTTTAGATCTAAAAATGTTTAATTTCTCAAACTAAAAACTTAATTTCATAACATTTTGACAAATTGCAGACTGTAGGAAACAGTGGCCCAGTTTGTGAGGACCAGGGTGAAAAACTGGGCTTGTAAACTCCAGGGTTGAAAGTTCACTTATGGTCTCCTCAGATGGAATTTGAAACACAGTAAAAACTGAATGTTTATAGTCCATTAGGGGGCGCTGACATCATCGTTTCAGTCTCACACTGCTCACAAGTCGTTAAGTGATGTCTGATGGCAGCCCCCGTCTCACCAGTTCATCCTTTAACTTGAGAAGATAAACAATCAGAGGTATTCACATGCTCCTTTCATATCATGTCCTGCAGGACTGCATTCTGTGGGGATAATAATTAAAGCTAATGCTGAACTCGTCTGTCAGCTTTGGCATGTGTTCAGTGTTTGGTGAAGTCTTTCTAAGAGACAAAAGCATTGCAATGTAGTTCACACACAAGCCTCCTCTCTCTGGAGTTTTCTCATGCATGGATTACAGTCATATTCAATATAAAATATGGAGATGTGCTTCACGGGCACTAGGTGGCACTAAAGGCTCAACAGAGATATTAGTTAGACGGTTAAATCTCAAACTACAGTTACAATGAAGTTGGACGATGTGTTAAACATAAAAAAACAGAAACAATGATTTTCAAAGCCTTTTTGACATATATTCAATAAAGACACTACAAAGACGATATATTTAATGTTCAGGCTGATGAACTTCGATGTTAATTTTTTTTTTTTTTTTTTTTTTAACAAATATTCACTCATTTTGAATTGATGCCTGCAACATGTTCCAAAAAAGCTGGGACAGGGACCTTTCACCTTCCCTTCTAACAACATCCATTGAGCTTTTGTGAACTGAGGACAGTACCGTAATTTCCGGACTACAAGCCGCTATTTTTTCCCACGCTTTGAAGCCCGCGGCTTAAAGGTGCAGTGTGTAGAATTTGGCATTTGAGCAACATCTATCGTTCAGATTCTAGAATGAGCCCAACCGTAACCAAAACGTCACATCGCTGAGCAACGGAAGCCTGTGAAGACCAAAAGGGATCATGAACACGGCATCATTTACTAAAGTGACAAGGTTTGTAACCATTATTTTTATAGATTATAGGTCAGTTGTTGTCCTCTCTCCTCTTCTTCGCCTGCATTCCAGGTAGATTTCAGAACCGGCGGAGAGATTCGCATTTCGTTCTTTTTGTCCCTAAAATCCACCCGTAGACAACATGGCGGATCGTGATGTCGGCCCACGGTAATGTAAATTTTTTGAAGCTTTTTCTAACTACATAAAAATAAGACAAACGTTTTATGGGGATGATTGTACTCCTATTTTGATGGACTTTACATACAAATAGAAACATTATATCCTATATTCACCGTTTCTGTTAGACAAAACGCTGCCAAATTCTACACACTGCACCTTTAAACAATGATGCCGCTAATTTAAAGGTTTTTTTTTTCATTACATGTAGCCTAGCGTTACAACCCGGCTCGATGGGGAAAAGGGAAGTAACATAAAAAAACAGATTTTAAAAGGTTTAAAGGTGCAGTGTGTAGAATTTGGCAGCATTTTGCCGAACAGAAACGGTGAATATAGGATATAACGTTTCTATTTGTATGTAAAGTCCATCAAAATAGGAGTACAATCATCCCCATAAAACATTTGTTTTATTTTTTTTTTATTTAGTTAGAAAAAGCTTCAAACAATTTACATCACCGCGGGCCGCGTTCATGTAGGCCGATATAACAATCTGCCATGTTGTCTACGGGTGGATTTCAGGGACAAAAAGAACGAAACGCAAATCTCTCCACCGGTTCTGAAATCTACCTGGAATGCAGGCAAAGAAGAGGAGAGAGGACAGCGGTGGATGTAGAGACAGTTGTTACTCTGCACTACGGATTTAACCTGAACCCAAACCTTGTCACTTTAGTAAATGGTGCCGTGTTCACGATGTCTTTTGGTCTTCACAGGCTTCTGTTGCTCAGCGATGTGACGTTTTGGTTACAGTTGGGCTCATTCTAGAATCTGAACGATAGATGTCGCTCAAATGCCAAATTCTACACACTGCACCTTTAAATGAAAGTTATTTATTATTAATGAAAAAAGGAAGTAAGTTTTAACCAAGTGAGGTCGAAAAGGTCAAATTAAGATAATAAAATACTCAATCTGAAATCCAATACCAAAGACTACAATAATCCACAACAAAGATAAATTGTCCAAAAGGGTAAACAGGACTACAAACAACAGAAACAAACAAATAAACCAATGCCCTTAACTTACAGGACCTCCGCAATTACAAACAGGTAGCACAAAGAACTTCTTTCTGATTTAACAAAGATTGTCTAAACTAACAAACGCAGGCTCTGTTGAGAAGCTCCCTCTTCTCAGGCCTCTTGGTCTTCTTATAAGGTTCATGAGGTCGGCTCGCAAGGCGATCGGCTGCCAGAGACTTCTTGCAGCTGCTCTGAATCTGCCTGATGATCTCTGCTCCTGCGCACTCACTCACACACAGCACTCCACAAACAGGTGAGCGAGAGAGGAGGGGGTGTGGCGGCGGCCGTAACACCTCGTCACATCAGATTTAATTTAGAGTTAAGAAAATCTTTCTGCGTAACATACATGTCTGCAAATATCTCATGTTACAACGTGAACAGTGCCCGAGCATGTGAGCGGAGTGGAGCGATGACATGTCCCACTCGCGCACACGGAGCTGTTCCTTGCGCCCGCTCATCCCCTCGGAGGTGATGCACGCCGCTCTGCTTATTATCCCTCCACCTTCCACTTAAATTTCAACCATTCAGACGCATGGTGTGAGCGGTACCAGAGCGAAATTGGAGCGGGAAGGAGCAAAAGATAAGATGATGCTCCAGCTTTTTAGAAAAATAAATTACAAAGACAAAATTGAGGCAAGATTCCACCAGGCTGACCTCAAATCTGCCGGGGATGGAATGAAAATAATAACAGGTCAATATAAAAAGAAAAATACTGTTACATTGGATGGCTTCACTTCTGATGTTGAGCTTGCAAAGGAACTGAATAGCTTTTACTTGAGATTTAACTCTGATGACTCAGGAGAAATCAATAATGTGTTTAAAACTGTTCAGGGTACCCCTGCTCTGAATATTGATGTTCTTTCAATTCATCTTAACCCCGTCTCTTTTAGAGCAGAGAGTCCCGAAAATATGGAAACATGCCGTTGTTGTTCCTGTTGCCAAATGCATGAATCCAAAGACACTAAATGATTTTCGACCAGTGGCTCTCACCTCGCTGGTGATGAAAACTTTTGAAAAGCTTGTTAAAACTGAGATATTGAAGCAGGTGGAAGGTCAGCTGGACCCTCTTCAGTCAGGGTCAATGGTGTTTTATTCCCTAAACTGTTTTCCTCCACAGGCTCCCCGCAGGGCTGTGTTTTCTCTCCATTGCGTTTTATCTTGTACACAAATTATTGCAGGAGCATGCACAGTAACAGGCATTTTCTTAAATTTGCACACGATACAGTGATCATGAGTCCATTGGGTGAGGATGAGTCTGGACTCGGTCCTGTCACTCATGATTTTATCACTTGGTGCAAAGATTTTTGCCTGCAGATTAACGTCTCAAAAACTAAAGACATGATTATTGATTTTAGAAAGTCACAGCCCAGTGTCAGTCATACTGTTATTGACATGGATGTTGAGGTTTTTTCTAATTACAAATATCTGGGAACAATTGTCGATAACTTACTTCGATTTGAGGCCAATACTGATGCTGTTTGTAATAAAGTCCAGCAGAGACTTTATTTCTTAAGAACATGTTCAAGGTGTGTAAGGTTCTCATGTCTCTTTTTATCAGTGCTTTATAGAAAGTGTTCTCACATACTGCATGGTTGCTTGGTTCGGTTGTCTTGCTTTGTCTAGTAAAACAGACTTGTGAATCTGGTCAAAAATGAGCAAGGTGATCAGAGTGCAGCAATCTCAGCTGCAGGATATCTACAAAAGGCGTATTCTTAGCAGAGCCCAACAAATTCTGAACTGCCTTGATCACCCTCTGTTTGTTGATTTTGATCTTCTCCCTTCTGGACGATGTTACAGAATGCTAAGAACAAAAACTAGGCGAGCCAGAACTTCTTTAATTCCAGTTGCTATTGAAAATCTCAATTCATTGATCTGACCAGTTTTTCCTTTCTTGTGCTTTATGCTTCTTGTGGATAGGTTGATCGTTGACTTTTAGACTGTAATCCTATTTATTGACTTTTATTGAATCTCTTTTTATCTGCTTTATCTTGTATATTCTTCATTACTGTTTATTTATCTACTGTACAGCCTTTTTGATGACTGGAATGCACTTTTTGGGTTTTGCCTGATTCTTGGTCTTTGGCATTTGTGGTTTAAGTTCCGTCCTTTTTCACTTGAGTTCTAAGTTTCTTCCTGATTTTTGTAATACCTGTATGATTTATGTGTTATCATGTACTGGTGTGCTGATGCCTGCTGCTGAAAAACAACTTTCCCATGAGATAATAATAAAGTTGAAGTTGAAGTTGAAGTTGAAAAGCACTCAGCGCTCTGGCCAAAGTCCTTCCCCTTGCGCTTCCAATCAGCTCCACTCACTGGACACCTGCGGCTTTTAGACAAGTTTGGCCTGGATGTACACATTTTTTTTTAGATTTAGTGGGTGCAACTTATATTCAGGTATATTATATTCAATAGTTATTTTCATCGGAAGACAGGTCTGGACTGCAGGTCAGTCTAGTACCTGCACTCTTTCACTCTGAAGCCACGCTGTTGTAACACGAATGTGTCTTCACTGTCTTGCTGAAATAAGCAAGAATGTGAAAAAGATGTCTCTTGGATGGCAGCATGTTGCTCCTAAACCTGTATGTGCCTTTCAGCATTAATGGAGCCTTCACAGATGTGCAGGTTACCCATGCCATGGGCACTAACACCCCCCCCATACCATCACAGATGCTGGCTTTTGACCTTTGCTCTGATAACAGTCTGGATGGTCCTTTTCCTCTTTAGCCCAGAGGACACCACGTCCATGATGTCCAAAAACAGTCTGAAATGTGGACTCATACCACAGCAGACTTTTCCACTTTGCCTCAGTCCATCTCAGATGAGCTCAGGCCCAGAGAAGCCGGCGTTGTTTCTGGGTGTTGTTGATATCTGGCTTTGTCTTTGCGTGGTAGAGTTTGACCTTGACTTTGTAGATGTAGAGATGAACAGTGTTAACTGACAATGGTTTTCTGAAGTGTTCCTGAGCCCACGTGGTGATATCCTTTACAGAGTGATTCTGGTTTTTAATCCAGTGCTGCTTGAGGAATCAAAGGTCACAGGCATTCAGTGTTGGTTTTCATCCTTGCTTCACTTTCTCTGAATCTTTGTTGATTTCATGGACTGTAGATGTAGCGATAATTTTCGGGATATTACTAGATATTATTTAAAGAAATTAATATTCATTTAATATATCATTTTCCCCTGTTAATAAAGGGGCACCATCCTTTTTTATATAAAAAGGCAAATTTTAATTCATTAATTGATTTATTAATTAATTCAATTAAATCAGGTAAATCAATTAAATCAAACTTTATCAATTTTAACAATCTCAAGTCTCAAGATAGAGCTCTCATACAGTGATGTCAGTCTTCCAAACAGAATACCAACAGACAGAACTTTTAATTTAAGGGTGATTTATTAAAAAGTATATGATGGATATATAAGACAAAATAAAATAAAACACTTAAGAAGGAATAAATGTCAGAGTCATACTGATCAATGATGTGAATAAGGAAAGAAGTTCTGAACCCTCAAGAAACATTTAAGTATATTGAGTGGTTATGGAGGATTAATTTAACGAATTAACCTACTTCAGAAAGGTCAAATCAGGGGTAGTTATTGTGAGAATTAAACCAAGACACTCAAGCCCGTCTGGAGGAGTTCAGAACCACAGTCTTACTATGGGGTTGTTTTGGGATTCTCAAACTGGTCTGGAGCTACTGGAGAGCCTGAAGGACTCGTGATTCAGAGTCGTCCCAAAGGGAGATAAAGAAGTCCACCCTCAACCCAGCGAGATGGATCCAGTGAGATGATGTCCCGACGTGAGCTGGTCCCGTAGCTCTCACGGGAGAGAGGTGCCATCTGTTAGGGTCTGTTAAAGGTGAAGCTGGAGCTTTGAGGTCTCGATTAGATGAAAAGACGATTTGTAATTAATTCCAAAATTAATTTGTTGGCCAGACAAATATTGTTCCGAAATTAATAACAAAAGTCCATTTACTATGGAACAAATCTTTAGAGTCCTGGCTTACTGACTTATAAAGAAAACTGGCGGGCGTGTTACGTTACTTAGACAAAACTTATAGGAGAGCCGTGTTGACAAAAAGAAAAACTGATGACCGTAAAAGAAGACGTAAAACGAAGAGTAGAGATGAAAAGTCAAAGAAAAAAAGAGAGAGAGAAGAAAGTGACTCTCTGCTTTTACTTCTGAGAGGCGTTGCCCAGGGGGACAGATATAGATGACTGTCAAAGAATTTATCAACTTATATTGGCCAAAATATTAAGTCCTACTTTGATAACCACCCAATATAAACACTCCAACTGAGCAGAAAATCTTAAGACGAACTTTTGACATCAAACATGTCCATGTTTAAACAATAAGAAAGCATAAAATGTGAAATTGTTCTTAAAAATATGAACAAACAAAACATAAGTGGTTAACACTTAGATGTATAAGTTTGCATGCCTTTGAGATTTTATGCAACCAAAATTTAATGTATAGAAATCCTATTATAAACATTCCTTCAGTAAAACAAGAAATAATGCAGAGTAAAGGTACATTTCTGGATGGAAGTTCTCTCCCGAGTTTTCCACTGAGGGGCGCTGTTGGTCCATCAGAAGGCTAAGCATCAGCCAGAGGCTTTAAAAAAAATAACACAGCATATTCATTGGCATTTTTAGGGCTAGAAACACAGAAGTCACATCATCAGAATGCATTTTTCATGACAGAATCAAATACCACATTGTTAGACGTGTCCATTGTTTCGTTAAAGAGTTTATAGGTTTGTGGTTTTCTGTTGGCTGAAAGACATCTTGTTTCTACATTTGGGAAGAGATAAGGAGTCCATATAACTGTTCTCAAGCTGTTTGTGGCAATATTAAGGTACTAAATACCTTAATTTTGGTATTAAGGATTATGGCCAACTTTGTAAGAGAGGACAAGGTTCCACACAAGTACAGGACTGTTTAGAGTTACTAAAGAGTTTATCTGATGACTGTAGGTAGAGGCAGGCTAACGCTACCCATTGACTCCCAGTGTTTGAGCTAAGTTTGAGCTCTGCCTGTCTCTTTCTTGTTACTGGACACACAGTCGAAAGAATGGACTCGGGAGTGAGTTAAAGCATGAAAACAGAGAAAATTGTAGCTTGCTGTTTTTGCCATTGGCTTCCTGCTGAAGATCAGTGGCTGCACTAAGTAGTCATAGAAATCGTACTTTTCGTGGTTGATGCTTGTGTATTTGTGGGTAGATTCTGCGGTGATGTTGTGTTTTGTGGGTGTAAAGTAATGGTGGTTGTTGGTCGTCTCGTTGTCATTATTGTTGGGTTTGTAAACAAAATACCGTAGTATCATTTTAACTTAATCAAAACAGGAAACCAGAACTGGAATTTAAACATGAAGAAGCAGGGAATACTTTACTCACAGTTCGCCCCAACACTAATGATGACACATCGCAACTCTGAGTGGTACTTCACTGATCTGAAAAGAGAAACAAGGACGCTTGTTAAAAAAGAAAAAATGGCTCGGGCTTCTCTGCTGATAAACAGAAGACAGTATGAAGGGTACAGTATTGCAAACACTTCAAGAATAAGGGCTTTTGTAGTCAACAACAAGATTTGAGTATTGTAACATTTATTCAAAAGTCACTTATTTTAACATTTATTCAACAGTCACTTACTTCTTTACACTTTGTGTAAAGAATGGGGTCTCCAACTCTAGTCTGCAGGGGCTTTGATCCACATGCTTTCAGTTGCTGCTTACTTATCTTGTTCTATGGATTTAAAGTTGATTATTTTGCCCTTGAGATGAGTTATATTTATATATTATGATTGATTTATTAGTTATCTCAACACAAGTTAATTTGTTGTCTTAATTTTAAGAACTTACATAAGTTGGACCCAAAACTCAGAAATCGACTGCAGACTTTTACCTTCAAATTTTTATTTTTACAGTGACTTAAAGGTGCAGTGTGTAGAATTTGGCAGCATTTCACCGAACAGAAACGGTGAATGTAGGATATAATGTTTCTATTTGTATGTAAAGTCTGTCAAAATAGGAGTACAATCATCCCCATATAAAACTTGTTTTATTTTTATTTAGTTAGAAAAAGCTTCAAAAAATTGACATCACCGCGGGCCGCATTCATGTAGGCCGACATAACGATCCGCCATGTTGTCTACGGGTGGATTTTAGGGACAAAAAGAATGAAACGCGAATCTGTCCGCCGGTTCTGAAATCTACCTGGAATGCAGGCGAAGAAGAGGAGAGAGGACAACAACTGACCTATAATCTATAAAAATAATGGTTACAAACCTTGTCACTTTAGTAAATGATGCCGTGTTCACGATCCCTTTTGGTCTTCACAGGCTTCCGTTGCTCAGCGATGTGACATTTTGGTTACGGTTGGGCTCATTCTAGAGTCTGAACGTTAGATGTTGCTCAAATGCCAAATTCTACACACTGCACCTTTAATTCCTAGTTTTTGTGCTGAATGTCTTAGAAACACTGAAGGATATTCTTTGAACTTTGCACAAATGTCCACTCTGATTTAAGGATGATCTGATTAGATTTTGATCTTAAAAGATTGCAGTCTTCGGGCATCATCATCAATTATCTTTAAGATTTCTATTGATCACCCTTCCCTAACAATTCGCCACCATCAATTATCGCCTAATCCAAACTCCCTCGGCCCCCAACACTTTACTTCCACTGTCTGGCACTTGTTAACCTAATTGGGTATAAAACTGCCTAACAATCGTGTTACTCTCACATACAGTATTAAATTTTATAGCCCTTTTTAATTTAGTTTTAGTTATAGTCGTTTTACCTATAATATCTTTTAGTTTTCATGATAATTTAGTCACCTAAATTGTTTTAATTTTAGTCTAGGTTTGGTTGATGAAATTCCACCTTTTAGTCGATGAAATCTACAGTAAATTTAGTCGACTAAAATATGAATATGAAGTGTTTTACACTTGGATAAACTGAAACATCTAATAACCCTTTATTGAGTGCTAGTAAAGTTTGAATATATAAATGAACACAAACAAATTGAACTTTTGTGTGAAATGCAGTCACCTTTATTTAGGCTACCTGGCAGAGCATCTCAGTTACAAAACCAGAACTGACAACAAACAGTGAACCTGCTCTACATGAATATATCAATTCATAAAGAGAGTAGCTCTGATTGGATCGCTCCACAACTTATCCCACCACCACCAAGCTAAGGCAGCTGTGATTGGATGTCCCTCTTAACTCATCCAACCTTTCCACACAACCAAAGTAGCTGTGATTGGATATATTCCTAACTTGTCCCTACTTTCTACATGACCAAATTAGGTCTGATTGGATTAAGTCTCTGTCAAACATTTTAGTCTAGTTTTTATCTGTTGATGAAAGAGTCGGTTAATATAGTTTTAGTTTTTGTCCATGTGCACTTGTTTTTATTAGTTACTGTCTAGTTTTCATCAGAAAAAGGTTGTTGATGAAAACTATGATGAAAATTATTAGTCAACAAAGTGAACACTGCTCATATATTTTGCCATAACTGAATAATAATACAGTGACTTACTCAGAAACTGCCTGAACTACAAAGCAGATGGGGTGACTTTCCCCCTCCTCCCGCTCTGATGGCGTCCATCGCAGAATGAACTCTCCGTCCCCCACTGTGATGTTGTTCACGTCGTGTGGCCCGCTGAACAGTAGCTCTGAAATCCTTTTACAATTCAAAGAAGAAATAAGGTGTCAAAAGATGACTCTGTAACCACAGTTGGAGCAAAGAGTTTTTGTGATGACGTAGTTGGAAATGGTCTGTATATTTATGCTTGACTCGTCTAAGCTTTGTTTCCTGGTGGTTGATGTTGGTTCACTTGAAATGGGTCAGTCAGTCATGAAGTGTGACGTTTTAATTGTTTTGTGGTGGTCAAATCAGTTTTTCACTTAAAAAACCATGAGGCCTCTGGAAGTCATTGGAAATAACGTACTTTGTATTGTAGTTTAAAAAGCTTTTTTATATAATTTTTGTCTCTTGGATCGAACGACTTGCCTTTGGAATATAAACCCAATTCACAGTGTGTGTGCACAAAAGCAGCACAAACAAGCCCCACTACGTTCACACTTAGAGATATTCTCATTAATTCTGCCAGGCTGTAATACCTGTGTCAATGCTGCAATATGGCAACACAGCATTTCCCACCACATACAAACAAAATTAGAGACATTTTTACTATAATTGTCCATTATAGTAAGTGGATTTTGTTATTTTCTTGTGATGGTCATTGCTTTAAAAACGCAAATTGCCTCTTCTCTACACAATTAATGATATTACTTTCTGTAAAAAGTTTTAAAGCTAATTTTGCACACTTTCAGGAATGCAGGTCAGTAGCTCACATATTGTCGTTACATCTATTAGCAATAGTTCCATGATAAAGTTACCATTATAATATGATTCATTGACCCCGACAAAACCCTCACCTAGCACTCAGAATCATGTTGATGTCATTATTTGTTAGCCAGTTATTGAGCAAAAATGATCATTTGCAAATGGCGATCATCTGGATTACCACCAAAATCTAAACTTGGGCCATTACCAACATCTCCTGAAAATTTCAGCAAAATCAATCCAGTAGTTTTTGTGTAATCTTGCTAACAAACAAACAGAAATACAAACATAGCCTACGCCATAATACTATTCTGGCCACCGTGGCACATCGAGACAAAAACTGGCTCTTGTACAGATGTAGTTGATGATCCCTGATCTAAATAATGCTTAGATTTTCTTCACACTTTGTACAGAAGTTTGACTCAAGGATGATCTGATCATGGTCCAGAGGTTGAAGGTCACTGTCTTTGCTTGTTGACCTGAAAATCGTAAGAATGCTTAAAGGGATTTGCTCAAGGTTGCACATTTTAATGGTACAAGATCTAGTTCATTGTGGCCTTGTTCCCTAACCTTACAAAACATGCACCTACACCGTTAGAGATCAATCAGTCACACCACAAAACACACAAGCCCTTCTTCATGACCCTCATTGCACTTTCACTCTGAAAATATCTGTGAAGACGTAAAAGCTAAAAAAAAAACAGGAAATACACCATCATATTACTTCATCTGTTTGTATCTGCCAACTCTTAAAAGTTCAACATGTTCAACAAAACAACATTCCTCGTGCCCTAGAAAAAATGTAGGCACTCCTTAATGTCAACATGAATAAAATAACAAGTGAAAGTCATGCTGTTATTCTGCTGATTTGAAGCTCAGGTTGACGTACGTGGAGATGTTGGCCTCTGCTCTGATGTGGATGTCCAGGGTCTGGTTGACGGGGGTGTTCAGCAGGGCTTTGTGTTCTGGGGTTGGAGGAAGAAACTTTGGTAGATAGAGTCCCTCAGTGCAGGATGGGACTGCACCCTCCACTGAAATGAGAAGAAATGCACAAGTTTTAGCAGCAAGTTCTCTAAGGATGGACATGCCTGCTGGTTTATAAGTCAGCTGGCTCACAGCCTTGTTTTAGATAACGTTACGATATTTAGAGTAAGCCCAGTAAAGTCTCTCTTAGTCTTTTGTCATCAGTTACAACTGCAAATTTTACTCTTGTTTAATATCTGCATTTGCTCAGGTTAGACAAACACACAACTGGATGGTTTCCCTAAGAATTTGGGGTGAAGCTACATAGTTTTCCATTTATATAAATGATTGAGCTCTCTAAAGCTTCAAACCTGGAGGTAAAGATGCCGATCCGATTGCTGGAATATCATGTTATGCTGATAATGTGGTTCTACTGGCTGAGCATTGTTGCCTCTACCAAGGAGGTTTTTAGTGCCAAGATTGTCTGTTAAATATCCAAAATAGGTCAGAAATAGGCCAAGGACCAATGGATTAGACTTTTTGGGTGATCTGACTCCCGACACAGATCCAGGAACTTTTCCAAGTATTTGTTAACGTTGCAAGATTGAGCAGTTTTCCACATTTTCAGGGAATGTTGGTCAAGGCACAAGGAGGAAGCGATTGAATTTTAGTGTTGATCCAAATCCCAATGTGGCTCCAGGAATCTTTAAAAGATTTGTTAACTAAAGATTTGTTAACTCAGTAAGTTCTGAACAAAGTTTGATGACTTTTTAGAGAATATTGGTCATGGCACAAGGGAGAAGTGATTGAGTTCCTGTGGGAATCTGGAAGTGGATCCACAAATTTTTTTGAAGGATTTTTTGACATTGCAAGATAGGGCAGTTTTCCACATTTTTGGAGAATCATGGCACAAGGGAGAAGTGATTGAGTTCCTGTGGTGATCTGAACCCAGAAGTAGATCCAGGAATTTTTTAAAGGATTTGTCAACACTGAAAGATACGGCACTTTAGCTCAATAAGTTCTGAAAGCCTTTTGATTACATTTTCAGGGAATGTTAGTCATGTCGATAGGAGAAAGTGGTTCAGTTTTGGTAGTGATTTAAGTCTGGTTCTCTACCCAGGCATTTTTTTCAAGGGTTTCTCAATAGTGCGAGAAAGGTCAGTTTTCTGCAATAAGTCAATAAGTACATTGGCTTTTGATGGCATTTTCAGGACATGTTTGCCATGGCACAATGAGAGGGATTCAACTTTGATGGTGATCGAAATCCCAACGTGGATTCAGGAATCTTTATACAATTTTTTTAACATTGCAAGATAGGTCAGTTTTTCACATTTTCTGCAATGAATCAATAAGTTCTCACTGGCTTTTGATGACATTTTTTTAGGAAAGGTTTGTCATGGCACAAGGAAGAAGTAAATAAGTTTTGGTGGTGATCCAAATCTGAAAGTGGATCCAGAACATTTTTTAAAGGATTTGTTAACATTGCAAGATAGGGCAGTTTTTCACATTTTTGACTATAAGTCGCCCGACAATGTTGGAAATGCCTTGGTGGAGCGTTGTGCTTCCAGAGCACTTCAATTTGCAGGTTGGTACAGGAATTGAAGGCTGGTGGTAAGTCATGCCATGGCCACAGTTACATGATGTTTTTAATTCGGAATTAAGTATTCAGAATGAAATAATTCAGAATTAAAGTATTCTCTTCGTGTTTACATGGAAATAGTTATTCTGAATTGAGGTTTACATGGAAAACGTGTGTTATTCACCTTTATTCAATTACGCTTAACGTCTGGGGGTTGTGAATGATTATGATTGGACAGGTGGACATGATGTAGTGACGTAGTGATGTAGTTACGTCTACCGGAAGAAAACAAACTCCAGTTCAGTGTCTCCAACGTCTCTGTCAGGGAAACCTCGTCCAACTTGGACGCTATAACTTTAAAAAGGTCCACATTTTTATGCTTATGTCCATCCACTCTTTTCATTTTGTCCAAATCTCCTAAGGCTCTAATTAAATAAATTTTCTCGGCTGGAGTCCAACGCTTGCTTCAGGCGGCCATCCTGTTCCCGTCAGCGCGGAATAAGTGCGTCATCGCGACAGGACAAGGGAACGAGCGTGCCCAGAACAACCGGAATTAATTTAAAGTGGAATGATCGAGGAATTGTTCACTTCAGATTTAAAATCAGAATAAACAAGCCACTTACTTCAGAATTAAGATTTATTCTGAATTTTTATTTTCATTTGGAATTAGGTGTTTACATGGTCATTTTTGATCTTTTAAAAGAGAATTTAAGTTTTATTCAGAATTAAAGGGGAATTAAAGCTCTCATGTTAACGTGGTGAATCACATATAACCGATTAAAACCTTGTTCTTGTTAACAGGAAGTTCTTTATATTAGACCAAATCCACAACTCCATTTGTAGATCTGCAGCCCCAAAACTGCAACAAACCTCTGCTGTGCTTCACTTTTGCCTGCAGACACTCATTATTTTGCTGCTCTCCAGTCCTTCAGTGAGCACTGGGCTGTTTCAGTGATGCTAAATGGAGTATTTACATACCTACATACATTCACAGTTGTTCTCCAGCTCTATTGCAACAACTTTAAGACAAGACCTTGTGTTTTCTCAGGAGTGACCGTCTTGGCAGCTTGCGCCATGCACGTGAGCAGAGGGTCGTACCTCTCAAAACAAACTGTAGCGGCAGTTTGCTGATTGGGTCGTTTGTAGTCTTCATCTCCTGCGAGTGGTCGGTTTGAGTCAGGATGATGTTCTGCATGGGGAAGTCCTCCATCACCAGCTGAACGGCATAAGGACCTTCATTGCTGCTCTCTGTGGGGCTGAATGACAGCGTGCACGACTGCAAGACAGTGAAAGTGATATGAGCGTCATCAGGGATGGGATGTTTCTTCTTTATACAACCAATTTGTCACGTTTCTCAACCCAAAACCTGAAAGTCATTGTAAGCATGGAGAGTGGTATCTACTCACAGATGAGAGGTTGAGTACAGATGGGGGTGTGCAGGGCTCACACTCTGACTCTGACGTTTTCCCATGTCTGCATCTGACCTCATCTCCATCGGGGTCAAAGGCCAACAGGTCGAACTCTCTCTGACAGTTTGAAGGGACTCTGAAATGAAGAGTGCAGCGTTTTCAGGTAAAGCAGTCTGACATGTTTCTGATACAAAGTGTTTTCTTACCTCAGAACAGGCAGGATGGTGGTCTGGGGGGTTCTGTTGGCCCGGCCTGTGTCTGATCGGTTCCTCAGATCCACCAGAGTCACTGCACTGCACCGAAAGACGTCATTAACAATGCCAGAAATCCAGTAACCACCCCTTAACCTGCAGCAGGAAACCATTCAAAAGGTTTATTTTTACTGTGCCTGGTAGAACCAGTGTTGAAATATGCATTCATATTAAAGAGAGTTTCTCCTCAAATGAAATGTGTTGAATATAAGACAGGATATTAGAGCTACTTCTTAAGACAAATAAAAGAAATAATAAAATGAATGAAAGGTCATGAGTTTACTGGAAACCAAACTCTAAATTTTCAAGTCAAAAGAGGTCAACATTCACCAGAAAAAATAAACATTAAATTTTGTAGTTCACAAAGTCATAGATATTTTAGAAAATAAAAGAGTTTCTGAAGTTTGGAAATTTGTTAATAAACCAAAAAGAGAAAAACAGATTTTTTCCAGTTTTAAAAAGTTGTAAGTTAAAAAAAATCTGTTAAATTTCTACTTTCAACGGGTTACAACTCTACAGGGGGAACATTTGGTGCTGAATACCACGGAACTAAACTAAATTAGCTTTTGCTGTAACGTTGTAGCATGCAGCAATACTCTATTGCTTCACAGTACATACAAATAAACATACATTAAAGTAATGTAACTACAATATACACTAAATGAAATCAATAAGTAAAGTAAAAGTATTGATTTGATAAACTGGTCTACAAGTGCAAATGCTCAGATATAAAAGGAGAAAAAACTATTTTTGAGTTGAAAAAGTTGAAAATGAACAACAAATCAAACCCAGAATACACCTTTTAAAGACCTGGGCAGTAACATAAATATAATTTAACAGTTCAAGCTGAAATGTTTGGATTTTTAAGTTTAAATGTGAACATAAACTCCCGTGCACTGTCTAATTTGCAAGAAATTCATTTTATTTGCAACATTTCAGACTCAGACCTGCATCGGGCAACAGTCTGCCAAGGTCTGAGATGTTGTTGAGTGCGAGAGTCAGTCTTCACGTTCAATTTTACTTTTTTTCTCCTGCGCACGTGTCTCTTGAAGGTGTGCAAAGTACTTCCATAATTTGGATTTTTAAGTTTGAAACATAAAAACACATATTTTGAAGGTAAAAAGTTGTAATTACGAGAAACCTAAATAAAGATTTTCTACAATTTTCCATAATAAGTTGTATACAGGAACAAAAAAATTAATGCTAAGATTCTAAAGTTTTTAAATATTAAAAAATGTTTTAGAATTAAAAAAAAACTAAAAATTATGAAACACCAAACACATAATTCTCTAGTTTAAACATTTCTCCATTTAGAAAAACAGTCACATGCTAAAAGTTGTTAGTATTCCAGTAAAATAAAAATTCTAAAATTTGAAAAGATGAAAATCTTCAAAAACTAATACCCAGTGGACTCAAATTTGTTGATGTTGTATTTTACATAAAAATTACAATTTTAAAGTTTAAGGAAGTTGTAAAGAAAACTGGAAAATTTTGAGTTTAAAAAGTTCTTAATATATTGGAAACCAAACTCAAAATAGGTAACACAAAAATACTTTAGATTTTATAGTAAATTCTATTTGAAAAATTTTAAGTTTAAGAAGTTGTACATTTAAATAAGAGACTCGATAAGTATTTCACATAGAAGAAATTTATTTGAGTATTTTCAGATTTAAAGACTTAAAGACTTATTTTTTTGATTAAAAAGCTTGTAGATTTCTTAGAACTAGAGTTTTCGGAGTAGAAAACGCTGAGGGTGCACTCACAGCAGCTGAAAAGGAGCGTTGCTGGGAGCCTGTCTGTCCATTATTCCTTCTCTCTGACACCATTCTCCACTGCTCTCCTGAACGACGTGCAGCTCCACACTCTGAGTCCCACAGTCTCCACTGAGGCAGGTCCAGGTGTCCACGTCTGTGCAGGAGTGGAAGTTCAGCTTGTAGCGAAGGGACACCTGTGGAGTTCAGGAACAAAGATCACGTGTTTATCATTTTGACACTTTTGGGAGCTCAGTTTAGCTTCATCTCTGAGCACCTGCCTACAAAACGAGAATCTCCTCTGCTACAGCCGAAAGGCTTTGGCGATACTGACATTTACTGACATGATCTTTAAAATGTTGCTGCTTTAGTGTCAAGCCTAAACTGCACAAATATCTGCACAGTCAAGTTGATTCTGACTCAGAATTGTTGTCACGCTGACAAACAAAGCTTGATTGAAATAACAAGAATATCACGACTTTATCTTAACACTATTGTTTCTTTTACCTTTGTTATTTCAGTGTATCTTTAAATCCTGCTTGACTTCCTACTATCAGTGTTTAGAAGATGGATGTCTGCTGAACATTTTTTTTCTGCATCTATGCTAATCCCCGTTCAAGTAGTTACTTTAAGTCACTTTAAGTTAAATTTGTTTCTGTTCACCAGCATTCATTAAAGGGTTATTAGATGTTTCATTTTATCCAAGTGTAAAACATGACTTCAGAAATTCAAGGAAACATGAAAAATGCCTTGCACTTTACACTTATATTTTAGTTGACTAAATTTACAGTAGATTTCATCGACTAAAATGTTGTGAAATTTCATCAACTAAAACTAGACTTAAATTAAAACAATTTAGATGACTAAATTATGACGAGAAAAGTAACTTCTGATTAGTTTTTTCTCAATAAAAGTCCTTATTCTTCTTTACAGCTTTATGCTTTTATATTGAAAAGCTGAATCAGAAATTGTAAATGCTGAATGTTAAATATAGACTTGACCTGATAAAGTGCTTTTTTGGTCTGAACACTTAAAATTAGTCTAAAAATAGTGTAGGGGCTCAATATTAGACATGCCTGTGTTGATCACAGCAGATCTGACCCCAGGGCGCACTTTTACTTGAATTTCTGCGACTTTTCAATGTTGGTCATCGGCACGTTAAAACATATCAAATTAAATTAAAAAAAAAAAAATTCTCAACTCTTACAGGATAAAAATTAAACATAGCCTACCTCAGTGGCTCCATCTGCATTATTTGTATTTGTCCTTTGGAAGGTTATGGTCCCCCCGTAAAAATGAGAAGCCCGGGTGCCACAGACGAGCAGAAGGAGCAGCAGGGAGACAAACATGGTGAATGTGTGAATGTCTCTGAACTCAAAGAGAACTTAACCTATGACCCAGACTTAAAACAGACTCAGACAAGCTTCATCCCTCCTTCATGGAAACCTTATCAGGTTTGGATCAAGCAATGAACCAGGAAACAAAGAGGAATGAGGAAACTGGATGATTTAAGTGGAATTTCATCATAACATCGTCATGGTGACACTGGATGTTCCCGTGTCACTCAAAGGCTGTCAAAACAGCCAAACAAAACAAAGACTCAACAGCAGTTTTTCATTTGGACACACTCACTGGAAACTGTTCCATAGCACAAATAGCTGATCAGCCAATCACATGGCAGCAACTCAACGCATTCAAGCATGCTGATATAGTCAAGGTGACCTGCTGAGCGTCAGAATAGAGAAGAAAGTTGATTTAAGAGATTTTGCTGAGCTGGTCTGAGTGTTTTAGAAAATGTTCTATTGGATGGTCTGAGAGAGAGAAAATATTCAATGAGTTGCTGTTCTCTGGGTGATGCCTGAAGTGAGAAAAGAGAGGGTAGAGTATAGAGATGACAGTGTCAGTATTTGGATGCAGTCTGCCTGTTTTCATTAATTAATTAATTAATTAATTTTAATATATATTTATTTTAATTTATTTTTGTTTAATTACTTTATTTTATCTTATTTCATTTATGTATTCATTTTTATTTTATTTATTTGTCTGCATATTTTTAAATTAATTTATTCATGTATTACTTTGATTTTTGTTTATTTTTTCTATATACTACTTCATATTCGTTTTATTTTGATTTGAATTTTATTATTCTATTAATCTTAGTTATTTATATTTTTATTTATTTATAATTTTGTTATTTCATAATTTTATTATTTTTTTTTATTTATATCTGAAGTAGACCTGCCAGTCAGAAAGCCCTGTAGCTACACCAACAGTAACTCTTCATCACAACCAAAGATTGCAGAAGACCATTTCTGAATGAACATGTTGACTCTGGAGGCAGATAATCTGGAGCAGCTAAAGACCACACAGGATGCCTTTCCTGTCAGCAAAGAACAGGAAACTAAGGCTATAATTCACACAGGCTGGATATATTAGATCAGAGAATGTTGAGAAAGGCAGAAAGAAAATAGGTAATAACTGAGCCAAGACTTGCAATTCTTGATGACAAAGATGTGATAAAAGATTCAATCAAAGGTGTTTTAGCATCAGTATATGAACAAAGCCCTGCCTTATTTTATTTATTTATTTACTTACTTATTTATTTTTGTTTTTTTAATTTCATCTTGCCATTTTATCATTATTATAATCTTAGTTTTTATTTTGTTTTAGGTTTTTATTTATTTTGAATTCATCAGTTTGTTTTCAATTAGGATTATTTGTTCATAAGTTTATTATTATATTATTTAGTTAGTTTTTGTTCACATTTTCATCAATCTACTCTTTATTGTTGAATAACTTATTTATTATTTCTTTATATTCTTTATATTTTGTTCTATTCTTTTAATTGTTTTTCCTATTCATCTTGACTTTATTTTATTCAATTTAATTTATTTTATTTTGTTTTAATGAATTCTTATTAAGCTTGATAGTTATTTGATTATATTTATTGTGGTTGATCAATTTTCTGTTTGCGTTTACTTACGTAATTATTATTCTTTTATTTTTTTATTTTGTTTCGCATTTTATTTTACTTAATTATTATTTCATTATTTATCATGTCTTATTTTAATTTAACTTCGTTTATTTCAAATGTTTTATTATATTTTTTGTAGTTGCATGGCCCTTCCTGTCAAACAGCGCAACAGCCCATCCTACGTCATCAGACCCGCCCACCCCTTTGGCGCTCCCTCATTGGCCCACTGAGCTGTCAATCACAGCCGTGACTCAGATCGCTGTCATATGACAGATGTTTTGTTGCGCTGGCTTCCGCCTTCTGTCCCCTCGCAGCGTCATGTGGGACTCAGACTGACAGCATTTGGGATTGAGAATCTGCTCCGTGACTCTTCCGGAGATTTCCGAGCGCCGCCGCCGCAGCACAGACTCCTTCTGAGGGCGTTATAAGAGGCCCGGGGCCCGGTGGGAGCGATGGCGGACGGGGAACGGTCTCCGCTTCTGTCCGAGCAGCACGACGGGACCAACGGCTTCTCTCCCGGAGGAGGAGGAGGCTTACACGGATATCTGCCAAAACCGCAGAGTACGTCTCCTGCTCCTTTTACCAGCGTAATTAGAGACACTATAATGTTAACAACGGATGATTTATAGAGTAATTACAATCGTGAATGCGCCTTTATTGCACATTAAGCGTAAATGTAAGTTTGCATGCTAGTTATCAGTTAGCTAGCGTTAGCTGCAATTAAGAGGAGATTTAACGAAAGAGAAATCAATTAAAACGCTTTAAATTAAGTTTTTAAAAGTTAATTAGCGAACAAAATGTCATGAGATTGATGTTTCAAATGCAGTCATCTCAGTATCGTAACACTGGAGGCGTCAGACATGACCTAAATCAACGGCAGAACTTATCAGTGGTGTCTTGCTGTGAAGGATGACCGTGTTAATTAGTGACTTTTAACGTAACGCGGCTGTGGCTGTCGTAATTATATCAAACATGAATGACCGAGGGAATGCCTATTATAGGTTTATTTTTATATAGTGTGTTCTAGAATAATGCTAATATGAAGGAAATTAGCAGGGAAGCCTGTTGTTAATCTGGGAAACATTAAATTGAGCAGTATATGTCACATAATAATTAAAAAATTTAATGGTACATCGTTATCAGTGTTGTTAGGAGGCTTATACCATGAATGCACCTTTTATCGCCAAAGATAATCCTTTTGTTTGGTAATTTTATAATTTAAATGTAGGAAATTATGGACAAATTTTGCTTGAAATTTAGTCATCATTTTTGTCATTTGCTGGTTCTGTGAAGGTTTTCAGCAGTGAATTAAAGAAACTAATCACATATTTACACAAGTTACTGCCAGTTAAACCACTCAAAGGTTAAATTACTCAAAAAACTTTGTTTGCTCAACAAAACACTATAGTAAGATTCTTTACAACGTTTAACTTTTCCTCCACAAAGCCTGTGTGTTTAGAAGCAACCCTTCAAAAAACTGAACTAACCCTTTAAGTAAGTCCTCCTTGGTGCATTTAGTTACATTATCAATTAAACCTCAGCACAAAGAAAAATAATGTAATTAAAAGCTTCACTGATAGAGATTTCTTATCAGCTATTGCAGTCACCAGGTTTAATATTACAGTATTGAACTTTGAACAATATTTCATACCAGGAATCATCAACTCTGTTTCCACAAGGGCCAGTTTTTCCAGGGCTAGAGCTTAAAATAGAGTAAAAAATCTAAAAAAAAAAAAAAACTTGTATAATTGTCAATTTATTGTGTTAATATGTCTCTTTCACAACTAAAATGAACAATTCTTACACTGTGTCCTAACTGAATGCGAGTGTTGGATGTCGCCTGCTGTCCACGCTGCATCTGTTAAAAAGTTAATCCCATGCCTCAAACACTTCAGCAATAGTTTCAACTGTAAAGCTGAGAAACAGATGTGTAGTGCTTTGAACTGATGAGTGGTTGACTGATCAATACTCAGCTCTCTGTGAGCTAAACAGACTTTTCTCAGTGATGAAAGTGAATCAATTCACTCACTGAAATAGATGAATGCTCCACTATCTCTGCTACCTTAGTCTGTACAGATCAAGAAGCTCTGCTGAGTGAGGAAAGACAAAGCCAAATCAACTAAATCCCTCCAGCACCTTTTTAAAATCCTCAACCCACCGTACCACAGAGCCCCTCACAGGTAGCAAGAGCTGGAACTTTGGGGAACTCCTGTCTAGAGCAGGGTCCACACATCAGGATTTTCTAAATCCGAAGAGTTGTTTTATGTGTTAGAGAGCCCACGACTGAAGATAAAAAATCAGGCATTGAACAGTTTTGATCGTACTGGGTGTGGTGTGCTCTGATAATCTCAACACAGCACAGCACACATATAAAATATCCAGATAATATAATTTATTTTAATCATTTATGCAGCTGAAAAAGTCTGTCACAAGAAGAGGAAATGTTTAATTCTGGTTTAAAAGAGGCTCTGTGTTCTTCACAAAAATATTGTGGACACATCCTTTTGGAGTTTGTAATATGGGCATATCCATTACGGGCTAAAAACCCAACGCTGTGCAGCCCCATTTTAACCTACCGCTGACACAAGGAAAAAAGATTAAGCAATGACATAATTGCACAAAACACTGCAAATATTTGAGAAAAATTGTCTTTGTATTTTGGATTTTTCTTTGATTTTTGTTACTTACAAACAAGAACCAAACCGTTTTAAGTGTCCATGTTTTCTATTTCTTGTTGTCGTATTGGAATATTTAAATCAAGCGTTGAGGAAATTTTAATTGACTTTTGAGTGAGAGCCAGACAAAACTCTTAAAAACAAAATAATAAAATGTTAGGATAAGAGCGTTTACAGCTGGCCTGTTTGGACAATATCTAATGGTAGATAAAACAGTTTATCTGCATGCAGCCCTTCACTTTACGCCATGCGGCCCATCAGTCATTTAAAAAAAAAATATATATATATTTCTACTAACCTTTGATTGCTGGTACATCCTTTGTTTTTTATAAGACATTAAAGTACTTACGTTGCTATAATTGTATCTCTAACTATGTCTTATGAGGCATTAAAATATAATATATAGCATTAGTAAAGACTATATGGTAATCGTGATATATTTGTGCTTTGAAAACTGATAAACATTTAGTCTTTTATTGCATTAAAAAGAAGCTTAAATTGGTTTTAGTTTTGTGCCATGCTCATTAAGTCAAGAATTTTCAATTGTGTTTGAGTTAAAATACATCAGTGTTGGTATAATCCTTTTTTGACACTTTATATTTGCTATTTTTTTGTTTATTTATGTGTAAATTTTTCTCATTGAGAGTTCCCGACAATATGTTACAGTGCGGCCTTCTTAGAGTGAAGTTAGAATTAAAGAAAATAGAGCTGAACATGATGGGGGCCTGTGGTATTTGGACGACTATCACCAAAAAAACAAGACATGATCCGGTCGTTAACCTTGATGCTGATGTTTGTACAGAAAAAGTAATCCATCGAGAGCGTAGAATATTTCCATAAAATATAAAAGGCCTTAAAGTTTGACACAGACAAATTATTTATGATGCAAACCACTAACTTAGCAATAAACGTGTTACCTCTTCAATCTCGATCAAACTCATTACAATTGAAATTGAAACCAAACTCGTGTTTCTGGTTGTATTTTCTCTAACTTAAGTCCCTGTCGTCCACCTCTCCAGGTTTGGCACCGTTCCCCAGTGCGGTGGCCCCTGGCGAGCCTCCGCCCCCATACTCGCCTCAGGGCAGCCCAGACAGCAGCAGCGCTCCAGTCATCAGCTGTCGGGTGTGTCAGAGCGCCATCTCTGTGGAGGGCAAGACGCACCAACACGTGGTGAAGTGCAGCATCTGCAACGAGGCCACGGTGAGTCGGCTCTTCAGTCTTCTTTTCATAGGGTTAGGGACACATAAGACAACGACTTAATCGACTGGACCACAGTTTAAATTTGATTTTCCACATTTCAAAAATCATAATGTTGCACTCTTGAGCTTCTGTGGTTGTCACAGATAAGTTTTTAAGATGCAATGACTTCTGTTGAATGTCTTTAAGATGTTGGAGACACATATAATGAGTAGTTTTATAATTGTAATTAAAAGAAGACTCAAGAAAGAAAATGTTAGCAGGGCTATGGGCTATCATTTTCAATATATGTGCATGCACTACAGTCCATTCTTAGAGTAAGCTAACAGATTTCAGATTGACTTTAATTGGAACAAGTCAAAGAAACAAGAAAATGGCTGGTTTTGTTTCCCATCCTGCGATGTAACTGCACATGCACACTTTTCAACGTAAAAACAATGTATTGTTCTGCATAGTGTGGACATAATGAGGTCAGAAATATCATATATCTGTAAAGATCCAGTATCATACATCCCTACAGAAAAGACTAACCTGACACCAGATGGACCGTTCAATATTTCACTAGTCCATCTGGCAAAGAGCCCATAGAAGGTGTTTGGGAATGGGCAGAATCTTTAATAGCATATCCGGCAGGTGATTGGATGATTGTTCTGTCAATCAAATTCGTTACAGGCCAATCAGATAATGTAGGCGTGCTCTAATGCTGAAGGTGAGCCACTTTGTAAGAAAGACATCCTTTATTCGCCCCTCATGGGGAAATTCAGTTCTTTTACACTCTGTTGTTAAAACATGCTACACAAACATGCGCTGAAATACACATGTACATGCACAAACAGGTCCTACAATCATGCAGAGATGCATTAATGCAGAAATGTCAGAGTGAAGACTTGCTGCTCCTGAAAAAGCGCTACCAAGCAGTTTTGGGGTTAAGTGCCTTGCTCAATGGGGACTTCAGCAGTGCCCAGGAAATCAGCTGGCACCTCTCCAGCTACCAAACTAACTTCCAAACATGATTCAGTCAGGACTTGAACAGGCCACCCTTCGGTTTCCAACCCAAGTCCTTACTGCCGCTCAGCAAACTGTCGGCAAAACATGTAGGAAGTGGAGCAAAAATGTCATTTCTTTAGTGAAGTTTGTAGTATTTTGTTTTTTTTACATTTAATAAAGAAATACGGCCCAGATCTGATAAAACTGCTACTGAAGCTGTCAGCATCTATGCTAATCTCTGTACGAGCAATGTCATTTCGGTCATAACTCCGACCTCTTCATGATCAAAAGGGCCGTCCCGCTGTGGGCCACTCACAGTCATTGGAGACTGAAGCTTGATGGATCTGTCTGATTGCAGACGTTAAATCAGGCTGATCCATCTGCACTGCAAGGTTACGAAAAAGGCTCCTCAAAAAGACAAATCTGATCACTCTCTCCTCCGCTGTTCTCATCAACAGAGCTAAGGTAACTATACGTCCTCTTTTGCCTGGACATGACCTCCTTTTGGTTGTAAAATTATGTCCAGGGGAATTTTATAAAATTCCCAAAAATGTCTGGGTTTTGCTGAGCTTGTCCTACAGACGAAGCTGTCACCGGTGACGGAAAAAGACATGCATGATTTAAACTACCGTAACTCCTCGAGTATCTACGCCATCCAAATAATTTCAACAGATTCTGAAAGCTGAGAAGCGGAGCTTTCCGGTGATATACTGTACATTACAGTAAAAGCAGGATTGTCTGAGGGGGAGGTACGGGAAGTGAGCTGACTGAGCCGTAGAGCAGAGTGAGGATTCAGAGACAAACGTGAGTCATTTATCGGTGGTTTATCAGTATTTTCTATGTAATTAATGTAAAAATATTGTTAATAAAGACATTAGTATAATTGTGGAGTGTTTACTTGCTGTTCTTTTGCCGTATTTTACCTAGTTCATCTTTTTTGTCGTCTTTTTCATCATATTTCATGTTTTATGGATTTCATAAATAGTTAAGTAATATAATAAAATAAATAATGATAAATATAATAATAGTAAATCATATAAAATTGGTTGAGTTTCTTTTTTTGTCTTCTCAAAAGTGTTGTGCGTGTTTATTTAGAATTGCTTTTTCTTTTCTTGTAATTACACACTGATTTAAGCATTTACAACTTCATAATGCCACATACTTGCTAGAATGTTTTATTTTTACCTGAAAAAAGGTGCAAAATGATATACTCAAAGGACATTTTTTGACACATTTATTGACAAAAAAGGCAAAATTTTTATTCATAGTAGTAAAAGGGTTAATTTCTACAATTAAAGCGCTGCACTGGACCACTGGTTTCACTCCAATGTACCTACCTGTCAAGATATTGAGCGTGCATGCTGCAACACATGCAGCTGAGGGTCCTCTTTTTGGGTTTTCAGAATACGGTCACCCTAACAAAGCAGGTATTTGAAGTCCACCCTCTCTTGATTTTGATTGGCCTGTGGCAATGGCTGTGCTGTTCCAAAAGTTGAACTGTTGGGAGTGCTATGAGAACAGCATGATGCTGTGGCTACAGGTCTGGCTAAGATCATCTGCATCAGGAACCATAAATACATACATTTCCTAAACAAGGCTCAGATTTCACCACCAACACATCAGCAGTGTCTTCAGTTTCTTTAATCATGAACTCTTCCCATCATCTCCCTTGAAATAAAACCTCTTCAGAACCACATTCACTCTTCAATGTCTCATTCTCTCCTCCCTTGTGTCTGCACAGCCAATCAAGAACGCCCCCGTCGGGAAGAAGTACGTCCGCTGTCCGTGCAACTGCCTCCTGATCTGCAAAGTCACGTCGCAGAGGATCGCCTGTCCGAGGCCATACTGGTGAGACAGAGAAACAGAGTGGGATTATTTTTCCCTCGTCTCAGCTTTTGGCTCGTAATCACACCATCTGTTCTGGAGAGATCATTCAGGAAAACACACTCATGGACCAGAGAGAGTTGTTTTCAGATCTGCTCTGACAGATGGCAGAAAGTGTTTTTTTTAAGGCGGTGTTTTTGAATATTAACTTTTTAAAAGCTCCATTAAGGAGGGTTTTCCTAAAAATGAAGACATGGACAGAGCTGTCAGAGCTTTAGGGGACAAAATAAATTCTTGCTTGTCCGTAAAAACAACCTTAATTTTGACAGCACCTTTTTAATTTAGTTTTAGTTTTAGGGTTTGCCTAAAATATCTTTTAGTTCAAGTCATAATTTAGTCATCTGAATTGTTTTAATTTTAGTCTAGTTTCAGTTGGTGAAATTTCACATTTTAGTCAATGAATTCTATGAAGTGTAAAGGGTAAGGCATTTTTTATGTTTCCTTGAATTTCTGAAGTCATGTTTTACACTTTATTGAATGCTAGTAAAGTTTAAATGAATAAATGAACAGAAACAAATTGAGCTTTTGTGTGAAATGCAGTCACCTTTATTTAGGCTACCTGGCAGAGCATCTCAGTTACAATACCAGAACAGACAACAAACAGTGAACAGTGATGTAGCTGTGATTGGATATATTCCTAACTTATTCCTACTTTCTACATGACTAAATTAAGTCTGATTGGATTAAGTCTCTGTCAAACTCAAGAGACAGGCTAACACTACCAATTGACTCCCAGCTTAGCTAAGCTAATTAGCGATGGGTGAACTCTGCCCGTCTCTTCCTTGTTACTGCACGCACAGTCGAAAGAATGGTGTCTATTTTCTTGTCATGGACTTGGGAGTGAGGCAAGATATGAAAAGAAAAAAATTGTTGGCGTATCCCTTTTTTAATCCTGACGCAGTAAAATGTGATAGGGGAAAAGTCTTTCTTTAATATGATAAACCGGAGCATGTGTTTGGTCTTATCCCAAAAGGGCCGCGTTTGGTTTCATATGAGTAGCCCCTCTTGCAGCTGCCTTAAGTCAGCCAAATTTTAGACAAAGGTTTTAATGATTAAAGTCTGGCTTATTTGTCCCCCCCAGCCAAACGGGAAACCACAGCGGGAACTTGTGGGTTAAAGTGTAGCTCCTGACTTTTCTTTCACTTCCCTCAAGTCACAGAGTTTATGTGGAAGTGGTCAGATTGTTCTTCATGACCTTCGTTTACGTGACATTCAGATGAAACTCAGAGCAGCTTTCAGTTGCCTAAAACACTCTCTGTTGGTTTTCCCTGTCAGTAAACGCATCATCAACCTGGGACCAGTCCACATCGGCCGGGACAGCCCTGAACCGCAGCATCAGCCCGTCGGCATCAGGGTCATCTGCGGGCACTGCTCCAACACATTCCTGGTAGGACACACACACACAAACACACCCACACACACTGATGGACAAACACACACTAATGGACACTGTCTCTCTTTTTCAGTGGACAGAGTTTTCAGACAGAACCTTGGCCCGATGTCCACACTGCAGAAAAGTGTAAGAGCCTGAATCATCCCTTGAACCAGGGATCCCCTGAGCAGAGTTTGTGTGGCCATTATTGATCACTAATAATCAGCTGTTCGTGAGATTGGCAGATACGATTATGCTTTAGTGTTTCGTTTTAACAACTAGATTAGATTAGATAGAACTTTATTGGGAGCACTCCTTCAGGGAAATTAAGGTTCCAGTAACATTGTGTTGGACAAGGTATAAAAGAGCACAGGATATCTAAATCTAAATAATAAAAATAAAATAAAATGTAATAGTATATATGTGTATTAATATATAATAGTCAAGTGTTTGCTTAACAGAGAAGCACAAAAAAACCCTTCGGGAGCAATCAATCAATCAAACAAACTTTATTTGTATAACACTTTTCATACAAAATCTTGTAGCACAAAGTGCTTTAAATAAAAAAGAAATAAAAGTGAAATAATAAAGTTAAAGATTAAATACAGTGAAAATACAAGACCCTTCCCACCCTCGCGATCCATATCCAGCACACACATAAAGACATGAAGAGGAGATTCTGACAGAAAACAGAATTAGAGGACTGAGGAAACACCGTCTTCAATTAAAAATGAGAAAACACAGGAGCTAAGACTAAAATGAAAAATAATAATAATGTTGAGAAATGAGATAAAAATACTACAGGGAAAAATAAATAAATGAATTAAGTAAAATTTAAGAAAATCAGACTGCAAAACATTGAATGCGTAATAAAATCTGCTGAAGCAGGATAATGAAAAGAAAATTAACAGAGAATAAAATTCTGAAACAGTAAATTTGACCTGAAATGGAGAAATAAAACAGATTAAGAGGATTAAAGATGAAATCATTATAATAATAAATGTAATCAGCTAAAAGCCAGACTAAAAAGGTAGATCTTGAGTTTGCTGTTGAAAATATGAACAGTGCTGCTCCAGGTCTGCAGGCAGACGAGGGCCATAATAATGAAAAGGAGCTTCAATGTATGTTTTAGTTACAATTTTGGGAACTATTAAAGGGCCTGAAGACCTGATGGCACTACTGGGTTCATGTACTAAAAGCAAATTGGATAAGCAAGACCATTAAGGGATTTAAAAACTAATAAAAGTACCTTAAAACCTATTCTAAAAGATACTGGAAGCCAATGCAGACTTAAAAATCAGAGTGATGTGATTTCTCTTTCTTGTCTTCGTCAGCATGCTTGCAGCAGAGTTATGGAGCAATGCAACAAGTATCTCACAGTAAAAAAATGAATAAATGATTTATTATCTTTATTTACGTTAATCAACAACATTTTTGACAGACTGAAAAAACAATGAACTCTATCCAAGAGAAAAAATAGTCCAAACAGTCTAGTTTAAAATGGCTGTACATTTGAGAACAACTTTCTCAATATTTATTCAAGACTCTAGCCAAAATCTGAATTTCAATCTCTTAAAGTCAAATACTCATTTTACCAAGCCAACATAAATGCATCATTTTGTTTTAGACTGGACCTCAAATGCATCACACAGCACCTCATGCTGTTTAGCTTTTAGACTTCAACTCTGGCTTAGTTTTTAAGACCAAAAGAACTGAAAACAAAATTCTGTCACGGTTGTTTAAGAGGATGACGGAGCAGCAGTCGAGTGGAGAGGTGATTTGTTGACACACTGAAGTTGAGTTAAACCACAAGTGATCGTTTTAATGACTATGGGCATTTATTTCATTCATCTTTGACAAGTAATGCACCATAATAATCAACTGTCTGTTTCTTCTCCTCTGTTTTTTAAAACATGTTTTTCATTTCCAGCTCTTCTATTGGTCGGCGGTACCCGAGGAGGAGGAGTCTGCTGTGCTTCATGCTGTTCGTGGTGCTCGCTGCCTCCACTGCAGGACTTATTGTGAGTGTCCCTGATCAAGGACATTTAAAGGTCATACATGCAGTGCTTAACAAATTTATTAGACCACCACCCGGTGTAAGGTTTGCGCCACAGCTGCTCTAAATTAACAGCAATTGTAATTAAAAAGATATTTTTTTATGTTTCTGTAATGGTTAATACATCAGTATGTAGAGCTCTTTCACAATAATGACATGTTTAATGACACAATAGAATTATTATTGTTATCCATGGTTTTTTCTAACTTTACAGTTTTAAAAAACTTGAAAACAGAAAAGCACATTAATATGTCTTGATTAAAATTCCACATTATAGTTATTTACTCACTTTCCTGAACATAAAAATTTATTTTAGAGGTTGAATGTTAGGTTTGATTAATTTCTGACTTGTCAGATAAGCCCAGTGAGGGGCTCAAATTTGGGTAAAAAAAAGTGAATTCAGTTTGAAATTCCTCATTCCTGGTCAAAATGTGCAATGAAAAACATATTCAGTTTAAACAAGTTTTTGAAAGATTTCTAAAATGTTTGTTTTCTTGTTTTTAAGGCTGGTGAGTTTATAAATATGTTACACACTGTATATACAATTTTATATATCTATATAAAACACAAGGACACATCTTTAAGGGGTCCACAGTCATGGAGGAGCCCACAAAGGTTCATCAAAACATTTTTCATTCTAAATTTAAGCTTTAGTTACCTTTCATATTTATCTTAATACTTAACATTCCCTCTTAGGGCACATTTACATGACAACGGTGCCTTGAGTGAGGAACCAGAGTGAAAAGTTTTAAACATTTTCGTTATCGTCTCTGTGTAACCAGGAATCGCCGTTGTCGGGGAAAATGGGGACGCATTGCGCATGTGCAGTACTCTTTCAGATGAAATCCTTGAAATTGATATAAAGTGCGACTTATAAGTCCCTGAAAAAAAAATAAGGGACATCGAATCTAAACCAGCTCTAAGATCTCATGCAGATAAAGGACAGTGTAGGGGTAGAATGAAGGATTTTAGCATTTTAACTGCTTATTAATTATTTATCTCTATATGCCTCATGGTCATAGTTGCCAGGTCTGCTTATTATAAGCGACTTTGGGCTTCTTTTTTGAAAAGTTTCTTGTAGATATTGGTAGTTGCGGGTTGCAGTTTTTTGGGCTTGATGTGCCCCCAAACCCAGGAGGGATCTGATGCACACTCTACTACCAAAATAAACTCAATTCAGAAATTACACAAACTATTTCCTCCCACTCTAAACACAATTGTAAATATCACTGTAAAAACAGGCAAAAATGATGTTTCCACCAAAAACAAATCCTTATAGCCAGAATTAAATGTATTTCTAATGTAGCTATTACTGTTTTCACCATAATAAAGCTGTAGAGGATCAACATAAAACTTAGATAAAAGCCTGACTATGTCTGTTTGGTTTTGAAAACCAAGGTTAGACAGACTGTTTAGTGATAACAGTGTTATAAATAACAGCCACCCCTCTCTTCACTTCTGTATAAAGAAAAGGATGTTGAAGAAGTAAATTAAGAGACAAATAAGAGAAAATGTCTCTTTGAAACTGAAATGTAATGTAGATGAAAATTAACACACTTTATATGGATTTCTCTTTTCAAAACAAGAAATATATCACATCAGAAAAGAAATAGCTGGAGGTGGATTGTTTTAGACTTGTTTTTTTTTTTTCGACCCGGTTGCTTATTTCAGTCGAAAAATCTGGCAACATTGCTCATGGTTTGGATTGATATAAGTAATATTATCAGATATCTGTACACACGCTTTCCCCTATAATCACTCTATGACGTCTCAAATGAATTTTTTTAAGGTTCTTCGATTTTTTTCAAATTGTGAATGTCTGATTTTTTCTGTTCGGTTCAGTTTGGAACATGGCATCCCGCCCAGCAGTCCAAAGGGATCTACGTCTCCTGGGTTCTGCTCATCCTGCTCCTGCTCTTCACCTTTGCAAGGACCATCTACTGGAGGTGTCTGAAAATCAGTGACCCCATCTCCAATATCACGTAGAGACAGAAAGAGAGCGAGTGAGAGAGAAAGAGAGAGGAAGGAAAGAAAGGAAGGTGAGGGGTCTGTGTATGTAGAGAGGATGCAGTCACATTGTGGTGAGAAGCAGAACAAAAACATTTCTTCAACTGATTAAAGTAAAAGGTGAAGGAGAGAGTTAATGCAGCAGAAAACAATAAAAGTAAAAATTAAACTCATCATTAATGCCAGGTTTGATTAACAAATGAGTTGCCAAACTTTGATTGTTCCTGCTTCTCTGCTTCAAGCTGAGGATGGCTGTCGCATGTTTGCAGAGAGAAAAACGGAAAGATGCAATAAAATGGGAAAAGCTTGAGATTAAGACACAGCTGGAGTCAAAAAACCTAAATAATTATTGAAGTTTAAACCTGTAGATTTGTTATTTTTCGGGCTAGGGTGGAGTGTAAGAGCCTAAATGTGCTTTTTTGAATAAGATGTTTTGAGCCTAAAATGATTCCCATCTAAGTTCAGCACCTTGTATGGTGAAGTGATTGATGGTTGAATGGCACGAGAAATGTGCTTTCATTGATAATTATTCAAAGGAGTTAAAAAACATTGATCAGTCTTCACTAAAAAATGATCAAGGTAAACAAAAAATGGTCTTATTTTTGTATTTCTTAAAGGAATTTTAGTTAATTGAGTGTGAGCAGTTGATGTTTTGTGTCACCACCTTCTAGCCTCTGGGTTGTGTTCATTAACAAGAGGTGTTGACTTCTACTGTCCCCAGAAAGTCCTATGATTCAACTGTTTGAATTGCTATGTATGCGTCTATTTCTTTGTGACAATTTCCCCAAGAAATTAACAGTTTATGCTACACAATGTAAGGACTTCTGACCTTTAACAGCAGCTCCAGACCTGGAAATTAAAAGCTTGAAAAGACAGTTTTGTTTCACCTTCAGCGTGGACTATATGCTCACGGTGGCCGTGCTCAGAATGGAAACTCCAATATCACTATTATGTCCTATTTCGTTAAAATATTGAGGTAATGACAGCTCTTTTCTTCTGTCAGGCTTAATATGTCAAAATGAGGTCAATATCTTATCTTAGCCATTGCTAATCGAACAATTTGCTGCTCCAGCATCCCAATTCTGTGCCAAATGGGGTTGCAGATTTTTTTTTGCTGATTGCTTGTCCCCTAGTATGACCCTCCCAAGACTATATATAACTTTGTCACCACTTTTTAGACATAAATACCACCAAATGCTATCAGTGTGCTTGGTTACATCCAGGCAGTAGAGCTTTGTAAAAGATGAGCAGTGGGCATTGACTGGAACAAGCTTATGTGTTGCAGGTGGCTGCATTACACTTCAGATTGAGCATTTGACTGGGATTTCAGGCCATTATTAATAAAATATAAAGAATTTGTTACACAGATGATAATTTCAGGTGCTGACTACTGAGGTATCCAACTCAAAAAGTTTAACCAGGCAACTGTACACATCCCAAATTCCCATCACGTCTTCCTTTTTTATATTTCACTTTTAAACAGTTTTTCTCTCTCATGATTGTCACTGTCCCTCGTCTGGTTGTCACTTTTCTGTCAAAAACAAATCTAAAACAACAGGACAAGAAACATTGAGCTTTTCCACTCTGAGCATGGCATCACAGGAACATGGCCGCCGTGGGAATATGGTTCATTATTGTAAGCAATGCTGATGCTCAAGGGCCCGCCCTGTCTTGGGTTATTGAAGGAGAAGGGACATTGTCTATTGCAGCACTGTTCCAAAAGTTGCATTGACAAAAATCAACCGACACTAAGAGATTTTCTGCAGTTCAGAGGCCAAGAGCTGAGTTAAATTACAGAGATTTTTACATAAACTCAGTGCTGCCAGGGCAAAATAAAAGCTTGAAGGGTCAACTAACAACAGAGAGGTGCAGTGATGAGTCCTAAAATAAAAAAAATAGGCAATGCAAGAGGTTCCCTCGCCTCAAAGTCTATGGGACTTTTGAGTGGGATTTTCAGATAAAGCCTTAAAAAAGGTCCACAGTGAAGAGATTTTAACACTTTTTATCTACAATATAGAAGGCATCTGGAATTGCCCCACTTGTGAATTTTAAAGGGTTATTGTGTCTTTAAATGGATGGTTTCTACTACTTAGGACTACATAAAACTACATATTCTGTGCCCTGTTTCCCCCTGTAAACAGTAAATCGAGTAGTTTAACTTAACAGCTGTAGAAACAGGCATCTAGTACTTTGTATTAACAAGTGATTGACTCAGAGGCTCGCTGATACACAGCTCTCGTGAGCCAAAGTTTCTCCCTCAGAAGTGAAAGTAAATCATTTAACTCACTGAAACAGGTAAATGCTCCACCATCTCTGCCATGTCAAACTGATAAAGACGCTCTGCTGAGAGAGAAAAGTCACTAAAAAACAAGAAAATCCAACAGCATCTTGCCAAATCCCACCTTCGTGATTCTTGTCCTTGTCGACCTGAGAGGAAAATTTCCAGTTGGACTCTCACATGTGATTTAATATAATAGCCAAAGCTTGTCCGTTCAGCTGGGACAAAGTTTAAAACATAATCATATGAGGTTGTCTTTAGTAATCAACATTTCATACCAACTTGATCTGATCATAAAAAAAACAGATTATAGCACAAGATACAAGTTGGAAGCACAGTAGCAGGTTTTAATTGGAATTGCTATTTTGTAATAGCCTGATTTTGGCTTTTTACATTAAACCCTCAAAACACACGACAGTTGTGCTCATGTGTAGTGATTATCATGATGAAGAAAAAAGTGTGTTGTGACTTTTTTATCAGCAGTATTCCAAAAACCATTTGAAAATCTCACAGGTGTTTGTCGAGGGAACCGACACATTGCTAACCTCAAAATTAGCCTACAGTGGAACGTCATCCCTGCACCGCTCTGTGCTGCTTTCAGAAAATAAGCTTAGAAGAATGGACTAATGGTGCTCCTACTGGAAAACTGCATTGATATGTAGGACAAAAATAATGCTCTTCCCGCTAGGGATGCTCAAATGTAAATAACTCCAAATTCAGTTTCAAAAATCTTTTATCATTATAAGTCAAAAACACTCAGTTCAAATGGTGCTCTGTTATAAACAAAGGATCACAGGATCCAGAGATAAATTATGTTAAGTTAATTTGCTGCTCCAGCATGCAAACCGTTGATTCTCTGAGCAGGTTAACACCTACGTCTGTGCCGAATGGGGTTACGTATATTTTTGGTGATTACTAGTCCCCCAGTATGACCCTCCCAACCCTGGATATAACTTAATCACCATTTTTAGACATAAACACCACCAAATACTATCAATATGCTTGGTTACATACAGGCAGTAGAGCATTGTAACAGAGGAGCAGTGGGCATTGACTGGAACTATACAAGCTAATAGTGGCAGGTGCCTGCATTACACTTCAGATTGAGTATTTGACAGGGATTTCAGGCCACTACTAATGAAGATATAAAGAATTTGTTATACAGATAATAAATTCAGGTGCTGACTACTGAAGTATCCAACTCAAAATTTCCATCCTCTCAACAAGAAGGAAAACCCAACTTATTCACATTCTTTATCTGTTTCTAAAAAAGGCCACACTCACTAATTCTCCCTCTTTGCAGTCTCTATGCTAAACTAAGCTAACTACTCAGTGCTGTAGGTTCCTCATTATTGCACAGACATGATAGATATTTAAAACTTGACAGTAAAAAGTGAATAGGAGCTTTTTCTTTAACAGTTAACCCAAGAATTTGAGCATTTAAAAAAAATAAAAGTCTTACTCAACTTTTGCACAAACCACAAAGCTCAAAAACAACTTTAACCAACTCACACGTAAAAACAGTTTAAACAGTGAACCACATGTGGGTTAGGTTGCGGCATTGTCCTTTAATAGATAATTTTTACCACGTCTAATGACGGACGTAAAATTGATTTGGAATTGCAGCAGCTTTTCCTCACAGAGAGGCATTTTTTCAGTTTAGGTTTTGTTTTTTGAATTAAGTGCTCAACACATGCATGTAGTGTAGTTATATGCAGTATCTTTCGAGGTAAATGTAATTTAAGATGTACATGGGCATATTTAAAAAATCAGTTCACAGGCACTGATTTGGGAATTGAAGATTGATTTTCTGTACAAATGTTGGCATTTAACTTCTTCCTACTGAGTGATTTGGGGCATTTGGTTAATTTAATCATTTTTGTGCATTTCTGCAGTACAAGACAGGATAAGAGCCACGATAAAAGACATTTAGAGATTGAATTTTTATTCTGACCTCAACCGCAGAATTCTGATTTTATCTTTAATAATGGGCTTGACTCCAGAATTCTGACCCTGTTGTTGGAATTCTGACTTTAATTACAGAATTCTGACTATAATCCCAGAATTCTAACTTTGATTCTGGCTTTGATCCTGGAATTCTGACTTCAGCCTCAGAATTCTGACCTTATTCACAAAATTCTGTGTTCAGTCTCAGAAATCGGACTTTGATCTTGGAATTCTGACTGTGATCCCAGAATTCTGACTTTGATTTCAAAATTCTGATTTTAATGTCACGATTCTGACTTCAAGTTTAGAATTTTGACTTTGATCTCAGAATTTGGATTTAATCTCAAATTCTGACTTTGATCCTGGAATTCTGCTTTTGGTCTCATAATTTTGATTTTGACTTTGAAATTCTGACCTTAATCTCTATTTTCTGTCTTTTAATTCAGAAGTCTGACTCTAATCTCAGATTCTGACTTTAATCATAGATATCTGTTTTTTGGTTTTTCTGGGTTTTTTTTTTTTACAGTTTTTCAGAAAAGAATCCTTGATCTCAAAAATGGTTTTTTGTGGCCCTTCTCCTCTTCCTTAAAGATGGATTGATGTCAAAATTTTCCAAACTAAAAGCATAAAAACTTCAAACTGTAAATCTTTAAGTTCTTATATAACTTTATTTTCAGAAGTTAACTTTCTTGATCTTTTTTTGGCTGAAGCTGGATGGTGCACTTTACATGTTCGAGTCACTGATATGCAGTAAACCACTTGAAACACACCCACACACACACACACACACACACAGATAACTGTTATTTATTATCTCCTCTCCTTTAGATCCACATCGGTCTAATTAGAGTCAGGCTTAGTGAGCTGACTCAAAGCTCTCCTGAGTGTCTCTGTGTCACTGTAAATAAACTCGGTCGGTGTTCATCATTTCTGACTGTACAGACGTTTCCGAGTTGTTGCTTCCCCCTTGTGGCTGATTAATGTACCTGCTGACTGTGAAACATGTTGCACTACATTGTACTGATGAACTACTACTGTACGCTTTTGTCAATATCATATCGGTGGATGGATTTTCTTTTTGTATATCGTGAAACAAAGTAATTCTTTTAACAACGTGCAATGGCTCAGATGTGTTTCTTTTATGACTGTAGGTTTAAAGGGAGATGGGTTTTAATTGTTTATGTCAGTAAACCTCAGAATATCATAGCATTTGGAAATGATGGGAGCAGATGAGCATCATTTAAAAGAAAATACAATTTATGATGCATTTTTCATCCAAGAAAAGAATGTAATTTTAAGTATAATAAATAAATATAGTATGGATACAAAATATAATAAACACACCAAATGTTGGGCAGTCTGTATTGATAAATATATATATAAATGTATAGATAAATTAAAAAAAAAAAACATCATACATTAATACTTTCTGTCTATATTGTTTAAAAAAATCCCTCTCAGGAAGCAGAACTAATACAAGCAAAGATGTGATGTTAGTTTGTGATAATATCTGGTCACAAGATGGCGCTGTGAGGCCAGTTTGGCTGCTGTCTTGGATCAGACCCTTGTGGGGCTGCAGCTCTGATTAAAAAATGCCAAAAATAATAGTAATGCTAATTCGCCCTTTCTTTGCACATTTTTGAACATTCGTGTCCTGGATAACCTGGAAAATGATTGACCAATTTTCCAGTCATGGAAAACATGGAAAATGAGGAAAAAAGTAAAATGTCCTGGTAAAGCTTGAATTGTCCCGGAAAATTATTTATCTTCCTTCTGCCTAGTTGGTGAACAAAAATTAAAGATAGGAAATGAAGAAAGAATGTACTTGTACTTGGAATGCACACTTGGCTATAAAATATGAGTAGATAAAATAATGCAAGTAAAGGAATAAAATCTAAAAGCTCAAAACAATGGTGACCAAAAGAAATAATAAAAAACGGCTAAATTAAATTTAGGCTACTTCGATAGTAAGTCAGCAAAATATATTTATAAATAAACAGAGTAAATAAAGTTAAAAAATAAGTATAAACCATAAATATATAATAGTGAGACCCTTCATAAAAGCCAGACTTAAAAGATAGCTAGCACACAATCTTCATGCCCGAGAGTTAGAAATAAATGCATATTAAGTTCAATATGATACGGTGGAGCTAGCTAGAGATATTGGGGAAATGTCCTGGAAAAGTCCTGGAAAGTGATTTCGAGAAAAGAGTGGGAACCCTGATTTTTTAAATTTAGTTTTAGTTATAGTCTTTTGCCTATAATATCTTTTAGTTTCAGTCATAATTTAGTCATCTAAATTGTTTCAATTTTAGTCTAGTTTTAGTTGATGAAATTTCAAAACATTTAGTCGACGAAATCTACTTTAAATTTAGTTGACTAAAATATGAAGTGTAAAGGGTAAGGCATTTTTTATGTTTTCTTGAATTTCTGAAGTCATGTTTTACACTTGGATAAAATGAAACATCTAATAACCCTTTATTGAATGCTTATAAAGTCTGAATGTATAAATGAACAGAAACAAATTGAACTTTTGTGTGAAATGCAGTCACCTTTATTTAGGCTGCCTGGCAGAGCATCTCAGTTACAATACCAGAACTGACAACAAACAGTGAACCTGCTCTACATGAATATATCAATTCATAAAGAGAGTAGCTCTAATTGGATTGCTCCACAACTTATCCCACCACCGCCAAGCAAAGGCAGCTGTGATTGGATGTCCCTCGTAACTCATCCAACCTTTCCACACAACCAAAGTAGCTGTGATTGGATATATTCCTAACTTGTCCCTACTTTCTACATGACCAAATTAGGTCTGATTGGATTTAGTCTCTGTCAGACATTTTAGTCTAGTTTGTATTTGTTGAGGAAAATGTCAGTTAATTTAGTTTTTAGTTACTGTCTAGTTTTCATCAGGGGCAAAACGGTTGTTGACAAAACTATGACGAAAAGAATTAGTCAGCAAAATTAACACTGGTCTCATCAGTGCCTCAAGTACAGATATTAACACCTGAGAAATCTAATATCTACTCAGAATGCATTTTCAGCATGACTGCAGCTGTGAAACGTGACACCACGAGACCAATAAGAAGAGGAGGGAACTTCAACTTTATGTCCAGCCCTCTTTTGATACAGACACACCTGCGACCTTCAAACGATCGTGAAGAAAAAGAGGAAGAGGAAAAAGAGGAAGGTATGAAACCAACTGCTACACCCACATTCAGTCTTTGAGTTGTAAATAAGAGCGCAGACAGGAGATATTTGTGCTTTCCCGTCTTCGCTTACGGGTGGACCTGACGATCTACCACCAAACTGAGCAGATGGAGGCTTTAAACTGAGATAGATAGATCAGGAAATCTCTTCTCTGTAGGTATTTCACTTTTTTAACATTATCCTTGTCATTTTGGTACATTTTTGTGTCACTACAGCTGCATAATACTTGATATGTTGGACCCGGATGGTGTTTATCTGTGGTTTTGTTGGTAGGATTCTCTTTTTTGGATTATATTTTTAATACGATGCACATTAGCTTGGTGTCACTATAGAGGCAAAGAAAACAGAAAGAAAAGGAGGAGTTGAGGGTGTAAAAGCAAGAGAGGAAACTTTTGTGAACTTAAAAAAGGGATAAGGAGTTGTAAAACCAATCCAGATAATGGTTAAGTATTAAGACTTATTTCCCGATACTGATTAGGGTGTTTAGCAACTGCAGCCACAACATTTGGGACCGAATTAATTCTGAAGAATTGTTGTTTAAGGACGCAAGAGTCCAAACCCTATGCCCGAGGGCTTCCTCCCTCGTCAACTGCTCTCTTGGTTACTTCTCCTTTTCACCAGCTGTTCTTTTTTCTGAGGTCATGTCAGATACTTCCTCTTTCGGTACACATAAATATGTCTCACCTTTTGAACCGAATTTTACACATTATATAGTTCCTCTTCCTGTTGTTAATGCTGCAAGATGGATGTTCTTCCAGCCTGACCTTCCCTGCGGATACCAGGTCTGTCTTCCCCAGTATGGCCTAAAAGGCCTTCCTCCATAAGACCTACAGCTCCTGTCCATCCAAGAAGTACGAAAAGGACTAAGACCACGATAAAAGAAATTTAGAAAGTTAAATTTTATTTTAACTTTAACCTCAGAATTCTGATTTCAATCTAGAGATAATGACTTTGATCCCAGAATTCTGACCTTACAAAATTCTGTATTTAATCTCAGGATTCTGGCTTTGATCCTGGTATTCTGAATTTAACCTCAGACTTTTGGGTTTGATCCTGGAATTGTGACTTTGATTCTGACTTTGGTCTCACAGTTCTGGATTTTGATCTCATAATTCTGATTTTGATCTCAGAATCCTGATTTTGATCCCAGAATTCACAAAATTCTGTATTTAATCTCAGGATTTTGACTTTGATTCTGGAATTCTGACTTTGTTCCCCAGACTTTTGTCTTTGATCTCAGAATTCTGACTTTAACTTCAAAATTCTGATCTTAATATAAGAATTCTGAATGTTATCACATAATTCTGATTTTAATCTCAGGTTTCTGGCATTGATTCTGGCATTCTAAATTTGAATCCCAGACTTTGATCTCATGATTCTGAGTTTGATCCCAGAATTCTGTATTTAATCTCAGGCTTTTGACTTTGATTTTGGAATACTGACTTCAATCCCCAGACTTTTGACTTTGATCTCAGAATTCTGACTTTGACTTCAGAATTCTGATCTTAATATTGGAATTCTTACTGTAATCACAAAAATCATGGTCCTGTTTGATCCTAGAGTTCTGACTGATATCCCAGAATTCTGACCCTGATTTCAGAATCCTGATTTTAATCTCAGTATACTGACTTCGATTTCAGAATTTTGAAAGTTAAATGCTTATTTGTTGATCTGAACTTGAGGTCGCCATCCTCTGGTCCCTAGCCCAAGCCCTTATGGATTAAGCTTCACTGCTTTTTTCCCACCAAAAGAAAATGTTTACAGGAAACTAACTGCTTTTTAAATTATTTCAAATCTATTGTTTTTGAGTGCATAATAAAGACATGAAATTCTCTCCATAGCAGAGTTGTGTCGTAACAGTGTTTTAAGACGCTTCCAAATATTTAAGGCAGATGCTAATTTGGAAAAATGAAAAACCAAAGAGGCAAATGCCCACCCCCTTTGAAACCACAGCAGCACAACAACACCATCAACTGTTGGTAAAAGTTTACTACCAAAAGCAGGAAAGGAATATTAAACAGTTCTTCATCCAAAAACAGGGTCATTTCTGTTTTAATGGTAGCTCTAAATACATTTTTCAGCTTGATATATGCACTGATCAGTTTAGGAGAAAAAGAGTATGCAAAATATGTCGTTAATAAATATTAAATTATGTGTATTTAAACTAATTTTAGCCCATCTTAACACTTAGATATAGAATTAATAAAACTAAGTTGTTTGGATTACATGTGCAGCATATGTAAAATGTATTTTTAATTTTAATTGAGCTTTATTTAACTTTTTGAGAGAGACAAACAACAACAACCTGCTGACAGACAGTAAACACGACAAAGTGTTTTAATTGATAGAGTTTACTCTGCAAATTTAAACTCAGTCCTCATGCTTAAAATATACGTTAGTGCTGGTTAAATATGTCAGCAGAAATGTTCATATCTGCCGATTCAACTTTCCAGCTGTTGCTGATTCTGATAATATTCCAGAAGTATTTCCCCGCTGTAAGCACCGAAGAGTCCCCTGAGGATGGTGACGACAGCTGAAAATAAAATCGAACGTCTCTTGGCTCATCTTTCCGCCTGGCTGCAGCGTTGCCAGTCAGCTGTTGTGCGGTGGTCCTGGTGCTAAGCTCAGTGGTCCGGGGGAGGGGATAAAGGGGGATGTATTATTAATTTACTGCAATACCCAACAGAGAATAATCCTTTAATGAGTATGTTCATCATCACCACTGCTGAGTCAACAGTCTGTAAAGGTAGTAGATGTTTGGTGTCTAAGACTCATGGTGGCTCTGAGGGAGTCTGTGTGAAATCAGCAAGTGTTTGTCGGCCATTTTGTGCCTGGAAATGTGAGAAAACCTTTAAAATTAATGCTCTCATAAGCAGGGGGGTTTATCAATTTATTTTGGGCTTATGTTACACTGTGTAAAATTGGATTATATTACCAGAGATCAAATTTTATACGGCTTCAAGTTTCGGTCAGACAGTAAGTGTTGGACCGATGTGTATCTTAAAATAACAGCTTATTTTTGGGGTCATATGTCTCAACAGTTTTGGTGACAGGCAAAAATACCCTTTAATTTTAACAATGAAGACAAAGTGCTCACCAGCCACTTTATAAGGTTCAGCTAGTTCAGCTGCTCCTTGACAAATTAACCCATCGACCAATAACATGGCTGCTACACAATGCATTCAGGCATGTAGGCATGGTCGGGGGAACCTGCTGAACTTCAAACCAAGCACCAAAATGGCAAATAAAGGTGATTTACGTGACTTTAAATGTGGCATGGATGTTAGTTCCAGATCTACTGAGATAAAAAAATTTTTTTATAAAATATATTTAAAAAAAAAAGAATAACTAGTAAATTATACAGTCACAAGTTACGATTTTATACAGTATGTATAAAATTGTTAAAATAACTATACCTATTTTTAACATAATTATTAAAAGTAATTAGTATAAAGAATATTCAAAATAAAAGTAAATCAAATAACTAGTAAATTATGCAGTTACAAGTTACAATTTTAAACACTGTATAAAGTCGTCACAATAATCAGGTCCGTTGCTAGACAGGTAGATACAGGAGATCATTCCTGCCAGCAGCCATCACCCTCAGGAACGAGACTTGTTAATTATTATTTTTATTGTAATTATGAAAAAAAAACAAAAAAACAACTACAATATTGAAATTTCCCTTCTGGGATTAATAAAGTATTTTTCATTTCATTTCATTCATTTCATTTCATAACTATACCTTTTATATTTGTATAAAGAATGTTAAAAATAAAAATAAATTAAATAACTAGTAAATTATAGAGTTACGATTTTATGCAGTATGTATAAAATCATTAAAATAACTATACCTTTTATAAATATGATTATTATTATAAACAAAAAGTTTTATAGAATATTAAAAATAAAAGAAAAGTAACTAGTAAATTATACAGTTACGAGTTACGATTTTATGCAGTATGTATAAAATCATTAAAATAACTCTACCTGTTATAAATATGATTATTATAAATAAAAAATATATCAAATATTTAAAAAATGAATTAACTAGTAAATTATAGTTTTGAGTTTCGATTATATACAGTATGTATAAAATTATTAAAATAACTCTACTTTTTATAGATATAATTATTATAAATAAATAATATATAGAATGTGTGAAAAAAAATTAACTGGTAAATTATACAGTTATGAGATCCGACTATACCTATAATAAATATAATTGTTATAAATAAAAATATATAGAATATTAAAAATTAATAATACTAAACACAGTTATGAGTTGCAGTAAAATGGTAACTGCAAAGCAAAAATAAATATATATATATATTCATATTCCTGTATGGAGTGGCGAATGATATACACGAAGAAGACCGATTTCCAGGCGCCTGTGTCCCTGCAGACGGGTACTCTTGGGATTTTCACAAATAACTTTCTCCAGGGTTTAAAGAGAATGGACTAAAGAAGAGGAGATATCCAGAGGAGAATAGACAGAGTGGTTTGAGGTGACAAGAAGGAAACAGGTCCTTAATAACCAGGCATTACAGCTTGTTCTGAAGGCAAATGGAGGTCCAACCTGAAACTAGCAATTTGTAACTTATTAAAGTGGCCAATGAGCAGGGCAACCCACAGAGGTAACTGGGCTCCTGAAAGGCCTCATAATTAGGACCCAATATAATCGGATGGTATCAGTGCACAAATGTTGGACCTGCAGCGTTAGTGCTCCACTCTGTTGTGGCACTTATTAGAAAAATAAGACACTGAGAGGTAAATAGTATGATAATGCTATCCTCAAAGCTAAGTGCAGTAAGTTCACTAACAGTCTTAATATTACAAAACTAAAGGCTCGGACCAATTTACGAAGAGGGAGCCTCCATTATGAAACATGCAACAATAAAAATAATGCAATTAATGGTTTTAATAAGTTAGTGAGTATTAAAAATCTGAATAAATACCATAAAACAATAAATATATGAACAATTTCTTGAATTTAGGATGTACCATATCACTGCCTTTCTTTGGGCCCCACCAAGACTCTGAACCCCATAAATCTTCCTCTGTTATCCCCCCTGATGAGCAGCCTTGCCAGTGAGTGCGTGGTACAGTGTGTTCTCATTGGGGGAGGGGTAGCTGAAGTCACACCATCTTTTGGAAATTTTTGTTTGAGAGCTACCAAGTTGCAGAATTGCATATTGTTCAGATAGAGCCACATAAATTCTTCCTTTCAAGCCAAAAGCCTGCCAAGTTTCAGACAGCTACATCATCAAGGAGATCTCATTGAGCGGGCAAGTCTCAACACTTTCCTGCCACAGATCGGCCAAGATTCTGCCAAGGAGAGTGGGTAAAAGCACAGTGACTCCATCGGTATGATAATTAATAATTTCTTCTTCTTTTTCTTTCCAATTTACAGCTTTGCATCGATACCAAGTAATCTTTGTCATTCATCTGGGCCAAAGTTTGCTCTAGACTTGACTGAAGTTCTGCTTTTTTGATCAACTCCAACAACCCCACTCCTGCTCCTTCATGTCCCACCCACTGTACAACCCTGATACCTCCAGGAATGAACGCTCTTCTCGTGGAGAGTCTGGAGTCTGCAATGAAAGAAAGAGGGCGTCCTGTCACCTTGTTCCTCTGTCCTCCTTGGACTCCTCTGAAAGCTCTGCTGAGGGTGCCTCGCCAGCTAAACCTTGGAGATCACCTCCTGTGCTGTCGTCTAAATCAAGTGCCTACAGGTCTGTGCAGGGTAGAGACAATGTAACGGATGAGGACTTCAAGAGGACTAAAGACACAAAGCTGAGACATCAGCTTCTGAAGTGGAACACCAAAAGACATCAATCTGTTTCTTGGATGGACCCCCACCTGGCATCCTCTACCTCCTCTTCTGTGGAAAGTTGCAGCAGCTCCTTGGACTTTCCTCCAAACAACAAGAACCCCCCTTCTGATCACTCCAAATTTAATTCCAGCCATGCAAGTGAAAGTTATATTAGGTGTAACACCTCTCCCTACACCTCTCAAACAGCTATGGAAATCCTGCAACATTTTGGTCTGACTATAAAGGATTTGGAGTATCTGATCTCCTTACCTGAGGACCAAATCACTACCACCAATCTTCCTCTCATCTTGGAGCGCTTAAAGAGGGCTAAAAAAACAACAACAAACTCAAACTTTAAGTCTCAAACTACCAGTTGTAGGGTTGAAGTGGACGCTCATGATTGGAAACGACACAAGGAAAAGTCAGAAACTGGGGTTCCAATGAGTAAAGTGACCAATGATTTGGATGCAAGGAAATCCTCTGAAAGACCTGGGGTTGGAATTAGAAGGGATGATGAGAGAGCCAATAGTGACAGTAATAGATTGGACCAGGTTAAAAGCCAAGAGCAAAAGCCAAAAAACACAGAGTTAAAAATCATTCAAACTCAAAACTCTTCATTTCAGCCAAAGAAAAACAAATCATACAGAGTTACTAAGTCCGAGATAACCATGACCCCACAGTGTCGGTTTGAGCAGGCCACCGCCATGAGCCATGGGGAAGTGTATTACTCAACCTACTCAAAGGTTTGGGAGAATCCCAATGGTGACCGGGTTCCTACGTTGCATACGACAGATGGATGGTTAATCAGAGAGGGGGGAATCATGCCAAAGACCAGGGAAACTGTTCCAAGAATTGCTGAGCAACCTGAGCAGGGGTGGCGTGATGGCCCTATGATTCAGCAGTTGGTTGAGGGTTTGGGGCCACTGTTGGGCCCCATGTCTGTCCAGAGTGCCAAGACCGAGACAGTGGAGACAGAGAGTGCTCCTATGGTGTCAGAGGGGTCTAGGGACAAGGTGAAAGTCAAGCCTGAAGCACCAAGGCTGAGTGCGGTGGGGTATGGAGACCAGGTGAAGGCCCAGCCTAGAGCACCAAGGCTAAGTGCAGCGGGGCCTGGAAACCAGGTGAAGGCCCACCCTGAAGCACGAAGGCTAAGTGCGGCGGGGCCTGGAAACCAGGTGATGGCCCAGCCTGAAGCACCAAGGCTGAGTGCGGTGGGGCCTGGACACCAGGTGAAGGCCCAGCCTGAGGCACCAGGGCCAAGGTTGGAGAGGGCTGGACCATCTCACCGTCAGGACATTGGACCAGCTTATCACCAAGGGAAAGTTGATAGATCAAGGTACCGTGAGTTAAGAAGGGAAAGGAGAAGAGAGCAAAGGCGTGTGAAGAAAGCGCTAAAAAGGGAAGAGTCCAAAGCTAAGAAGAGAGCCAGACTTGAGTCATCTGGAGGTAGGCCTGCTAGGGATCCTAAGGTTTTTAGGGTAACCCAGGAGTTGGCAGGAAAGTCTGCTTCGTGGGAAGCTGACAGTGTGCCTCCTTCTTGGGAAACCCGAGAGGTGTTGTTTGGGTCGGTTCCGGGGGAAACCGACCAGGGACCTTCGAGAAATGTTCTGGTTGAAACCACAAGCCCTAGAGGTGAGATGATGACAAATGGTACTGGAGAGCATGAAGCACTTACCGAGAGACCTGTGAGTGTGACTACCGATGACGATGTGTTAAACGTCCATCCTGAAGCGGATGAGGCCTTGACCATAGATGGGGCAGACTGGCCAGCAGTGATTCAGGCGATAAATGTTACCTCAAGGAGAGGGTGTCAGGATAACCCATATAATGATGTAGATTTGAGGTCATATTACAGGCCTAGTGCTGGCCCTGGTCAATCCAGGCCTCAGGGTGGCCGATCTAAGCCTCAGGATTTAAGACCTAGGTATCTGGTGCGTCTTCCTGTTGGATTTAGACGGACTCGAAGGTAATCAGGTACCTCAGATAACCAGAGCAGCACTGTGTTGATTATTGAGTTGTAATAAGAAGCTTATGCAGCTACGGCAAGTGTTAATGATTTGATGTGTTATATTAAAGGTTAAGAGGTCAGAGTTGTTTTTCTACAAATCAAGAGTTAGGTGACTGAAAAGGGGAAGTATTCCAGTTCCAACCGATTGACAGTTGGTAAAAAAGGGAAGTTGATAAGGGAAAGGCCTGTGTAGTGACAAATCCCGCAAGTCAGAATGATTCAGAAAAAGAGGGCCCAAGAGAGAATAATGAATGCATATTGGATCTGGGAAGATCAACTGTATGCCACAGGAGATAAATGGACAGTAGTTGGTTGTTCGTTTTCTCCAAGAGCCAGAGTCGTCAGAAGATCAACTGCCACTGTTACAACCACAACGGAAGAAGCAGACCCACGCCTTTCATCGCTGAATCCTGCCGGTAAGAAGAAAGAAGACTGCGCCAGGAGACAAGCCCTGCTGCAACTTCTCAGCAACTTCCCCTAATAACAGAGATTTGCATCCCTTCTAGCACGGAGATGTCTGTGTTGGATCAAACAGATCGTATGGATTTCCTCTTTAAGAGCTTTGGATTTAAAGTTTTTTATGTAATCTGCTTTCTCTGGGCTTCAGAGTGACTGTACCTAGAGTGCTGCGGAAGAGTTAACTACCTTAGTTGGAAAACTGAGGGCAGTTTGACATCGTTCATACTCGGGGGTAAAACACTGAAGCACAGATTATGAAGTCTACCTTCCCTGAGCTCGGAGGTGTCAGCAGGGAAAGGTGAGAGTGATTTATGAGTAGTGGTGTCCTGTGTGGTTTTAAGTTTCACTTGCTAAGTGAGTAACATGTTGAGTCCTGATTTCTGAGCTTTTTGAAGGCTGTTTTATATCTAAATCATCTCTGAGCTTGATGTGTCAGCAGAGATGTGTCTCTGAGTCAGACACAATAAGAACTGTGAGGGTGGTTCCTGCAAGTGAAGACATATGAAATACGTCAAGGGAGCAGGCTAATCAGAGAGACCTTCTCACTGAGAATTCCCTGCCTCTAAGGACCAAGTCTCACTGCAGTTCTGTCTGGAGACATTGGGGGTGGATTTAAGTAAAGAGGGACACATAGTATAGATTAGTGTGTGTAAATCGAAATCAAGAATGATCTTCAATGGACATAACGGGGCACATTATAGTTTAGCGTGGTGACACTTTTACTTTATTTTATTGTATTTTATTGCTTTTATTGCTTTTTATTGTTTTTATTTATTATTTTTTATGTACTATCTATTGTAAAGCACTTTGGTTCACTGAAAGGGTTGTTGTAAAGACCTGTATAAATAAAGAACATTTACATTTACATTTTATAATGTAGAAGCTTATGCAGACTTGTTCGTTGAAGTGTTTCTCTGTTGATGAGAGATTCACACGTGTACTAGAAATTTGCCTAACTGTGACATAATACACCACATCCACCAAAGTTTGACAGAGATAGGATTTGTCCTCATGAGTGTATTTCCATTCTGCTTGTCATCTTGCTTCTGCATCACTGCTCAGGCTCGATTTTCTGAATATCAGCAAGTGTTTTGATAATTGTGATGTATCTTTAATCAATATTTAATCCCTGAATGTAATTGATTGTAAGCTTTGCCCATGCTAAATTGAAAAATAAACAAAATTAACCTGGAGTTAAAGTGATGGTTTAATCCTTGTTTATGCCTCATGCGTATCTCAGTACTATGTGGTTAAAGGTGGTGTGCTCATTGGTACAAGTGTGTACTACTGGTTCTGGAGGCTTGCTTTAGCCCCAATGTAAGGGCTTTTTAACTCTTAAAAAAACATGTCCTTGGGATCTGCGCCAGATCACTGAAAATCTCCCAGTCTAGTACCAACTGCCATTGATCATTAAGAGAAAAGTTTCCGTTAACAAAGGTGTGTGCTTTGAGATACTTTGCGTTTTAGCCTCCCGTTTACATGAGACCAGTGCCCGGAGCGCCTGAATCCGCAAACTTTTGAAACCACGGTCCAAAACAGAGAGTTTTCAAAACATGCGCAGTACACATGAAGGCTGCACGCACATATCAGGAACAACAACAGCTTCAGCTGTCAGCCGAGTAATATGTGTGCTGCTTACCGTGCTCTGTTTGTTATCCAGACAAAATATGCAGACAGATTTGTTGTCCCAACAGATTTGTTGTCCAGACAAGAAACTCCTGCGTCTTCGTGCGTCAACTCACTGTTATTGTTTGAAGAAAGTTTTCCTTCTTCATAAGTGTGTTGTAACAGCGCTGTATCTCTGCAAGCCTACATCGCCATCTACTGGACTGGCATGCAGGCTACAGCATTTCAAGTCCTTCTTCTGTCCTCATGTGAACGCAGATCGTTTTGAGGACACAAAGGTAAAACCTTTGCGTTTCAGGGGAGAGCGCCTCCGTGGAAACAGACCCTTACTAAGACTATTCAGTAGGTCATTTTGGGGTGCAGTGAGTTAGGGGAGACCTTTTTAAATTGTTCTCGCCACCAGGTTCAATATGATGAATTGTCCTGTCTGTTAAACCCCAGCTGGCATCTATTAAATCGGATCCCTTAAACAGAGACCTGGTTACTACAAGGTAAGGGCTAAATTGGTGCAGAATCAAAATGCCCAATGAAAGCTGGACTAGGGTGACTATACGTCCTCTTTTGCCTGGACATGTCCTTTTTTTTTGGTCATAAAATTATGTTGGGGGGGTTTTATAAAATTCCCTAAAATGTCCGGGTTTCACTGAGCTTGTTCTACAGACAAAGCTGTCACCGGTGACGGGAAAAGATGTGCATGATTCACACTACCATAACTCCTTTAGTATTCAGGCTGTCCAAATAATTCCAACGGATTCTGAAAGCTGAGAAGCAGAGCTTTCCAGTGATATATGGATCATTACAGTAAAAGCTGGATTGCCTGAGGGGGAGGTATTGGAAGTGAGCTGACTGAGCCGGAGAGCAGAGAGAGGATTCAGAGACACACATGTGAGTCATTTATCGGTGGTTTCTCGGTATTTTCTGTGTAAATAATAAAAATATTGTAAACAATGACATCTTTTCTGTCCTTGTCTTTTTCATCATAGTTTGTGTTTTTTGGATTTCACAAATAGTTAAATAATGTAGTAATATAAGTAATAACCGTATAACAATAAAATAAATAACATAATTAACAATACTAGATAGGTTGAGTTTTAGTTTTGTCTTTTCAAAAGTGTTTTACATGTTCATTTAGAATTGTTTATAGGAGGAACATGTTGAAAATTTAAATCTCTCTTTTCTTTTCTTGTAATTACACGTTTTCAGCATTTACAACTTTGTAATGACGAATACTTGCTAGAATGTTTTATTTTTACCTTAAAAAAAGGTGCAAAATAATTTTACTTGAAAGGCATTTTCTGACACATTTATTGACCAAAAAAAAAAAAGGCAAAAAAGAGCAGACAGCCATTTATATTCATACTTTTTGGCATTTTCAGAATATGGTCACCCTAAGCTGGACACCACCTGCCGACATCTTCTCCTGGCTGAAAGCTAATAAAGAAACTAAAAGATGTCTCTGATGGCTCCAAAAAGAAAGCTCCAGCACTCTGTCACTGCACTTTTATGTCCGTGAAATGAAACTAACTTCCATCCTGCAGCATTCTGAGGGTCTCTACAATATTTACCTTCCTCAAAAATGTAAACAACGGCCCTTTAATAAACAGTCTGACTGATCAAAATGCTGTCAAGTCCTGTTTTTGATGAAGTACTAGAATAATAACTCTCTGTGAACTCACAGTCTGTCTTAGATTCTCTTCCTGCGTTGTTCTCAAGCCTTTGGTGCTGCACTCTCTCCCTCTCTCTCTCTCTCTCTCTCCCTCCCTCCCTCCAGCTGCTGCCTCAGAGGGACGGGTGTAGCGGCATGCAGCATTACTTCTCATTTGTCTTCGGTCTCTTGCAGCTCAAATCCTGCCGGGCCTCAGTGGGCTTAAACCACTCAGGTTCAAGAACACCTACTTGATTCTGGAGCTCTTTGAATTTGACTGAAGTACTCCAAAACTACATGATATTTGAAACTTGGGGATTTTGTCTGAATGCTTTTTTAAATGTCTTAATTAGTTTGAATTAGTTCTGAGTCTTTTTTTTGGTCATTTCTACCCCGAACACTCTGGAGAAATGGATCTATTACCTCTTACATGGTCACTTGTTCCTTTTGGAATTCTCTCATCTTGATTTTTGTTGGATAAAACTTTTCCTTTATTTCATTTTGAACATGGAAAACATCAAGAGAATGCTCCTCTTTTTCATCCTTTCCCTTTAAATGTTTGGATTTATTTATTGTATTTGGAATTATCATTTGGGTGAAAATGATTTTACCTTGTGTACACTTTTGATTGAAGACTTTGAAACATTGTATTTTTATAAAAGTTTACATGTTTAAATGTGCATACATGTGCATTTTTGGCCATGCTGGAGGATAAACAGGCAGAGGATTCTCTGCAGCAGAGCTCGGCTGACACAGGTCACCAAGAGGCACCAAAAACTGACAGCAGTGATCAGAACGTGGACACAGGAAAGACCAACAACGTGGGACGCAAGATCGAGACTATCAAGCCTTCACGACGGTGAGGATGGAACTTTTGGCTCTTACATGTGTGTGAAAGGGTGATTCAACAAGTCATGCAGCTTTGTAACTTTATTTCATTTATGTCTCTAGTCTCATGCCCATTAATTGCTTGCCAGGATGTGACAATAAGTGGCTAAAAAATAAGATTAATTAAACAATTCTGTCATTTGATTATGATTTATCACTTGTTTAATCACATTATGTTTAATTCTCTGCATCTTTGAATCCATATTGACATTGTGAGGCAGTTTTCCTTGTATCTGTTTCTGAGTGAAGTCAAGTCAAGGAGATGTCTTCTATGATGTTTACTTGATTTATTATTTAAATGATTGTTTTGCTGCTGCATCACTGTGGTCTGAAACCATGACATAGAAGAAGGGGATATTCTCAAAGTGCTTACTCTGTCAAATACTATTTGCTACATGAAGAAATATGCAGGGGTGCATGTGCAAAAGGACCCACTGGTGAACCTTTTATTTTTACCAGTTCAACTCTAACTTCTTCACTGCTTAAGTATCTAAGGTCTCAGGCTTTTAACTGAAAAGTGCAAAATGTGCCGTAAGGCACTTTCACACCCAGCACCTATGGTCTGGAAAAGTTCTATTGATTTGGGGCGGTGTGAAAGATTATGGGACTGTAGTTTGGACCAAAGAACTGAATTCTCATCGACTAGGGTTTGGTTCTTCCAATCAAAGACCAAACAAGGCAAGCAAACCAAGAAGCAGTTAATTGAATTTGGCAGAATATCGCAAAAACAGTTAGCTAAAGTACCATTTGCCAACAATTTCAAGCAGAGTGTGGTCCTCATTTTCAGATGAACACACCCCTGGGCGAATACAGGAGCACACTTGGCATAAAAAAGATGCCTGTATTAGACGGAAATTAGAGAGGACACCTGCACTTCAGCAAGGCCTACGGTGGGCCCTAAGGGTTCTTTTACATCCTGTTTATGTAGCAACCTGCCATCATTTTAAATTAACATAAAAGAAAATGTAAAAGTAACAAAAATAGCTAAGAAAGTAACAGTAAATGACAGAAAATGATGAATAAGAGGGACAGCTGCAAAGAATTCGCTTAAACAAACAATGAAAAAGTGAAACATTTTGCACCAGGTGCTGTTTGCGAGTTTTTCAAGTAAAATGAGACATTCAAAGGAGCGGTAGTGTCCTTATTTTACATCTCGGTGAGACCACTGTTAGAGCTCAACTCCAGTGAACCTAAAAGCTTGAATAACACTGATATTCCCACATAATCTTTCTCTAACACCAGCTCAAGAAATGTTCCTAAGTGGTTGATGACCCAGCTGGAAATGAAAGCCTCTGCTAACAACAAAGAATTGCTGTGTTTCATGAAAAGTAATAATAGTATTCTCACTAGTCATCTGTGTTGCCATCAGGTGTTGACAAAAATGACATATTCTGTCTAAAAAATGATGAAGTTGAACTTGAGCAATGGCAAGAGCAGACTGAAGACAATTTTCAGCCGTGTAGCGTCCATCAGTGTCATTGTCTTGGATCCACTCAGAGGTTAAAGTGACAACATTCTTGTTCGGCCATGTGAGCATACGGAGCAATTAGCAAGTGTGAAATAGAACCCTGGTTTTAACCCCAGCGAGCCCTGACGACCCTAAAGCTAAAACAAGAAGACAACTGTTTGTGTTGGTCTAATGTATGGATGTGCAGGGGCCTCGTGTGTGGAAATCCAAGGCTTTAAAAGTTTTCTGCAGCTATGCGAGGTATCCATATTGTCTGGGATCAAAGAACAAACAGACATGGGACTCATTTAATGGCAGAATGAGACCCTATTTACACTGGCTCTAAACTCATTAGGACTTAAAGTTTTTCATGATGAGATGCATGTGTGAACGCAAACAGCTGAATGCTTCCCTCTGACTTAATGATGAACTTTCATGCCTCTCAGCTTTTGGGTTTTTAGTGCTGAGTCAGGGCTGCAGCAAGGCACATACCGGAAAATCCTGTCTAGATCTGACTTTGCGCAGCAGCTGGATCAGCCTGAGTCAATGTCTGTAATCAGGCTGATCCATCTTGCCAAAGCTCCAATCTACAATGATTGTGTTCGGCTGAAAACACTTATAGTGATTAGCATAGATGCTAACAGCTTCAGTAGCAGTTTTATCAGAATTTTATTGAATTTCTTTATCAAAAGAAAAATGAATATCAGCACTAAAAACTTATCTAGACTAAGGATATTTTTGCTCTATTTCCAACATATTTTGATGAGGGTTTGTTCTACGAAGTGGCTCATGGTCTGTAGCACAGTAGTGCCCGCCTACTGCATTTTCTAACTGGCCGGTAATATTGCTTTCCATTAACATCAGAACTGGGAAGAGGGAAGTGGGAATAACGTTATATCCAAGCTATCAGCGTTTTAGTTACAAAGTCGGAAAAAATGTGCCAATCTACCAGGCTATTGTTAGCCGTTGTGTTAGCCGTTGTTTGCACGCCCTGCGTTGTAGTTCACATATACCACATGAAGGATGTAAATAACACTATGGCAGCATTTCCATATAAATAAGGGGGTGGTGAGGATCCCCCAAGTTTCCAGTAGGAATTTCCGACCTTGGGGGGCGTTCCAGTTGAAATTTCCCACTCGGAAGTCCAAAATCCTGACTTCCCAGTACAACTGGAATGCACCATAAATACGGTTGACAGAACAATTGTCCAATCACCTGCCAGATATGCGTCTGAAAGGTTCTGCCCTCCCCAAACACTTAGTATGTGCTCTTTCCCAGATGGACTAGTGAAATATTTTGAATGGTCCATCTAGTGTGTCAGATTAGTGTAGATCCTGTAAAAAGTAAATTGCTGTTGCCCGTGACCAAAGAAAACATAAAAACAAGTCAAGGAAGTGTGTCATAAAGGGTTAAGGATATCATGCCCATGGAGAGCAGGGGTGATCAACTGCATTTGGACAAGGTTTAGTTTTTTCGTGACATGCATTGTGGTGGCCAGGTCTTAAAATGAATTGAAATAGTGAATATTTTGATATAATCAAAGGAATATTCCAGGACAATAGCCAGTGAAGTGGCTAAAAGGGTTTCCATTTGCGCTGTACTTTTAAGGAGAACAAGCTTGGACTACCAGTAAGGTGCACTGCCTTTGCCGGGTACAGTAAATTCACATATTTGTGTGAATTTTGTGTATAAAAGCGAGCCATGAAACTATGTTGGGTTGAATGTACAATTGGGCAAGAATTCTTTAGGAAGTTTCTGTGTTTGGCACTATTTTACGAGGCAGTAAACATTTGTGTGTTCTTCTGCCTGTTGGGGGGATGAGTTGACTGAACAATGGGGGCTCACCTGAGCACGGGGACGAAGGTCAGAGTCTTTCAGTACACTAACAAGTGCTTGGAGACGCCAACTGGAGTCCTTCATGACTACTCCCCTTTGGTGCATTTTTGGGTTTCGTTGGCATAACCATGTGTCCAATGATGATGACAGACTCAGGAGGACCTGAATGGGAAGGGTCACGGGGCTCTCTCCTGAACCTGATCCACCACACCGCATGCTGGGTGCCTGGGACCTGGTGGGTTGGACCAGGGCACTAAGGTGACCTTGTGCATCATGGAGGTGTCAGCTAGGATACCTGGAGGGATGGGACATGGGGCTGGCACAGGCTTGGACGAGGGTGGATCAAAATGTTGACCCGGCATATGCTCAAGGTGTTTTCGTTTGAGTGGTGGTCTGTGTGTGCAGTGTAAGTCTGAGTGTGGCTCTGTAATGTTAATATCCAATTCCTTGAGGCCTTTATAGGCCATGGCTGGCTTTTGATGGGATGATATTATAAAGGAAGTAAACACCAAAGACCCCAAAGCAAGAGCATTATGTGAGCTTAAGTGATAACGACAGAGGGATGGGGATGAGATTGAAGCATTAAACTGAGAAGTTAGTGGTGAATAACAGAAATGTCTGGTTTGAATGTGGTACGAAGAGTTAAAGATGATTTCTGTGCGAGGTGTTGAATAGTTTGGACTACAGAGGAGCTTTGCTGTGAGCTCTTTGTTGCTGTAGACTTAGACAGCTGGACTTAGGGGTGTGAGAGACTGAGAGTGTAAATCTGATTTACCTCCGCCTCCAGCTTGTCTCTATTTTCAGGCTTCACCACAGTGCTGTCACCTGATACCGGGATCACATTTTATAACAGGGTAAAGTTACAATAACACGTTTCTATTCTTTGTTATGGAGACTGAGACAGCCTGCCCTCTATATTTGTGATTTTTATTTGGGTCTCTGGCTGCCACCTTTTTGCTTGGTCATGCTTACGTTGGTGGCAAAGGCTGGGACATTTGACAGATGCAGCGTGAAAAGGGTTTGTCAGAGTGGTGATCATCCTGATGGTTACAAGGTTGGATAAAAACCTGGCTGAGGTTGACTTCATGCCTAAAACATTGGTCTGGACTATTCAAACTCTGGTCTGCTTGAAGTGATGCTTCATAGCAAAGTTCTTGGAGCAGGACTGCACCTTAACCACGCCTCTTCCCTAGTTCCTACAAATTCAAATCTGACCATTTCATCCCCTTGTTTGAGGTACCCCTCCCTCACTATCCTTAGGGCCTTAAAAATGGGGGTTCAACATGACCAGGAGCTACACCGGATCCCCCAAGAAGTTTCCCAAAATCGTCTACATCTTCTATATTTCAAAATTCTAATTCATCTTCTTAAGCAGGGTCCACACATAAGGATTTTCTAAATCTGAAGAGATTTTTTATCTGTTAGAGACTCCACACATGCAGATAAAAAATCAGGCATTGAACAGTTTTGATCATTCTGTGTGTGGTGTGCCTCAATAATCTCAACACAACACACCACACACATAACCATCCCATCCCACCACCGATCTAGAATCTAGTCCTTCAAGACAGAAATCTCGCTTGATCAAACGTGGTTAAACAAAATCAAAGAAGAAGAAGAAACATAGCAAAAAATGGAAAACACAACATGGAAGAGGACATATGAGAAGAGGGAATGATGGTGGTCTTGGGACTATTTTTGACCGAAAAATCCAGGATTAAAAAAAGCAAAAGACTGTGGAAAAAATCCTGGAGACAGCGTGAACTCATGAGTTAGTCCTCCATTTCTGAGGTCCACCAAACTTTATGTTTCAGGTCGGCCATGCTTGTTTTTTATTTACGCCTGCTTCCTTGTTCCTCAGTCAGCTCGCTTCTTGATTGGCTTCATTCTGTTCCACATCGCAATTCACGAAGTCATGACTCGGGAGTCTACGACTTTCCCTACACACATGAAGATTTGTGGTTGCAAATATTGAACAAGTATAATATTTACAAATATCTGCCCTGACCCATTTCAGAGTCGATTATTGGGACAAATTCAGACTTAACACACCTCAGACCACAGGATAATCTTAAAGGATGATCTTATAAAACAGAAGATAATCTGGCGTTTGCTTTTCTTGGTTGGGAAGGGGAAAGTCGGGAAAAAAACAGCCCGATAATCATTATGTGTGTACCCCGCTTAACATTATTAATAAATAAGAGTTTGGTTTGCCGTGGATGTGAAAGACAGGCCAAACAAGGGATGTGGGCCAAAAAGAAGGGTGTGGTGGCTTGTATTTGTCCGAGTACAACAACGATTAGCAAGCTAACTTTGGCTAATAGACAAAATCAAACAAAATGTGGCTAACATTAGGTCAATGTCTGGCTGTGTACTCCCAGGTCATAGTGCACCAACAGGCGGGACGGCAGGAACAAAGACTGCAGCTTCATCCCCTAATAATGGGTGGCTACAGAAGAGCAGTGTGAAAGCTGATCAAACCAAATAATACAACAATGCTGCAAACCCCCCCCCCCCCAAACAAAACCAGGTCCACTGACCTTTATACGTGACAGTGACCTTAACAGTAGAGGAACAGGGTGAATCTCATTGGCCTCCTCAAGCAAAATAACTTAAGGTTTAAAACTGAACTTGGACTCAAGTTAGAAGGACTGACCTTGTACTTTGACCTCTGCAATAATGTTGTCTCAGTCACACACACATTTATCCTACACACAGCATATGACCAAACAGCTCGTAAATGGCTGAAAGGGTTTCAGTTTTTGGACTGTGACGGTGTTTGTTAGGGAGAACAGGTGGATGCTAAAGTGCAGCTGCTGCTTTCTTTCTTTTTTACCGTTGACCCTCTCTCCTTATCGAACACCAGTCTTTAAGTTCACACCCTTCAGCCCCCTCACTGTGGGCTCTTTCTCTGAGGTTAACTCTTAGAAATGCTCCAACAGACGGAGCTGGAGCTTTAACTTTGAGGGGAAACAAGAAATTTGACTTTTTTCTTAGAATTCTTACTTCCTTTCGCAGAGTAATCTCAAAATTCTACCTTGTTTCAAGAATTCTGACTATAAAGAATAGGTCTGTTTTTCTAGAATTCTAACTTTTCCCCCAGAATAATCTCAGTATTCCAAGATTAAAGTCAGAATTTAATGTCAGAATTCTGACGTCAATCTCAGAATAATCTCAGAATTCTGACTGTTTTTGCCCAGAATTCTGGCTTAAGCTCTGGACTTATCTTTTGTTCTTAAAATTTCAACTTTAATCTCTGAATTTTAACTTAAATTCTGACTTTGAACTTGGAATTCCTACTATAAAATCAGAGTTCTGACTTTTTTCTCAAAATAATCTTAGGATTCCAATATTAAAGTCAGAATTCTTACTTTGTTTTAAGAATTCTGACTTATTTCAGAAATTGTAATGTGTTTCTCGGAATTTTAGAATCTCAGAATTCTGACTTAAATAGTCAAAATTATCTCAGAATTATCTTAGAATTCTGACTTTACCATTGAAAGTTGGTCACAAAATTCATACTTAAATTCTTTAATGTTAATGTCAGTATTCTGACATGAATTCTGACCTAATTTCTTTCTTTAATCCCGGGTTAAAGAAACAATTAAATTAAAGAAAAGTTTTTTTTAACTTTAATTCTGATTAATCTCAGAATTCACAAGATTCCAACATTTAAAGTCAAAATTCTGAGATTGAAGCTGAATTCTAAATTCAGCTCTGATTTATTCTAAGAATTCTGACTTATCTCAAAATTCTGAGTTCTTTCTTGGTTATGTCAGTATTCTTATTCGAATCCCAGAATTCTGACTTAGATATCAGAAATAGAGTTTTATTAAGAGTATGTTTTTGTTAAATGTCTGACAGTCACACCAGAATTTCTTTTCTGTTCTTGGTATTTTGAATTAAATCTCAGATTTCTGACTTTAACCTCAGATTTCTGACTGTCTTTGTCAGATTAATCTCAGGATTTTAAGATTTAAGTCAGAATTCAGAGATTGAAGTTAGAATGTAATCTTAGATTTCTGACTTAAATCTTAAATTAAATGTATTATTATGTTATACATAACAATGCAGCCTAACGAGCTTCACAGAGGAAGGACAGACAGAAAATGAAGTCAGAGATAAAAACAAATGGGACAGAGTCTCTCTGAATTCTGAATGTAATCTTGGAATTTTTTAACTGTACTTATATAAATAAAATAAATAAATGGTTCCAGTGCCTCATCCTCCGCAGTTCTTCAAAATAATCTTCTGCTGGTTCCACAGCAGCTGGGACGCTTTTCTTCGCCCTCATATTCAGTCACACTCTTGCAGACTGGTGGCGTTGGTGCTGTAGCTGAGTGATCTCCTGACGACGAGCTCTCTTTGTGTTTGACTCCATTTGCTCATCCAGTTGTGAAAAGAGTTTCTGGGTCAACCAACAAGTCCTGCTTCAGAATCACAGTGATGACTGTGGACAGGACGTCCCGGTGCAACGCTGAGAGTCAGTGACACGAGTCCTAGAGTGTGTGTGTGCAAGAAGAACAAGAGGATGTAAATGGACCACACTGACAAGAGAGTTTCATTCACTTCTCACCCCTTTTATGGTATATTAAAATTTAACTTATTCTTATCCCGAAATTTAAAGTGCCCATTCTCCAGTTACATTATTTCCTGTGTGACTCGATGTAAATGTATTTTTAGACTCTTAAAATAGAGAAAGTCTTGTAGCCGTCCCTCCACATCAGTTGATACGGTGTCAAGTATAATGTGAGCAGCTCTGAATGACACATACCTCAGCGGTGATGAAAACTCTCCTCAGCTGTAAATGAAACTGCAGTCTGATGATATTACTTAAGACACACACTTTCACACCGGGCTGCACATGACGGAGTATCACCATCGTTTTCAGCTGCCATCCGAGCGCCCTGGAAGATCAGAGAGGAAATGTTCTTCTGGTTTATTTCAAGAATTCAGTCGTGGCTTGTCGACATGTGTGGTCCACAGCACAGTGCAGGTGATTGCTCAACTGGCACTTTAAAGGACTGACATTCAAGAATTTTACCCAGAAAATGGTCAACAGCATTTTTTTTATTCTGGAAGAGTGTCTAAAATTGTCCGAATTTTTTTAGATCTCTCGATATTTATGTGTCTGCTTGAAAATTGGTGCGAATGGGGGAGAGAAAACATGATTATCAGAGTAAAAAAAAAAAAAAAACTCAGGTAAAAGGGTTGAACATGAAGCCCTTGGTCCTTGACCTTTGACTCTTGACATTTCATCAGATTGCACATTCAGTCATCCTAGCATAGGTATAACAAAACAGTTCTTGAGTCAGCGTTATCTGAGTCTAAATTAACATTTTAGCAAATATGAAGAAATTCCTCTGTAGTGTTTTCAAGCTATTGTGTTCACGGGCAAAAAAAAGATGAACATAAGATATTTTGACCTATGATTTCTAAAATATAAATTGTTATAACTTCGGGCAGAATGAACATTTGTGCTTGATTTGAAGATTTTCCATCACACGGTTTTTGGTGTATCACAACCACAAGCAACAGCAGAACACAAGACCCTATGATCTTAATCTTTGACCCATAAACTCCATCATCTACTTGGTCCATCCTTAAGACAGAGTGAACATTTGAGCAAAGTTTGAAGGAATTCCCTCTTTGTGTCTTTAAGTAATCCTCTTCACATTCATAAGATTTATATAGATACTTTGACCTTTGACCCATGACATCTAAAATCTAATCAGTCCATCCTCGGGGCAGTTTGAGGAAAATCTTGTAAAACATTTTTAGGTTTTTTTTACATTTTGAGACATAAGCACCCTAACCTGTGATCCATTTGATTTCCTCTCAATGGGCTGAAACAGAAAAGTCCAGTCCTGGAATTTTTCCAGTGTCAATGTATAAAAAGCACACTCTGAGTAATTTATTCCAAAAAAAAATAGAAAAAAACCCCACCATTTTCCACCTTAAATCCTCACCAACCATATCAGCCGTCTTGCCTCCCCCTCCTCTCTTCCGTCTCCTTGTCCCCTCCCTCCTTCACATCATCCCTCAAAAATATCAGAGCGTATAAACCTGCCAACGCTGTGGAAAGATTTATGACTCTGAAATGTTACAGCAGCAGGGTTTGGGTTACAGTGAGCACTCCTTGTCACCGCGGCACGATAATCTTAAACCATCTGCGTGTTGCTGGGGGTTTTGCGGGGGGCCGAGGGACCCTCGGGAGCTGCTGAAGAGACCACAAAACTTAAAAGGTGTCGGTCGAAGGAGGCAGGAGGGCATTTTGGGTGAAGAGGGAAAATACAGGGAATTTCTCAGGATAAATAAATGAATAAATGTCACCAAATTTAAGGCTGAAAACCTCTTGGCTCTAACTTGGCTGAAGGCTGTTTATTTATACCTCCCATTACAGGCTTGAGGTCGAGTGCCTTGCTCATAGCCCATGCAGAAGACTCCTCCACCATGCCTACATTTTAAGTCTTGCCAAGTTGAGGAAATAGAAGCTGAGGGTTTTCTCTGAAAAGGCCCCAGACTTGAGGACAGGTGCTAATTTAAGATTTTGTGTTCCTGGTCGGTGCTGGTTGTCGGCGTCATTTATCCGGGATCAGGTTACCGCCGGCTGGCATTGTTGAGATCATTAGCAGGGATTTGACCTCATGTCATTGGGGCGGGAGAGGTTGGAGACATACGAGAGCTACGAGATGTCACGTGGCAAATACAAACTCATGTTAGCCATGTCATAGCTGCCAGGTGACAGGAACACTGGGAACATTGTTCAGAAGTATCAAGAGGTGTGTGTACGTTTTAATGCTATACTCTAATGTTTACTGTGGCTTCACAAACATTACTAGACACGCTCCCTCCATGTTAGCTGGCTGTGGGATTAAGCTGCTAAGTCATTTTTGAAAAGTTGCTTGAAAATATTGGCATTTGTTGTGTTTTTTTGGACTTGTTCCTAAAGTAGCTGCTCCCAAACCCAGGTGGGATCTGATGCACACTTTAGCAACAATATGAACTCAAATCAGAAGTTACAACAAACTATTTTGTCGCACTATAAACACAAACAAAATTTTACCTTTAAAAGAGGGGCAAAAATTATGTCACCACCAAAAAGAAATCCTTAGCCAGAGCTAAATTAATTTCTAATGTGGCTATTACTGTTTTCACCATAATAAATCTGTAGAGGATCAACATAAAACTAGATGCACTTTAAGTAGATTTCTCTTTAAAAAAACAAAAAAAAGCAATATATCGCCCAATGCTTTGTGCTTGTTTTTTTCAATCTAGTTTCTTATTTCAGTTGAAATATCTGGCAACACTAGTTTAAACAAACACATGACTAAAGGAGAGACTCCCATATGGGAAGGTGACATATCCCACAACATTAGGAAAAATTTACACACATTTTCTGAAAACTATTAGAAATTAAACTGTGCATTTTATGAGTCTCATCTGGAGAAGCTGGCATAGCCCATATTGTAGATGCTTTTCTCTATTGGGGAACGTACTGGAGCCCCCTGGATTTAAAAACAGTCACTGATGGGGTGACATGAGATCTAAGATCACTCCTGGAATCCAGTAAGGACCCACTGGCTGCTATAACTCAAATTCTAAAGCCCCCTTCACACCGCCGCATGGCAACGCGCCGCCTCCAGTCATTTTAATGAGGGACGGGCGGCAGACGGGAAGCGGCTTTCAAAGCAAACAGTGGATGAGCTCCACAACTAAGCTCTACCTTCATTTAAAGATAACCAGAAGAAAAACTGGGCATGAGACAACATTTCTACAAAGTATTTTTGGGGAGAGAGTGTTGTGAGGACTTTTGGGCAGGCTCTGCTGTGACGTTCACCGAATCACCTTTACGTCACTGCTGCCTCATACCCCATGCTCGTACCGCGGCAACAGCCGCTTTAAGAAACGCTCTGCATTTTGGGGGACTTCGCTGCAGGGAGGCGGTTTTCACAGTAGTTGCTGCACGGCAGTGTGAAAGGGGCTTTACAGTTTTTTAAAGAGGACTCTATAGGACCCTGTTTGCGTTTGATCTTTGACTGCTACATTTTTCTTATTTGAAGAAGAAGAAGACATACTTTATTAATCCCTCACGGGAAATTCAGATTCTTTACACTCTGTTGTTGAGACATGCTTTACACACATAGGCTGAAATACACATGTAGTAATGGAGAGATGTCAGAGTGATGGCTTGCTGCTCCTGAAGAAGTGCTTCCAAGCAGTTTGGGAGTTCAGTGCCTTGCTCAGGGGCATTTCAGAAGAGCCCAGGAAGTCAGCTTGCACCTCTCCAGCTGCCAAACCAACTTCCAATCATGGTTTGGTCGGGATTCGAACCAACCACCCTTCGGTCCCCAGACCAGGTCCTTATGGGCTGAGCTACTGCCGCCCCCAATTTAATAAAGCTAACTGCACAATTAATCACCATAAATATTTTGATATTTTAAAAATTTACATTTTTTTGAGGATCAAATGTCCCAACAGCACCGTGACATCAAGCTTATGTGAAGGTAGCCCCGACCGCCTAAAATAAGCAGAGCATGATTTGGCTCAGTTTTTCGTCCTGGCACACTCTTGCTCATAAAAGCCGAACACGCACATTGCCAGTCAGCTGTTGTGTCTTGGTTCTGGTGTTAAGCCTTGTGGTCTGGGGGAGGTGATAAATGGGATGTATTACTGATTAACTGCACAATCCAACAGAGAGTAGTCCTGTAATGGATACAGTCATCATCACCACCAGATAAACTCTCCAGTCTGTTAAGAGAATAGCTGTTCATCATGAAACACTTGAAGCTCTTACTGACTCTAAGATTGAGCTGAGGGAAATGTATAAACTTATAGAAGACTCTTAGACTACCATCCTCTTCCTCAGCTTTGGTGAGTATTTAATGAAAATGTCTGGTGACGCAGTCATGCAACTTCACTTTTCACCAAACAAAAGTGGTTCAGTCTGGGGACATGAGCCTGATTCATTTAATATAATTTACAGACATATCAGCAGCAATAGGTTTGCGGGGTGTCCTCCCCCACTCTCTCTCCCCTTCCATGGGTCTGTCCATTGTCTCTCTCTCATCTATCAGTGGGGACATGAGATGCCCGAAAAATAATCTTAAAAAAAATCCAATATCAAGCATACCTAAGCAGAAATATTTCCTTTTTGTTTTCTATTTATATAATTGAGAATTAAATTAAACTCTAGATGGGGTAAAGTCTGTTTTTATTTGGAAACTCTTCATACATTTATCATTTAATAAAATGTGTCACCGGGCTGATCATTAATAAATGTAAGGGTTTCATGAAATTAAAATCAGTGTTAATGTTGACAGCACATTTTAATTTAGTTTTAGTCTTTTGCCTTGGATATCTTTTAGTTTTAGTCACAATTTAGTCATCTGAATTGTTTTAATTTGAGTCTAGTTTTAGTTGATGAAATTTCACAACATTTTAATAGACGAAATCTACTATAAATTTAGACGACTGACATATGAAGTGTAAAGGGTAAGGCATTTTTTATGTTTCCTTGAATTTCTAAAGTCATGTTATACTTGGATCCCACCATCATGAAGCAATGACAGCTGTGACTGGATGTCCCTTAACTCATCCAACCTTTCTGCACAACCAAAGCAGCTGTGATTGGATATATTCCTAACTTGTCTCTGCTTCCTACATGACCAACACACTGTAGTCTAGTTTTTATTTGTTGACGAAAATGTCGATTAATTTAGTTTTTGTTTTGTCAATGTACACTTGTTTTTTAGTTATAGTCTAGTTTTCATCATGGGAAAAACGGTTGTTGATGAAAACTATGACGAAAAGAATTAGTCGACAAAATTAACACTGATTAAAATCCAAGCAATTTATATCCAGGGTTGTAGAAACTTTCTAACAGTATCTGTATTGATAAAATTACAGAGTTTTCGATCAGTAATCGTCATTATTGTCATTAATGAATCAAAATATTAATTTTATAATAGGTGTTTTCCCCTTAAATTGTCAACAGTTTTTTTTGTTTGTTTGTTTGTTTGTTTGTTTGTTTGTTTTTTGTAAACAATTAGCTGTTTTACCGTGACTGTCAGTTTGGCAGTCATCCTCATCACAAACAGGCATCAACTTTTACGTTAAAGGGCAAACCGGGAAGTGTAGGAGTAACAGTTGTCATTCCAGAATTTAATATTAAAGTAGCAAGAAGGGTAAATGAGGGGATTTCAGTATATATACAGGGGAAATGATGATGGCAATATTGTTAGCGCTGCAGTGGGTAGAGGAAATTAAACCCCTGAAAACAATAATTTGCTCAGATTCCAGTTCATCATTATCTACTTTACAACATAGCCAGTGTGAAGGGAGAAAAGACACTCTAATGGAAATACAACAAGTACTATTCAGAATTCAGATGATGGGCCTGTCTGTAGTATTTCTATGGGTACCAGCGCACATTGGCATAAGAGGAAATGAATTAGCAGACAAGAAAGCAAAAGAGGCAACAAAGTATACTAACACTGATTTAGTAATTAAACTCAACAAAACAGAAGTGAGGGATATTATCAAACAAAGAATAAAGGAAAGGTGGCAAAATCGAGGAAAGGTAGATAGTATTACAGCATACAAAAGAAAGTTGGTGAAATGAGGAGAGCAGGAAGAAATCGGAGAGAAGAGAGAATAATATCAAGAATGAGATTTGGGCACACAGGGCTGAACAGCACATTATTTAAGATCGGGAAGCATGCAACAGGAAGATGTAGTTGTGGAAATTTTGAAACAGTAGAACATATATTATTTGAGTGTGGGAATTATGAATTGGAAAGAAGAAATTTGATAAAAAAAAAAACTTAAAGAGCCAAAAGTCAGCTTAGTTCAGAAATTTTGAGACAAAATTCAGAAAGAAAGGAATTTCAAATGCTACTTCAGTATCTGAAGGAAATGAATGCTCTGAACAGGATTTATTATTATTATTATTATTATTATTATTATTATTATTATCATTATTTTTGTTATTATTATTTTATATCTGAATATACAAGATTGAGTAAATACCAGGATTCACACTCCACATCAGATGGTGGCGGTAATGCACCAATATGTTGCTTGCCAACCGCCATTAAAATCCACGAAAGAAGAAGAAGAAACCCGGAAGTGACGACAAAGTTCAGTTTTTGGGAACAGTTGCGACCAACAGCAGAAGAAGGGAATGGCGCTAAAACTCCAAGTTGCACTAAAATAAGGACAGGTAATGCATTTTAAACGTCGCTGCCATGTTGATTCTTAAAACAGCTCGCGCTCTGCGCGGTTTTCTTTGATCCAGCGCGTGAGCTTAACGTCTGTTTACTGCGGGTTTCCGCTCAAACGGCCGTTAGCCTTCAGCGGAACCTCAGCTGCGTCTGTCTCCACTGCAGGTCATGTTTACTTTAAGAGTCTAGAGATGCTGTTTGATGCCAGCTTGAAGGTGATAATAATAAAAATGAAGTCTGAAGATTGTGTTTGTGTTTCAAACGTTAAGGAGCTAAAAGTCGCCTTAACGGAAGTGCCGGTTGGGCTCAGGCCTGGCTCATACTAAATACAAAGGGTGTTCGGGCATCTACACTCACAAATCACCTTTACTGTCAAATTGGGACTTTTTTTTACGACCTACAATCGATTCAGTACCTACGGAAGAGTATTAGGGTCATATTAGATAGAAAAATATTTTATATAATAACAGTCAAAATGATGACATTAAAGTTGAAATGTTGAGTAAAAAAAGTCGAGAATAAAGTCGGTATACAGTGTATTTCGACTTTATTCTCGTCTTCTCAACGCTAATTCCAAAATTTCGACTTAAATCTCAACTTCCCCAGAATTATTTTCTCCATCTAACATGGCCCTTATACTCTCCTGTAGTATACACTTAAAAGACAAGATATATAAAATTCAGACTGATTAACTTTATTGTATTTTTCAAATATTCACTTATTTTGAATTTGATGCCTTTAATATGTTCCAAAAAGGCTGGGAAAGTTGGGGAATGCTTAAAAACACCTGTTTGTAACGTTCCTCAGGTGAGCAGGTTCTCTGAAAGCAGGTGAGTATTATTAATGGGTTTAAAAGGAGGAAATGGTTGCCTGCTTATAAAGCCAAAGCTTTATTGTCATCTCATTGAGTTGCAGCCAACACAACAAGAAAAATAAGGAGATATGGACAAGCTTGGGGATGAATCTTAAGAGAGTGACAAGTCATCAGAACCGAGCATCTATTGACTGTTTGCAGTTCGTGATGAACATGATGTCACTCAGTTCTGTAGCGCTGTTGTCAGTAGACTATAACACATTTTACCTGATGATTACTGCAGGGATGCATTTTCTACCCACTAACGTAACAGAAAGTATTTTAGTACAGAACAAAAATGTCAATGAAGCTCTCAGATAAGTCTGGACACAGCTTGTTGATCAGTTGTTTACAGGGAGGCTCAAAAGAGGAAAAACAACCACTGCCCAGATAGATAATTTGGTGATCTTTCCAGGGTTTATGACAGGATACAGGTGTATACATTTTGGGATTATGTCAGCAAATTTGGTGAAATACCAGAGTGACTTCTGCAGCCGTGGCACTCATCATGCAGATCCTCCTTGCTGTAATGTACATTTATGCCTGTACAAACCCATATAAACAATTTTCAAATTCAAAAGACAAACCAGAAATGAAGCTTTTGTGATTATTGATTGGATAAAGACGTATCGGTGTTTCTTTGACGTCAAACTGTAAAGGTGTAACAACACATGCAAATGGTCAACAGCGTAAAGAGGGAAGTCACAAATAATACAATATAAATTACATATCTAAGGCCCTCTAAAATCCACGATCACGGAATCAGGAAATTGGACAGTAAAAGTGGAATTCAATATAAACACGGAATATCAAGGAAATGGCTGATATTTTATTTATTTATTTTTTTTTTTTTAGAGTAAAAAGGAATGGATCTCTTGGAAAAAGCAGCTGCCTAAGACACTTGCTAAGTTGGCAAAGAAGCTGCGAAACTCCCAGCTAACTCCAAAGTACAGGGTAGAGTAGTTTCCCAATGATTATTTTGTGTCAGGTGACCAAATGTTCTGCAAATTTTGTCAACATACTGTTGGCTGGACCCACGAAGATACGTTTAAGGACCACTTGAAGAGTGAGTGTCAATATTTTATTACTTTGCGCAGCGTCTTTGGGGTTAAATTTGCATGAAATACTAAAAACCGAACTGTCAAGAAAAAAAAAACAGAATATGGGCAAAACTAAATGAAATTTGGGAAAAAATAACATGGATTTTATAGTTCCCTGCCTATCTTAATAAGAAAATTAGCTCGTTAAAAGTGGGTAGAAAGGATAAACTTACATTAAGACAATGCCACCTAACCTCGGTTACGTCAAGTGACTTTTCACTTTTTTTCCCATGCTGTTAGAGGACAACTATGCAACATTTTCATTGATACAAACCTAGCTTTCATTACCTTGTCTTTACTAAATACAGCTTTGGCTTGGAACTTTAATGCAAACCACTTACAAATTCTGTCACTCACTAATAGCAGCCACCACTGAAGGATCTCACGAGAACCTATTTTTGGGGCATCTAAATTTGTTTTGCCTTTATGGTGCCAAACAAGATTTTTTTCCAGTGTGCACAGCAAGATACCAAATAAGTCTCTTTGTAATGTCCTGCCATTCCTGCTTTTTTTTTCTGTGTACATGTTTTGTTGCTTTTATCTCTCTCTGATATCTTGCCAGACAAGACCAGGAAGTGAAAGAGTTGCGTTGCACGTCGGTCCAGCAGGTCGCTCCAAGTTTGATACCCAAGACAACACCTTCCAGATAGTGGATCTGCGCCATCCATGGAGTTGATGTAGCTGTCCCAATTTATAAACCTTTCCTCTCTTCTTCTCTAACTTTCCAGCTTTGCATCACTATCAGGGCGCTCTGCCACAGGGCCCCTAACAGGCCCTCTACGTGGAGGGCTCCCGGGGAGCTCACTCCTGATTGGCCAGCAGGCTGCCTCCTTGCAGCTGATTCAACTGAAAGCCCAGCTAGCACTGACACAGATAAACAACGCCCTTGCCTTCAGCCCCCAGGGACCAACCTTTCCAGCCAACTCCAACAAATCTACTCCCTACACATCAACAACGCCCCCCTCTCCAACTGCTGCGGCCATCAATCTCCTCAACCTTCTGAAGATTGTAAACACCATGTCCCATCCCCTGTATAACCCCTATGCCTCTGGGAAACAAAGATCCTCAAAGGGTCAATATGGACTTCCCAACACACAGACTGAAAGGGACCCTCGAGGGGCTTCCTCTTTTCCTGTACCCGGTTCAGGATTCACTTCTTTTGCAGGTCCCTCTGGAATTCCTGACACTTCGAGGCCAGCGATCCCCCCGTTAATGTCTCTGCCAACAATTTATCAGCCTGAGAAAAGTAGATCCTCAGTGAAAGATGATAAAACCAGCTCTGTGGAAAAGCACACCAGCAGAGCCAAAGAGGAGGTCAGGCCTCATGGAAGATCAGTGCATCAGCCCAAGGATCAGGATGCCCACATTTCCAGCACACAAAGAGATAAGTTTCACTCCTCAGGCACAGGAAAAGACTCTCATCCAAAGTCCTCAACCTCTTTCTCTCTAGGGCAGGGACATAACATGGACGTTCAAAGTGACAGTAGGTCCTTGGACTGGTCATCCAACTACAGAAGACCTAATGCCAATGACTCTAGATTTAATGTGCCACCTGCTTTGTCTAAATACTCGAGCAGTGATGCCGGCAGGTTTGATCCCCCTGATCAACGACCGCATGATACAAAGTCCATTCCAGCGGTGGCTGTCTATGACTATGCAGTTCCACATGAGCCTGCAGCCTCTACGGTGTCCACACCACCCAAGTACTCCTCGGAAACTGCTGCTAACATCCTTCAGCACTTTGGAATTGAAAAAGACGATTTTGAGCATCTCGTCTCCTTCCCAGAGGACCAGATTACGCCTGAAAACCTTCCATTTATCCTGAGTCAGATACGCCTTCAGAAAGAGAAGAGAGCAGCAGCAGCAGCAGCAGCAGCAGCAGCAGCGCGTCAGTCAGAACCCTTTCCAGAACAACAACCTACCAGAGCCATGAGTAGTGTTGACAGTTACAGTCTGAATAGACCTGGAGGGGTAATGACGCATAAGGAGACTACACCATCTGTTCTCCAGCCAAGCAAGGTGATTGACTATGGACATACAAGCAAATATTCAGTAGAGGTGGGGGGTGAGATTGAAATAAAAGGTGATCGGGACAGTGGTGGAAGAATAGGAGGTATGTTGCCAATGGACACTGATACTGTTAGCCGATACAATCCAGAACCACTGCAAACAAATACAACACAGTGGCAAGGCAGTGCCTCTGGTTCCTCAAGAGATCATCAGCCAATTCCTTTCATCAGTCCTAGTCCCTTTAGTAGCCCAGCGCTGAGTTCTGCATCTTCTCAAAGCTCAGATCCAACAAATCGATTGCAGACCTGGCCAACCCAGGGTTTTCAAAATTTCCTCAGCCCTTATTCCCTGCCGAAACAAGAAGCAAATGTCAAAGACCTTAAATTTGAGGCCTCCAAACTCGCTCCAGGAGATCACCAGTCAACAGTGACAACTCAGCAGCCCTCCATTCAGCCCCATGGCATGAACCCCAGCCAGGGTGGCCCTGTGCCCACTGGCAGCTATGACACTAGTGGCATAAAGGATGTCAGTAAAACTAAAAGGGCAGTGGTTGTTGAACATATCATTAGGGAAAAGCGAGTGAAAGAAAATGAACAAATACAACAATCAATGCAGCAGAAGATAATGCAGTTGCAGGCACAGTTAGAGATTCAGAAGACCCAGAAGCAGTTGCAGCTGACACAGCAAGTGCAGAATATCCAGAAACCGCAACTCGAGCAGCAGAAGACTCAAAAAACCTCACAGCAGCAAAAGCCACAGAAGCAGACGCAGCCTCAAGCGGAGAAGAACCAGAGGCAGCAACCAGAGCAGAAGAAGACTCAACAAACCTCACAGCAGCAAAACCCACAGAAGCAGCCGCAGCAGACACAGCCAAAAACCCAGAAGCAGCAACCGGAGCAGAAGAAGACTCAACCAACCTCACAGCAGCATAAAACACAGAAGCAGTCACAGCCACATGAGAAAACTCAAAGGCGGCAACCGGAGCAGAAGAAGACTCACCAAACCTCACAGCAGCATAAGACACAGAAGCAGTCACAGCCACAAGCACAAAAGACCAAGAAGCAGCAAGTGGAGCAGAAGCAGACAGAGAAGACTCAAGTCAAGCCGACAGTCAGAAAGGAGGCACATCCTGCCTTTCCGACAGGACAGCCAATGTGGCCGCCTGCAGTGGCATCTTTTCCCCCAGCTCCTGTTTCTTTTGTGATCCAGAAAAGTCTTCGCCACCCTACAGTTCCTCCTCCAGGTCTGGCCCAGCCATCTACAAGCCTGATCTACAATCCCCTGGAGCTGATGACTTCTGACAGGCAGTCCTCTTCAGCCAGCATTGCAGTATCCAAGAATCAGCCAACTGAAGCCTTGATGAATGACTACGCAGCTATCACCCCAAGACTCTTTCCACATACCTGCTCTCTGTGTAAAAAAACATGCACTGATATGCAGGTGAGTGGAAGCCTTCACTGTTATCTTCTCGTTTTGATTATTGTTTGTTTCAGTGGTGTCTTTCTTTTCAACCCAGCAACAGTTGGATGTTTTACCAGGTGATTCAACTTCAAACTGATTTCTTCTTACTTGGTTGTGCCTACCACCATAAAGCTAGCTGCTGGCAACGAGGATAGGCAAGTGACCATGATCCAGCAATGGTCGAGCCAAGACCTTGCCGCATAAGATTGCTCCATATTTGTTGCTTGTCTATGAAAAGTCTAATTGTGCTGTGAACTGTAATCCATATTTCACGGTTCCTGACTATTAACTTTTTTTTGTGTTAACATCAACAAACAAAGATGGTAACCAATGCTGCATTCCATTTACATCAGAACTGGGAAGAGGGAAATAAGAATTACGCCACATCCCAGCTAGACGCGTTCCAGTTTCGAGCTGGTAAAGCCGGGGTAGCAGAGGGACATCAGACTTCGAAGTGTGAAATTCCGACCAAAGGGGGCGTTCCCAGTGACGTATCTAATTTGCAGCTTGGAATATCCCAGTTTCGAGATCAACTGTAACGACAAGACCACCAGTAATGGAAGAATCTGAAGAGTCAAGAACATGTTTACCAGACGATAATGGAAGATGACCGTTTCCTATTTTTTATTGATCATTAGAAGTGTTGACATGTGTATTTGATTTGGTGCATTTCTTGTAACACTACCCTTTAATGTCAAGCCATGCTTGCAGCCTTTGGCCCTTATTTCCTTGTCCCAGAGGGCACACTACTTATGACTTCAAATATTCTCAACCTGAAGCTACCAGCAACAACAGATCATATAACTACGCTGCGAGGAGCCCCATTTTCTTGCCACCTGTCTTTTATGTTTTTTTCGTCCTTCAGAGCATGATGTTTTTTAATCCATCGTAGAGACACTTTCTCTCCCCAGTTTAACAACCCTCGGTCCCTGCTCCAGATGTCCCACCGTGTGTACTTTGACCTGAACCAACCTCGGGTGTGACCTTTCCTGAGATGACTAAGATGTACTTCACACCTTGATGCCAACTAGACCGGCCACTGAGTACTTGAAAAGCCAAGAAGAACACCCAGTATTAGTTCTTTTGGATACAGGCACCTTTATGTTTGATTGCTTTCATGATAACGTCTTGTTAGCCTTGAAGGGAGTGCCCACATCCTGCAAAATGTGTTCATATAAACCTTGTTTTCGTTCATTGTGTTACTACCCTTTGACTGATACCAAAGCCATGAGTCAAACGAGTTGTTTTCTCCACTGTTTATGTCGCAGTTCCTTGCATGTTCTGATGCTGGCCTATGTTTGAATGAAGCCTGATAAATTCACCCCTGGAACGCTTGTTGTTGCGTTTCCTCCTAGTGGCGTGGCTTGGGACTTTACAGTTCATTATTAGTTGTTCCAGTAGACCTTAATCTTTCAGCACCCTTGTTTGAGGGAATCAATTTAAGGCTGAAGACAGAAGTCATGCCAGCTAAGTAGTGTAGCAATGAAACACGATGCAGCTTTCTGAACAGAGTATAGCGATGGAACACATCCAGCCAATGACCAAGGACCAATTCAGCCAAAAGGTATGATACTTAGGATCTTGAATAAAGAAGGGACTATTCTTTAAAATATTTTTGAGGCCATCTTTTGTCTTTATTTAATAGAGCAGAGAGGTTGTGAATATAGTTGGAAGGGGTTCGAGCAAATGGTGCGAACTGGATTCCTATGCTGACCATGGAGTTCTGTATAGCGTAGCTATTGGCACACTGAAGTAACAAATCTGTTGACCAATCTACAGACTGCAGCGTGTCTAGTTTCTCCTTTCCAGTTGGATTGGTAGACTTGGTACCCCAAAAGAAGAATGCCAAAAAAGTGAGATTTAAGGATCAATTTTCCAGCATTTGACAACTGCATCAAACCAATCTGAACTGAACTGCTTGGTGGAGACGCACCTTTAAAACACTATCACCTCTCTTGCGTACCGCAAACAAAATTTGATAATTCACTTGTGTTGCTTTTACTCAACACACAGCCCGCTTGCAACTACTCTGAGTCCCATGGGAGTTACTGTTTAGAGGTTTAGTTTATTAGGTAAAATCTACAGTGCAGGTAAGGCAGAAAGAAAATTCTAACTCATTAATAGTGCTGTCTGTCTGTCTTTTTTTCTTCTCTTTGACAAGGATTGGATCTTGCACCAGAACTCCAGCCTTCACCTTGACAGCTGCAAAAAACTTCGAAGACAGTAAGTCCTTTTCTTTTTACTCAGAAACATTTTATTAAGTTAAGCAGGGTGGTTTTAACATCTAGACGGATTGATCAATCGTTTAGATAAATCTGAACACAGCAGATGAATTCTGTTTTGGTACAAAACAACCACGCCCAGATGGCTTGAGAGAGGTGGTTTCACATCTCTTCTAATCAACCAAATGCAGTGGTTTGTTTCTCATCAGTAGATCATCTTCTGACTTGTCAACACAACTAATTCAAGAGTTCTTTAGGCCCTAGATTAAAGTTTAGTTTGTCAAGGCAAGAGAAGATATCCTTTTAATCACTGAAACCACCATCTTTCCAAAGCTGCTCTTAAATTTTCCAGAACACAGTCAGTTTTTCCACTGACACCTCTACAGGTGTTTTGTTGTTGATGGGCACCATGCAGTCTAGGATCTGCTGTGGTTTTCTGTACAAACCTCCTCCCTGTCTAAGCTAATTTTGCTGTAAGCTTAGCTTGCAAACTAAATTCCCATAATGCAGAGAGATATGCAGTCATGGCAAAAGATATACTTACACATTGGGACTTTGACATAGTGGCATAGGCACAGTCCTGTCTGTGTGGTTTGGTCTTTTTTACAGTACTGTAGTATTGGAACAAAGCAACAAATTTAGCTAGATATTCATTGTTCCACTGAACACCTCATTTTTATTTGTCTTGGTTTTTATCTACAGAATGCATTTCATTAATAAAAACTAATCAGAAGAGGTCCTAGACTTCAGCAGTTGAATAATGCTTTCTTGTTTTAGAAAGAGTTGACTTGAGTGACGATATGTGGCTTTTTACTGTCCTATTAAGGCTGTTTGATTGTCTCTCTTACAGATACCCCAAGTGGGATGCTGACATTTCTACCAGTTCCAGGTAAAGCTGTTCTGCCAACTTTGGTCAATATTTTACTCAACTGGTTATATGGCCACTCATTCAATGATCTGGAAAAAAAAAACTAATTTAGCACGAAGTCCAGGGCTGAAACTGTTGCATTTCAGTTCGGCTGTACCATTCCAGTTTTTTTTCCCACATATTCTGATTTAACTCTTAAACTACCGGCTCAACTGTTTGGCAGAGGTCATCAATAAATTCAGGGACATTAAATGTTTTACAAGACAGAAATCAAATCATTGCTTGACTCCGTTAACATTTCAGAGAACAGAGAAACCTACAAACAAACCAACAACCAGATATCTTCTTGGTGTAAGATTTGAAAGTTTAGAAAGATAAGAGCTGATAACATGGTGACAAAAAATGCACATATATTTGGGGCAAAATCAATTAGAGAAGGCAGAATGTTTGTAAATATAATAGCGATCAAATATAACATAAAATGGATGATATTGAGTTTGACAAACAAGAAATGTTTTTGATGAATAACAGATTTTATATATATATATGTGTATATATATATACATATATATATGTATATATATATATAAATATAAAAATGTGTCTATCAGTAAATGGTTAAGTTGTTAAGTCAAGTATTTAAAATAATAATGATTGTAATAATGTAGCTTTTTAAGTCTTTAAATCTCACACAAAGAAACTGTCAGTTATTATGAATAAACAATCGGGTGTTATATTTTGTAACACACGAAAAGTCCTGAATTTCTTGACCTCAGCCAAACAGTTGAACTTGGAGTTAGAAGGTTGATCAATTGTTTATGATTTGCATATTGTTTTTTTTCTTCAGAACTGAAAGTAAAGATGTTAAGTCTTCAACCAGTAGGACGGTCTCTCGGCCTGAAAGAACCAGGCATCGGAGCCGTTCCAGGTCAAGAAGCCGGTCCAAGTCAAGAAGCCCCCGCCGCCACCATGAATCAGAGAGTAGACGAGAGAGACGGCGAAGTCGGTCACGATCGCCTCGCCACTCCAAATACAGTCGCAGGTCTGTGAGATAAAATCTGATAGTTACTTGTTTATTAAAGATTCTTCTCATCAACAGATTGTGCTCTCATGAGTATGCTGTACCCTAAACAAATTTTATCCCCATCTTACCTTTCTCTCCTTTTGGTCATCCCTTGTGAAATTAAGACTTTTGAGAACGCAAATAATTGTCCTACTTGTTACCATGATTTTGTTTCAAGCTAATTTTCATTATTCATTTATCAGGTCATGGTCTCGCTCTCGGTCCCGGTCTCGCTCTCGCTCTCCACGGCATGATCACCGGATCTCCTCGCGCCATCGGTCACGTTCAAGGAGCTCTGAGAGACCATCATCCTCAAGGAGGAGTGACAGACGACGATCGACACCAAGGAGAAGCCCCGAGAGTCGATCACAGCAAAGAAGGAAACGTGAGAGGCGATCGTCCACCGAGTCGGAGTCATCCCCTGAACGAGGGAGGAAGAGCAGCGCAGAGATGCTGGCTAAGAAACTTCTGGAAAAAACAGGTTAGAAAGGAAAAAAAAAAAAGAGAAAGTCATGGTGATAGGAGAAGTCTTTGATTAACCAAACTATCAGAAACGAAGTTTACCATTTTAGTATAGTTCTTGTTTTTTTTAGTGCTCTCCTTTGGCCATATTCCAACTTTGCCTGAAGATCCTTTTCTGGCTTTTGAATTGGAATAAAAAGTGCTCTTTGTCTTAAAAGTCTTCTCATATATATATCTATATCTATATCTATATATATATATATCTATATATATATATATATATCTATATCTATCTATCTATATATATATATATATATATATATATATATATATATATATATATATATATATATATATATATACACATATATGTACATATATATATAAATATATATATATATATATGTATGTATGTGAACCAAGAGACGTAACCAACCTGCCTTTAAAATGTCTGTTTCTGCCTCTAGGTGTCCAGTCACTGTCAAATCAGTCTGACCTGGAGGCGGTGGTTAAGTCTCTTGCTCCTGCCTTGGTGGCAGAGCTATCCAAGATGAAGTCCTCCTCCTCTTCCTCTAAAGAGCAAAAACGCTCCTCTTCACCGTCTGCTGGTGGAAAGAGATCTTCTCTCGCCGCCTCATCTTCCTCCTCTACAGCAAGAAGGGAGTCAACAAGAAGTACCTCCAAAGAAAAGTCCAGTCAGCAGGAAAGAGAAGTGAGTTTTACCCAAAATTAAAGGGATAGTTCAGTATTTTTGACGTTGGGTACTTGACAACAGTCGGTGAAGTTGCTCCACAGTGCTGTACCCTTTAAGGAGAACAGGCTCAGACTACCAGTATGGTACACTGCCTTTTGTGGATGTAGTTATTTCGCATAACTTGGTGAGTATTATGTAAAAATGGACCTATGTTGGGTCGAATATACATTTTGGCCAAAAATTTTAGAGTGCTTCAGGAGGTCTCTGTGTTCAGCACTATTTTAAGATGCAGCAAATGGCAATGTGTTGTCCCACCTGTGCCCAAATATGGACCGCAGCACAATGATGGGTTAACTTCAGGCATTGAACACTATTTGTCTTGAGCTGAGATCTGCTCCATGCTTCTGTATTTGGTCTCAATCTGACTGTTCATTGTCCTCCTCCTTATAGACCGAGAAAGAATCACAGCTAGCCATGGTGAGACTCTGCTCAGTTCCACACGCAATCCCTCACGCTGAAATGCTCCGCGCTTTGGAGGAGTTTGGGAAAACCAAGTCGGTCGTGTTGTATCGTTCCCTTGAAGAGGTACGTTTGGCAAATGTGTAGAGTCCTTATCTTCTACTAGTGAAGTTTTTTTTTTACCCTTAATTTGCTAGTTGTTATTTGCAATCCATAAATCATAGGCTAAATTTTAATTGGATTATAGAGAGATTTACCTTCACCCTTTTAAGTAGCAGGGTGACCATTATCCCGGTGGTTGACTAAGACCAAGATATGTTTTTGTTTATAGGCAACCGTTTTTTTCGAGAAAGAGGAGAGTGCAAAGAAATTGAAGAGCTTAGATGTCTTCTATGTTAATCGATTTCCAATCACTGTGGCCAATGAGAAGGTAAGAGATGATCATTTTTTGTCTTTAACCCCTGAATATCATACCATTTAGCATACTTACTCCAGTTTAAAACTGCAAACCTGACTTTGCTTCTTAGCAGGAGGCTCCTTCCCGGGAGAAGATGTCCTCTCAGAAGTAAGACATGCTCCATAAGGGTTTTTTGAGCAATAATAAATTGTGGACATTATGCTTTGTTTGTATAAATATTTGAAAAAAAAAAAGATTCAACTTGTGTTTCAAAATCAACCGTTGAACAGTAAATGATTCAGAATTCATTTTATGTAAATATATAAACTGTTTTAGATTAATTAAAGTCATGACAACCAGAATGTGTTTCTTGTAGTGCAAACACACTGACACAATAGGTAGGTAGCATGTTTGTCAAATGTTATATTTTATCAAAAATATTTGAAATGAAAAACATGACAGGATTTGGTTTATGTTAATAAAAGGGTTTCATTTTATATTTAACCAATGATATGTAGCTTCTCCACCTTTAACTTGTTGTTTTAAAGTTAGTTGAATTATGCTTTTTCATCTAACAATGAGAATAGGGATGTAACGGTTACTGATAAAACGATAGGCTGTAAAATTTCTGACAGTGATCGTTGCTGTTTCCTATTTTAAATGCCATTCAAACTATGTATGATTGCCTCACATTGTCAATAACTCATGGTGATACTGTTCATTGCCTGGAAAAGCCAGAACTATGTGTCTGCTCCTGGGCAAAGCAGCAGCGGTCCCTCAGATGCAGGCGCGCATGTGCAGTTTGCATGTTTTGCCTCTGAAAGTGAAAGTATGGCGGCTGGTGTGCACAGACGCTGTACTGGAAATTTTGTTCCCCTCAAAACAGACAAAAGTCTGAAGTCTGGTCATATTTTGGATTTTACAAGGATGTAGAGTACGGTCAACCTGTCTATAGAAAATGCAGAAAAAAGTCTCTGGCAGGGAAGAACCACAAAGCACCAATAGCACCTCCACCACAAACACCCCTACAGCAGCATCAGAGGGGAGAGGCCTGGCTGGACTGTTCAGAAAGATTACGTGAGCAAGAAACCAGAGAGGTGAAGAGGGTCTGAAAATCATATTATTTATTAACTAAATTATACTTTGTTAAATTATTTCAGTTTGTGTAATACTGTGTTCCATTTACATCGGAACTGGGAGGAGGAGAGTGGGAATGATGTCATGTCCGACCTATCAGCGTTCCAGCTACAAAGTCGGAAAAAAATACTTGCCAGTTTGCCAGGCGATTGTAAGCTATTGTAAGCATGCCCTGCGTTGTAGTTCAGTAACTGGAATGCAGCATAAGTACGTTTAGAACATTTTGAGCACATTGCAACAATACCGCAATAATAATGATAACTGTGATAGGACATTTTCACACCGTTACATCCCTAAATGAGAATCCATTAAATATCTGCAGGAATGTACTCTCTGCCTTGAGATTGTACTGTTTTCCCGCTGTGCTTTAAGCATCTTCGCCCTCTTATGTCTTGTAGCCTCGGCTCTTCACAACTGCGGTGCTACGGATACTGCAAAAATCCACTTTCCAATCTCTCAATTGATCATTTCCTAACTCAAGAGCAAGACCCCAGGTACTAACACTCATTTTCTTGAGGCAAGGACTCACTCCTTAACTAAAGTGAGCAAACCATGGCAGAAAACCACAGCCTCAAACTTAGAGGTGCTCCTGGAGCCAGAAGTAATTGCCCTTCAAGAGAGACTTTAAAACTCCCATTTTAACTAAAATAGCTACACATATTCCTTCAAGCAGTAATAAAAAACATTTAAAAACATTTTAAAGTATAGCCCAGCATTTCTATTTCTGAATTTTTTAACTTGACTCGTTTCTTTTTCAGGAAATCTGTGAAGTCCAGTGCAACTGAATCCAATAATGAAAAGGCCCTAAAGTCTGTACCTGAAAAGTCTAAAAACACTGACAAAGAACCTGATGTGGGGTTGAAAGACAAATCCAAAGCTGTAGAACCAGAAACAGGAACAGCGGCGAAGACAAAGGTGTTGGACTCTAAAGCAGAAATTGTCTCAACTACACAGAAATCTAAAAGTCCAGTGGACAAACCACCTGCCGAGAAAGTTGCCACAGAAGGAAAAAATGACAAAGAAACGGTTGCAAAGGATCCCAGTAAGCCTACCAAATCAACAGCTGAGGAAAAGCAGTCTAATGTAGGAAATTCCAAGCCTAAGGAATCGGAAACCAAGGTTCAAGAATCTTTGGAGGGGCCAAAAGATGCACCCAAAGTTGTGGACAACAAGGATCTACCAAAAGCTGACAAGGCTGTGAAGCCAGTGGAAACCTTTGAGGCTTCAAAAGAGGTCCAGGGAAAGTCTGTCTCAGACCCAAAATCTAAGGCACAAGGACCGGATACTAAGACAAATGGTTCACAAGTGAAACTCCAGGCTGCAAAAGGAGGTAAGGCTGAGACTTGAGTGCAATTAACAATAGATTGGTGAACTCAACTCCTTCAAATACCAGAATGAATTATGTCACGGTCTTGCCCTTATTACTTGTAGACTTAGCCCGGTATTCCAGATGTTCTTTTTGATGGTTTAACAATGCTGAGATCTTAATGGTTTGACAATGTAAATACTGTTTCACTGCTTTGCTGACCCCATGTAAAAGTGTTGCTTAAACTCAAAGGCCAGGGAGTACCTAACCGTGTGCCTCTTTCTACATATATTGCAACTTAAGCATTACCTGGAATTACCGAAAATGAATGCAAAACTGCCACTATCTGTGGGGTTTGTGTATTTGGCTCACAGGCATTCAGCTTTGCTTATGCCAGGACCTGCATGTTACAATGGCGATTGTCCTCAAACAGCCTGGCTGTTAGCAGTTCAAGTCAAGATTTTATTTAATGTAAATATGACTGTGCTACACAAAACACAGTTCAAAAGTAAATCATAGCCTAGGACACACGAAACTTGTAACTACGTGTGTTGTAGATATGCCAAAGTGTTACCTAAGCTTGCTTGAGTGAGTGCAAAACTACCCTATCTATGGGGTTTGTGTGTTTGACTTGTGCCATTCAGCTTTTGCCATGGCCAGCTTGCTTTGTTATTCTCTCGGCAGATAAAGAGGTTGCTGCTCAGACCTCTAGCATAATAATGTGTTGACAAACCTAATAAAGTTAATTCAGTCTGTAATTGTCTCGAGTGTCTTGCTAGCTTAGGATTATAACCTAGTTCTAAGGGCAGGAAGCCCGCAATCAAGTGCTTTTTTCTGTGAGTTGCAAATGACACTGAGTTTTTACTAAAGCTTCCCTGAATAAGTGCAGAACTCTCCTATATGTGGGGTTCTTTGTGTCAGAGTTACTCCCAGGGATTTTGGTTTTTCTTCATCAGCCTACTTTTGGTTTCTAGAGCTTAGAAGATGTCACATAAACCCTAAAAATAATGATATGTCAGAAAACCTAAAACCTGCCTGTAGCTATCTTTCTGCTCAAAGACAAACCCACAGTGAATCACCAGTCATGACAGTATCTTCTTCTCTGACTGCAGGGAAGCCACAAGCAGAAGCAGCACCAGCCAAAGCTTCCAGCACTGTCTCCTCTGTGAAAGCTACGGTTACGAAAACACCACCAAAAACGGCAGCCAGCCATCATGCTGCTTTCTCAGCTGGAGTTAACGGTCCAACTCCTGGGGAGATGATAGAAGAGCTACTGGATCCAGAAAAACTACGTAAAAACAAAACTGAAGATGTGAACCGTTTTGTCTCTTTTTGTCATTCTGTATACTCATTCTGCTTTTTTCTCTTTTCCTTTCAGAGACTTTTGACGTAACCCACTGTTTTGGCGCAACCGTGAGTTTCTTTACTTGTTTCTTTTCTCCCAGATGTACTGGACGGCAATATAGAGGGTTGTTTAAATGATTTGCCAGCATTAGTTTTCAGCCTCAGAAAATTCAGAGCAATCATGCTTGATCCTTAGTCCAAGGATCTTCAGTTAAAATTAAGTTTTAGGAAAATGTCTCAAAGCAAGTTTTGGAGCTTTATAATATCGTACTAAATAGGATTTGCTTGTCTCAATATTCTGTTCTTATTATTATTATGCTTTAAACAATGCTCCAACTCTTTTGGAATTGCCCTTGAACTGTCACATTATCATGAACTGTACTTCAGATCATGCAGATGTGAGGGGAAGACTGTACTGTTTCTAGAAAGAGTAGTTTTGGGTCAGCAGTGTGGTACTGTAGTATGATCAGATTTGGTCACTCACTCTCCCTCCAGCTTTCATGATGGATTCTCTTTGTTTTTCCAGTATTTAAATCATTGCTTGAATACGGTGCTCATGACCAACCTGCCGCCTTACGGTGAAGGCAGCTACACAGAGAGCGACCTTGTCAGCTTCCTCACTCAACGTGGGTACCAGCATCAAGAAGACAGCCTCTTCATATTCCCTCAGGCCCGTTTGGTAGGTACTTTGTGACTTCCCTGCATGGGTCTGGCTCATTAAACATTCTGCTGTTTCTCAAACATGATCAGACAAGTGGAGTTATTCTTGGCTGAAATGTTTTCAATTTTTCCATCTGATTTTATTGGTTCTAATTGGGTTAATATGTATTAGTTTTTTCCGCTGTTATACTGCTCTGTTACATCTGTTTTATAGTTTGTGTGCGTCTCTCTGGCTGCAAAACAAATGTACACACAGCTACAAATAAAGCAAACTGAACCAGAACTGATCAGACTCATGCAGGATCTCGGGGGGTCTCAACAATTGGATCCATTGTTGAAAAAGTAGCAAAAGGAGGTATTTAATATTTTCCCTTTTGTTCTTCTAGGCCTTTTTCATCATGCGGACTGTGGAGCATTTACGTGACCTCGTGAGAGATGCTTCTAAGGGTGGCATTGTTTTCAAAGGAAATACTCTCAACCTCAAGGCTCTCAAATTCTTCTTAACTACACCGGTGAGTTTGATATCAACATCAGTGCTTCAGCTCACTGTTTTTAATTCAGGGAGATTGTTTTTTGGAACAGTAAAGTCCCCAACAGCTCAGATTGACCAAACTGATCAAGAATTTGCCATATTGAATATTGAATGTGTAAGAAATATTTGTGTATACTTAAAAAGCCCTCTTTTTGTTGCAGCTTGGATTGTACAAGGAACTGATGGTGGCAATGAAATTTGTAAGTAAAAAGAATTTCTCCCTGTGAATGTTGCTCTGAATTTGTTGTAAAACCATCTTCATATTTATATTTTGGATCAACTAGGGTTCATATATTCAGTTTTACTGCCTGTTAGAATATGTTCACAAACACCAATGTTCAAAAACCTGTCTCATGAAAACCAGATAACATGTGAACATATGTCAACATAACACATGCTGAGGAGTCTGCAAAGACATTGTCCGCGATTACGGCTGATTTAGTGCGACAGACATTCGTCAGAAGTGCTAATAAATGGAATATTGCTGGAGTTTAGTTACTGTTTACACTGGGGGCAGCCATCCTCGATTGTCAGCTTGGGGATAGTGAGGATCTGCCGACTTCCAAGTAGGAAATTCTGTCCTCAGGGGCATTCCAGTTGATATTTCCCACCCGGAACTTAGAAATCCCAACTTCCGAGTACAACTGAAACACAGCATTAAACCAGGGGGAGGAAAAAGTCCTGATGCAGTACATTTTGTTTTCATGTGCAGAGAAGACACATAAAACACATTTAAGGGCAAAAACCCAGATAAAGCATTACATAGGCTCTTTAAAGCAAACCTCTGCCTAAACTTGTCAAATATGATGCAGCATCTCACTGTTCTGGTCTTGTTGTTTCCCTTGAAGCTGACTTTCAGAGACTCTTGATTTTTCTTGACTGTTCACTTACTGTTTCTAAAACAGCCCGACCAATATGATGGAAACAGAATTGTCTACATCAAGAACATTTCAGTCGCGCAGATCAAGAAGCTCCGGGAAGTTCTGAAAGAGTTCGGCTCCTTCAGAAACTTCATGCCTCTCCTGAACCAGGTGTGAACAACAAATTCCATCTGAACTGATTCTGAAACTGACTTCCTCCGAGTCTGACCTGCCAGGCATCTATTTTTTCACTTGTGTGCTCCAGGTGTTTGTCGAATTTGACTCGGTCTCTAATGCTGATGGTTTCTTACCCTGGTTCGGCCGCGTGAACTTAGGGCATTCCCTTAAAGTACAGAAGCTAAGCTACAAAAGCAAAAATGCAGACAAAGGTAAGTGTTGAAGAGTAACTAAACCTGAAGAATGAAGTCATATTTTTGATTTGTCTAGGGAACGGTCATGACCTTGTCAAGTGCTCATTGTCTTTCTTATTTAACCTGATTCTTGAAGATCCCCCGTCTGAAGGAGAGACAGTGATGGATGAACCACCAGACCATGATGCCCCTGCAACCTGTGGGGAGCTGTTAGAAGAGCTCCTGCACAAAAGGAAAATTCGTAAGTAGTCCATCAAAGAAATTGAGTTTGTCTTCACATACGTCTACAGTTTACCCCAAGTTCACTGATTTTCTCTCCTTTTCTCTCCGAAATCTGCCAGAGTGCCTAGAAGAGACCTGCTGCGACAGTGGGTCAGAAGTGGGTTTGATTTAATTTTTGTAAAGTTTTCACTCTTTAACTCCTTTTTTTACCAAACAAATGCATTATACTTACATCAGCCATTTTAATAATAAGTCTCAGAAGAGTTAAGATGTTATATCAGCCACTCGCTTAATTGAACTAAATTCTTTGGTGAAAAAATATGATGGCACGCACGGGTTATTATTGAGAACCGCAGTCAAAAAGAGGCCGTTCTTCTAAACTTCTTTACATGCTGCAGCCAAGTTAAATAGAAGTCCATTAAATTAACAGTAGTCCAGTGTATGTGGGAATGCAGGAGAATAAAACTATTTTGGGAAGAAGTTAAAAACATGATTGAGGTGATCATTTCCAAACAGATCATACTGGACCCCAAATTGTTTCTGTTAGCAATATATCCAGAAATTCATTTTTAAACTAAAAATTAATGCAAAATTGGGAAGACGTTAACAGTCCCAGTGCCATCCATTGGTTAAATGAGATGTTGTCAACCGTCCCATTAGGGAAAATAACACACATCCAGAAAGCCAAACATGTATTTGAAATAATTTGGAATTGATTATGTTAAAAACCAGACAACATTTGCAGTCCAGAAATCCATGTAGAAATACAGACCTTTTCATTTTGTTTTAATATACACCAACTAACTTTGATCTTCTTTTTTTCCCCCAAATTGATTATAGCCTCGTTTGATTGAGAGAAGCTCTGTTCACTTTATTTTATCTCTTTATTTAATTTTGTTTAGTTGTTATTTTATTTTATCCATTTGTTAAAACTTCTGTGATAAAGCTGTATTCTATTTTTTAGGTTAAAAAATAGACAGTGCACTTACAATACAGATAATTCCTTTATATATAAATAATGTTTAAATAAATATTAAGAATAAATAAATGATTTTTATATATATATATATTATAAAATAATAAAAATAACAATGAAAGAAAAAAGTAGAATAAGTAAAAATAAATAACTATACAGACAAGTAAATCTGCAAAATATTCAGATGAGATGAGCAAAATAGCAGAATGAGAAATCAGAACTAGTTGTTAGCTATATGTAGTAAAAAAATATATATATGTACATTTACACACAGAAATACATTAAAATAATAAAAAAAATATAATTAAAAAATAGAAATGAATTTAAAAACAATTGCTGCTGCTTGCCTCTTGGATTTTGTAATAACTGAGCTGTCAGAGCAAATATAGTTTAGCAGGTAGTTACGTACTGGCGGATGGGGACGTTGTGATGGACCCCACCCCGATCATGAGGAGATTTTACTTGTGCTGGTAATTTGTCTAAATATTTCAGTAGTGGTTTCCAATGTGTATTAAAGCGGCATTCTTGTGGATGAAAACTTCAATAAAAATATTAAAGAAACAAAAAAGAAAGTCAAATAAATGAGTGTTTAGTAGCCTGCTGCCTCAGCTCTGTTCTGGTACAGCAAATTGCAAGAACCTGCCAACTTTAGGACATGTGCTAATGCTTTAAGGCGATTTATCAGAACATTGGACTTTTTAAACCTTGATTTACAGCAGATGGTAGGGAAAAGAAGTGTGACTTGTGAGATTTGCTGCCAAAATCCATTCATGTTTATTCATCAAACAAGCAAACGTATCACACTATAACGTGTGCCAAATCTAACTAACTTTTAGAGTTTGTTGTAGCCAACTTAAAGTGGCACAAGGGCTGCGGTTGACCCTGGAGCCACAGTTTGGACAGCCCTAATGCTAGCCCTCCTAAAAGTAATTAATTATCCTGTCCTCATCACTTCACTTCGGTTCATCTCTTCATAATTCCTAATCCAGCCTTTCTTAACTCTGATTCCAGCAGGTGCATTTAAGTAATCGTAGAAATTGATCTGGTCAAACTTGTCACAGTCTTTACAAATGAACCGACACCCTCGTCATTTTTTTCTCTGCCTTTTTTTAATGTCCAGTTTCTCCAAAGTGGACGGAGACTCATGCTTCTCACTGAACTGCCCGCCGGTGAAGATGCCGCCTACACCGAGGCGGATGTCGCCAATCTGCTGCTTCCTCTTGGATTTCAGTACAGGGACGACACCATCTATGTTGTTCCTCAGGCTGGCTGGGTAAGCACCAGGACATGCGCCTGTTTCCTTCATTGATGCATATTTCCAAAGATGACTTCTCACTTTTTATTTCTGATTTCTTTTTCAGGCTTTCATCTCAATGGCCGACACCAAACTAGTGCAAAACGCCTGGACAGCCTGCAGACAGACTCCTCTTACTTTGCAAGGAGCTATTCTCTGTTTAAGTGTGTTGACACTCCAAGTTGACATGGCACCAGTAAGTATGCTGTTATTATTTAATGATCATTTAAGCAATGTTCAGTGTTTTTATTCAGCATTGAAAAAAAGAAGAAAAAATGAAATATGTTCTCCTCATTTCCAAGGAAATGTAGGACACTGAAATTTAACAATTTTAACCAACTACTTTTTTTTAACCCTTGGTTCTGGGGGTAATATTTACAACTTATTTGACCATAACTTTCATTCAATTTAAGGGAGAATTTTTTTTAATCTTAGAATTTTGAAAGAAATTTTCTCTCAGGTTTATTCAATAAACACACGATGGTTATAGTAGAAAACTGAGTTTTATTCAATCAATCAATCTTTATTTGTATAGCGCCAATTCATAACAAGTGTTATCTCAAGACACTTTACAATAGAGCATAAAACTCTTCATTTTATTAAAATACCATATACATATATATACAAATATAGACATCCAACACCCGACATGAATCCATATAGCCAATCATGAATCCCTCCATCATGGCGGCAAGAAAAAACCTTCAGTTAAGCAGCAGGAAATCTTGAATGTGGACCCCAGTCTCATGATGAACAGCAAATCCACACGATGCTGTGTTGGGTGTGTGGGTTATTGTAGAAAAAGAAAACAGGAAAAGGTTCATGGATATTAGAGCAATAATCTGTTGTTACTCCCTAACATGGTTCTCTCTATTCCCTTTTCAGCTTGCTTTCTACAAACATCTGATGGACTTGGTTGGATTTGTAAGTATTAGTAAGATGCACACATACAGAAATGTATGTATGTATGATATAATAAATGTTAAACGTAACATCAGAGCAATCTAAACTCTATTACAGTGTGAATTTGAGTGGTGAATTATAAAAACTTGGGCCACAACTGCCGTAAAAACATATAGTTAATGGATCAATCAGCAGCTCAGAGCATTTAGACTTGTGGACGTGGTCAAGAAGTCCCGTTGAAGTTCAGACCTCATTTAAGCATTTCAGAAACTGCTGATCTGCTGGGATTTTCAATTAAGTGGCCAGTGAGTATGAAATATCAATAATGGAGGACCCAGGTTAAGAAATAGCCCTTTGCTGTCAGCAGATGTACAATATTGTGTTGTCATTTCTGTGTTTCTCAAACTTTTCCACCCTCTGTTTCTGGTGCAGCCCGTAGCAGACGATGGGACGAGGACCATCTACATCAGCAACATTTCACAGAGTGAGACCAGGGACCTCAGAAGAGCTCTGAACAAAGTCGGCTCAGTCAGGAACTTCCTCCCTCTTGCCAACAAGGTAGAGACACAAATACAGTGTTTGGGTGGCTTTGGAAATGACTTCAGTCATCATGGTCACCGTGAGAGTTTCCCTGTTTCTGAAAACTGAAGGAAATATTTGAGGTGATGTAAGTGCTCAGCCAAATGTATTAATAAAGCAGAATTTAGGCATTAGTTTAAGACATTTCAGGTGACAGGGTTCTGGGTATTCTGCAGATTTGATCTTAAATGTGTTTCAGCCACTCAGGTTTTTGTGTTTGTGTTCCAGGTCTTTGTTGAATTCGAGTCCTATCTGGATGCCGATCGACTCGGAGCTTGGTACAGTTTTCTGAAACATCCCCCCAAACACTTAGTCCAGAGGATGAAAGTACCAACCAGCGGCTGTACATCGCTGCGTAAGTTTGAAACTCAGTCATTTCAGTTTTGTGTGTCAAATGTAACACTGAAAAAATTATTTTGGTCACGGCATTACAACTTCAGAGCAGAGCTTTTGATTTACACTGGTAGCACTGTTCCCTTGGTTAGATTCAGGGTATTTTCTGTGTTTTTCATACCTGTGCAAATGTGGTTGATGGAAGATTTATAGAAAAATATAACTTTGTGCATTATTGTAAATTTAAACTGTATTCTTGCACAGGTATGGACTTTTTAATATTAACTGTATGCTGGTTTGGTGGTTTTCCAGCCAAAGATTTAAGCAAAAGTGTTCAGTTTGGTATCGTGATAATTTGCTGATAAAGCTGTATAATAACTTTAATTATTTTCAATTCATGGAAAAAGGATGGAAAAGCCATTACTAACAAATGTAGAAATTAATGTTTTAAAAGTGCGTGAAAAAGGCAAGAAGAAAGGATTTTGTTTGTTTTTTTATGTGTTTAATACTTTTGAAAATGTCCTGGAAAATGATTTCTTGAAAAGAGTGGGAACCCTGACATGTTTTTTTAAAGAGAGAGAACGCTGTCTTGTTGCACAAAACAGGTTGGACACATTCAATGGCATCAACTATAATTCAGGAAAAAAAGACAGCAAAGTTTTTACTAACATATTAAAAATGAATGTTTGTGGAAGTGGGTTTAAATGATACTTTTGTAATTTACTTGTTTTAATTAATAAGTGAATTACACAAAATTGTGAGAATTGTTAAAAAGTACTTTTTTTTTAGGCCTGATCCAAGTCGTGTTTCCACAGATTTTTGCCACACCTGGTTGAAGAAGTTTATATTTACATTCTGGACGTTGATGTTTTGCTTCATTGCAGTTGAGAAGTTCTCATGTTAAGCCTTGGATATATTTAAATATATATTTATATATATATATATATAAATATATATATATATATATATATATATTCAAAGTCATGTGTTTAAATTGTGCAGCACCAAAATTCCCGGAGAACGCCCTGCCAGACACGGATGCTATCGAGGGCGTGGCTGTCCCGCCATCAGAGTCGGCTGTTCCTCAGGGCAGCATCGCACCGTTTTGGGTCGCGATGAGAAATGCCCCCTATGTGTTCCCCACCATTTCACCTTGGTTTATCGTTCCAGGTTAGAAATATTTATCTTTTAAGGCCTTTCACTTTCATTACTGAATGTATGAACTTAATCCATAAGTTAACTTGGTTCGTCTTCATCCTTTTATCTTCCAGAGTATCAAACTATCAAAGACAGAGAAGACATTGAGGTGAGCTTGTTTCCCTCCACAATATTAATGCTTCATATTCACGTTTCAATAGTCAGATATTGAAGTAATTAAAATATAGCCTTCTATCTAACATGATCACATTGGGTCATGGATTATGGATGGATTAATGGGTGCTAGTTTGTTTGGATGAGAGATAACAATTTGACTATATCACAGTATTTTCAGGATGGATAAGATGGATATTATCGATGGGTAGATGGATGATTAAATTAGTTTAAATAGAACTTTATTAATCCCTCAGGAAGACTCCCTCAGCAAAAGTAGGATTCCAGCAGCAGAATTGTATAGCAGTACACAGGGTGAAAAGGAACAGAGTGTATCAAAAAGTAAAATTGGCAATGGCTTAAGGATGTCTTACATTTAGTAAAAATTGAAAACATTAGGCTGTCCCTCCGTGGACAATCAGGGAAGTTTAATAAGATTTGGAACCCATTTGTTGTCCTGATTAATGGCGCACAGTTTACATTTACACCAGACTGAGCTGAGATGAGATGGCAAGATGGCAAAAAAAGTTACAGACAAGGGCAAGGACATCTGGTAAATAACTTCAACAAAGACAAAACATGCACGACAGCTGCAGAGACTACAAGGTCTTAATCTTAGCTTCTGAGGACAAATAAATTCTTGCAGGCAAGACTGTAGAAAAATAAAATTTTCCCAGTACAGTGGATAGGATAGAATAAATTGTTGGATGGACATGAGGGTTGTCAGTTGAGTTGATGATGAGAACTTAGATTTTATTGTTTTTCATTTAGAAAAGAACAGTCCAAAATAGACAGAAAATGTACACAAGTGCATCTTCATATGGTTATGTATCAAACCCTTATTCAAACTTGTACATTCACACTTTTGTACAAACAGAGATAAAATCAACTGTATACAGTCTTGTTTGCTTTTTTATATTTTAAGCAGCTTTGAGTGACACTTTCAGCAGAAAGTATCAGTGGTGTCGCAACAAGCAGTCTTAAAGGCGTTCCGTTTGTTAATTTTCTTGAAGAATTCTGCTTTTTATTCTTAAAATATTTTGGAGTCGTTCCATGTCATATATCTCCTCTACAATGTCAAGCCAGTTCCTTAGAGCAGGAGGATCCTCTTTGTACCAATTCCTGGTTATTGCCTTCTTAGTTGCCGCAAGCAAAATTTTAACCAAGTATTTATCCTCACATTGAACACTGTCACACTGAAAAAAACTCAGATCTAGGTGGGAGTATTTGTTCAAATTCAAGACAAAAAAATCTCACTCGACTTATTCTAATCCACAATTGCTTTACATGTCTGGATTTAGATCTTATTTGAAGATATAAACACTAAAAATAAGGCTTGAGTTACCTGTAATCATAAGTAAAATGATCTGACAAATTTAACTTGAGCAGATATCAACCCTTTTAAGACCTTCTCTGAGTCAAACTTTCTATGTTTCATTGACAGATATTTTCTTCTCATCACATGCAATTCAATGCCTTACTTTTGACTTGTATTCCTTAAAGTAAGATATTTATCTTGACTGGTTGAGTAAATGTGGATTAGGAGAAGGGTTCTGGATATGTTTGACTTGAAAATAGACAAACACACTGGCCTAGATCTGAGTTTTTGCAGTGCCCTGATATAAAACAGAAAATGTCCCGGGTATTTGATGCCCAGAATTGTTTTTTAGTTCCATCCACACGTCTTCCCAGTTTTGCACATTTCTAAAAGATGTGATTGTGATCAACATTTACTTCCCCATACAGTTGCCAGTATGTTTGTGTCGTGTTTGAAAATACACTTTTTATCTTTGGTGTAATGAAAAATCTCATCATATTTTTCCAACAAAATTCTTTCAACATCCTGTAGCTGATTGTTGTTTGCTGTATGTTGTGCCAATTATTAGTAGACAACTGCGTTACATTTTCCCTATCCCATCTATTCTATAGTGTCACTACACCTTGATAAATTGTCAAAACCACTCTGTTCATGCTGTTCTTATACGCTTTACACAGTATCACAGTTACTTTATTGAGGATGAATTCCTAATTAAAAAAGGATCATCTTTGTTTTTGAAAAGCAGCTTGGTTTGAAACGTTGATGCGCCAGAGTCAAAATAAAAAAGATGCAAATTTAACTTTGTGTTTTGTCTTTTGCAGAAAGCGAAAGACTTCAGATCCACCACCGTCATGTTGACGGGTTTGCCGGAAGAAACCTACGCACACAACGATGTGGCGAGTTTGGTGTGGCCATATTTTTCCAAACAGACTGTTCACACCCTGGACTACAGCGTGACAGTTCTCCCACTGCAGAGACGGGTGAGAAGTTATCTACGTCGTTCTGTGGAAAATGGACAGTCATTGCATTTTATAAAAATGAACTGAACTTATATTCCATCCTGTTCTCCTCTCCACATCTCCAGGCTATTGTGTATTTTGAAGACTGGGAAAAATGCTGCAGTTTCTTACAAGAGAACATAACAAATCCTTTTTCTCTGCGTGGCCAAACAGTGAGGGCCCATGTTGTTCAGCAGCCCATGCAGCCTGAATCCAGTGAGGTATGAACACTTAGAAAACTGGTAAAGGTGCAGTCTGTGCTTTTATATTGTGTTTCATTATCAGGCTGTAAACAAATTCAACTGATGAGTACACAGGAATTATCTGGGAAAAAAGATTTTGTTCAAATAAATCTGATTTTTTCACAGAAGATTGTGAATTATGAGGAGGGACTAGTTGCGAACCCTGACTTAGACTTATGGGCAACTTTGGGGTCAACATGCCCCTAATCTCTAAATTGCAGCCCAACACTATATTTCCGAATATGAAGGAAAGTATATACATAGAGAAAACACGACATAATAAGCCATCAAACACAGAAAACAGAAATAATTCCAAGAAAATCAAACAATAATTGCCTGTGTTTTTGTCTGTTACTTTGTCTGTGTTTTAACCCATAGGTACCGTACTAAAAACGCACCTTTCGTCCTCTTTTTGCTGTTAACAGCCACTCACTTAAGCTGCTGTAAAAACATATCAGATAACTTTTTATGATTTTTTTTTTTTTTTTGCTCGGATCTCTTCATCAAGGTCAGTCCTGATCAAAAGCAGTACTTTTCTTTTTATGGAGTTTAACCCTTTAAATGCCAATTCCAGAGGTAACGTCATTGATTTGGTGAAAAAAAACACAAATGACCAGTTTTCAATAAAAAAAATGATCGGAGCCTGGATATTTTTAACTTGCTGTCACACTCTTGGATATTTCAAAGATTAGTAAAAACACTACATTTGATGCATTATTAGTTTTTGCGCAGCATCAGATTTTAATTTTTACACCCTTTGGTCCTGTTTTGGCTGTTAACAGCCACTAACTTTGGAAACATATCAGATAAAAGTTTTCTTCAACTCTTTTTCGCTCAAACCTCTTCATCAAACTCAGTCCTGATCAAAAATATTGAGAATTTTAAAAAATATGGATTTTAACCCTTTTAATGCTAATTTCATAGGTGATGTCACTGATTTGGTGAAAAAAAAAAAACACATATAATGACCGATTTTCAATATAACAAAAATGATCGGAGGCTGGAGATTTTTTTACATGCTATCACAGCCTTGGATATGTAGAAGATTAGTAAAAACACTGCCTTTGATGCATTATTAGTTTTTGTGCATCATCAGATTTAAATTTTTACTCCCCATTATCATGATGTATTTTTTCCACCAAATCAGTGACCTCACCTATGAAGTTTTTTCTTTTACAGCAGCCAAAGTTAGTGGCTGTTAACAGCCACAACAGGATGAAAGGGTAGTAAATTTGTCCACAGTGTATTTTTTACATTTTAAAATTTATGAAAGCACATTTTCAAAATTTGTGTATAATTAAGGTTCCTTACCAAAAATTATTTCGTTCTCTCAAAAAGAGTGAAAGTTACGGTCAAATAAGTCGTGAATATTACCCCCTAGTGGCTGCAAACAGCCACATCGAGACCCAAGGGTTAAAATGCATTTGTAATAATTGAAACTGAGTAAAATATAATCTAACTAGAAGTGTTTCGAGAGCACAAACCTCCTCCAAGGCATTTCCAACATTATTCCGTTACAGTATTAACGATGGGTTAATAGACTCCATGGGTGGCGTTGGTTTAGATCTGGGAGTACCACGTCTTTCCCCACTCTCTCGCCTCTTTATTGACTCTATCTGTTGTGTCTCTTTTATCCATTTATGCTAGAATAAGCCTGATGTAAAATCTGTTTTAAAATAATTAAACTTATAAAAGAAAGCACCAGTTAACATGGTCACAAGATAAACTGTAACACTGTCACACCTCAAGTTGGTGGAGGTTTTGAAAAGGAATCACAGAATAAAAGATAATAATGTCAGTGGTAACAGTGCGTTTATGTTTTCATGTGAAGTATTTTTTAATCAGATACTGTCTTATATATATATAATAGGCTCATAAAATCCTGTTTTTGTGACGTCTTCTGCAGGTGTTGATGTACCAAAGCCTGATGAAGTGGAGCAATGCTGTAAGTCAACATTAAACTCCATCAGTAATGGTCCTGTTGAAGCAGCTGCCTTTCCATCTCTGTTCCCAAACACTTTCTCTTTTCTCATCAGGGAGTTCCTGATCCAAACGGTCTAGAGGAGCGGCTGCTTAGTGTTCAGATCTGCGAGGCTTCTGCAGCGATCGTCACAGTGGTCATGGAGGCGGTGGCATCTGTTGTGTCCTTTGTAAACTTCCTTCCTCTGGCCAACAGGGTAAACACTCAAATCTTTTTGTATTGAAATTTCAAGTCAGCTTCCTCATCATTGTACATTTGCTTTTATCGGTCTTAGTCATAGTCCTGTAAAAATGCTATGCATGTTTGCAATGAAAGTGTCATGGTTAGCTCTGGAGACAGCCAAAGACGGTTTTAAAACACACAAAGTCTTATAGACATGAAGTCTGATGCTTGGTTTGAGCTTGGGCAGATCATACAGACCATTAGATGGAACTTTATTAATCCCTTGGGAAGACTCCTTTAGGGAAATTAAGAAACCTGGTAGCGTTGGAGAGTTAAAATATCCATGGGATATGTATAAAACAAAAAATGCCTTCATGAGAAAGAGCAGAAAGTAGAAAAGATGGGGAAAAAAAGCTAAAACTGGATTTAAAAAAAAAGAGCCAAAACTGGAGAGGCAGCCATTTCCTACAGCACCATGACAAAAAAAAAAATGTCTACATGCCTAAATGCATTGAGTGACTGTCATGTGATTGGCCGATTAGCAATCTGCTTTAATGAGGGGTTGAACAGGTGTACCTATTAAGGTGGCCAATGAGTGCAAGTATTCATGGCTAGTAAATAGCCTGTAATCTTTTTGTGACTTTGATTTACCCTATTTTTTTCCATTTTTCCATTTGGTTTATTAAAATTTTTAGACAAAATGTGACAGAAGAAGCATTTTCTTTATTATGATCAGGTTCTCCACACTTTAATGCAGTTCTTCTCCTTGCTCACATTAATGTCAGTTTTTACTTTCTGTCTTTTTTATTCTACCACAGATATGCATCGAGATGGCCGACCCCACTGATGTTACCAAAGTGTTGGGAGCAAAGAACAACTTATTTGCCGACACTAAGACAGCGCTGTGGTAATTATGCCATATTGAGTGAAACATTTGTTTTACAATTAGTCACACTTCATACTAAATCTTTTTTTTTGTTTAACTAACTTGCATTGTTTCACCTAAACTGACCACCTCCATCTCCTCTCTTCCAGGGCAAAAGTTGGTAACTTTGAGAGGTAAGTGCATCACTGTGTATTTCATGAGGTCAGGAGAAAGAGACAACATCGTAGATTTGGCAAAGCATAACAATAATTGAGTGTACCCACATCCACACAACACATGCAAATAAAATAGAAATAAAAATTAATAAGCAAACCAACTCAGCCCTCTAACTTCATTTTCCTATCCACATTTTAATATTTATTTAAAAAATACATTTATTAAACTAACATAATAAATATTTCCTTCGTATTTCTACTTACTCTTACGCCATATTTTTTTCAGTCGATAAGCTAAGAACCCATATTAATACCAATACACACATACTTTTACCCATTTGGTCAAACACAACAGGTCTCCCCTTGTGTTGGAACTGACCTCAAAAAATGCATAAAACAATACAAAAAACATTAAATTCCTCCATTCATGGTGCCATTTTTAAAAGAAAATCAGACACGTTATTTGGATTTCATGTACAAACTGTGCTGGATGATTTTTTTTTCCACGAAAATGGCAAAATCAGGCATCTGTTTCCTTTTTTGGAGCTGGAAATCACATCGTATAAATGTGAGCTCAGTCACTAACTAAAACCCTGCCCCTTTTGTCGACCTTTAAATTCCACATAAATAAATGTTTTAACTAAATACAGGTTTACAGGGATGACCCCTTAGACAATCCTGAAAAGGTGTTTAAAATATCACAAAGAGACATTCTTGATGTAAAAGCATCAGCTGAGGAAGTTGTGTTGGTTCTGAAATAATAATCCGATTTTTTTTAACTGTTAATATTTTTTTGCACATAACATTTTATTTAAATTTGTAAGGTGGAACACAACACACAGTCCCCCTTCCCAATGACCAGACAGTATAGCAAACCAGAAATAGCATGCATATCTGTAACACCACACAAAAAATTTAGATCCATAAGAGGAATAATATAAAAAGAATAGTAATAATAATTAAACAAACACAATAACGGTAATATAAATAATAATGACAGATAAATAAATAAACTACAATAAAATAGAATCAGTTAATAAAAAAATCATAAAAATACCCCTAAGTTGTTGACATTGACGTTGTCTTTTGCCGGACAACTTCTGCTTATTTTGTAAAAGAAAATAAAACAGCAAAGAAAACTTCAGGTTCTTGAATTTCAGGTCTTCTGAGATTTAGGTGTAATTTAGACTTTGAAACGTGCACCACACTGTGTGGTTTGGCTTCTGCACTGTGGGGGATATTTGTTTTACAACTGCTGTCATAGCATTTGAGGCTGTATCAATTCTGTTGATCAGGGGAATCATAAATCTCTCGCTGATCTACCACACAAACTTTATTGATTTATGTCTTCATTTTGTTTAACTTAACAGCTTGACATTTTTTCTGCTTTTCACCAGTGATTGACTGTGACTGTTGTGAATCATTTCAGCATGATGAGTCTAAAACAGCGTCTGAGAGACTCTGGTGAATCTCCAGTAAAGATTGAACGGCCCACAGCAGGTGCTTACACCAGTCTGCCTCCTTTGGATAGTGTATCACAACCTGCCAGGCAAACCAGAAGACCTGACGGATCCACTGATTCTGAGACCATCTCAAAGGGACCAAGTTCCTCTGCCACAAGAGATGAAGGTAAGACAGAAGTGGAGAAAACAGAACCTGCTGTGGTCATGGACGCCACTGCTTGTTTTAATACTGATGATGTAAAGGAAGCAAAGTTAGAAAAGGGGTCAACAACAACTTCAGTCTTTACAACAGAGACCACCTCTGTTTCAGTAGATGATACAACAAAAAAGCTCCCTCTGCTTCAAGCTCTGACTTCTCATCCACAGCTGGAGAGATCCCTGAAGAACAGATTGACAAGGACATCTTACTGGCACTTGCTCAGGCAGTTCATGAGCACAGACAGACCCTAGCAAGCAGGTCTAAGAAAGAGGAAGACAAGGTGAGTCCGGTTTTAAAGCAACAGCATGCGGGAATTCTGTTTGATGAGCTTTGGTGTCTACTAATGGTTTCTGTGTACAACTGCAGTAACATCAAAACAGCATGCTGCTGACACCATCCTTGATAGACACTTGGCATTTGTTGACAACAGATGTTAAAGTCACGAAGAGGCAGTTAGAGGCCACAGATCTATTTTGATCACAAAGATCCAGTCACATTATTTAAGTATGACTCTGATTGGATCTACAGCCTGTTGTTTGTAAACTGTTTGCATTTGGGGTGTGTGCTTGAGTTTTGTTGCTTTAAGTCTTCCCTTATTATTAAGAATATTTTATTCTTCCAGTGGCGAAGGTTGAGTCAATTAAGCTGAAAACAACACATTTATTCTTCACGGCATATATTCAGCAAACTGCAGCACCAACCTAAATGGTTCATAAAAGTCAGGAAGGAATAATGCTTTCATTTTGTTTCGGCTAAATTCCTACCCTACCATTTCTCAATGAGTTGGATCTCCATTAGCTGTCACCAAGGCATTAGCTGTTCTTCCTGAAGTCCGTATAAATGTTGCTGCAGAAAGTGACTGAGAATTGTCCAGCTGTAATGAGCTTGTTGTCACCTCTGTTTCCTGTTCTTAGCTGACAAGATTGGCACTGGGTGTGGTCCTCTGCCGCTATAACCCATTTCATTTAAAATTGTGTTTTTTGTTCAGGAATGGTCTTCTACATACCTTGGTTTCAAACAGGTTGTTTAAGCTGCTGTTGCACTTCTAGTTTCTCGAACTGCTCTGGCCATTCTCCTCTGACTTGTGGCATCAATAAGGCATTTTCAGCATTGCCTTTCCCTGGATATTTTGCTCTTAATGTGGACCATTCATAGAAAACCCATGATATGGCTGTGCATTAAAATCCCAGTAGATCTGTAGCTTCTTAAGTACTCAGAACAGCCCTGACACCAGTCTGACACCAACAACCATATACAAAGTCACTTAAATCCCCTTTCTTCTCTATACTGATCCATGCCTTTAAGGCTAAATGCATTGTGTTGCTGCAATGTGATTGGCTGATCAGCTTCATGCCTGAGTACTTGAAGGAGTGTACCAAATTAAGAAGCTGGTGAGTGTTTAAGAAAATATGAATTTGCTAAAAAGCACGAATAATTGGGTTCTGTATTATCAGCAGTTTGCTGTAATTTATCCAAAGCTCTTAATTCACTATTCAAATTTACTTTCCTTCAAAGATATCGTAAAAATGGGGACATTGATTTTAAAACTGCAACAAATGGAGTCACCCTTAAAAATACTTTATTTCTTAATTTTTGAAATTTCCTTTTCCGTCTTCTGTGCTCATCTAATCTTAAATGTAAATGTGTTATTTAGACTGGTATTAATGTGTGGTTTATGGGAAAATGGCCTTGAAATTTTCACTAGTTTTGCGATATTTATCATTATCATTTTAAGCTATACTACAGTACAATCATTTGAAAGCACTTGATCTAACTGCCTCTGTTATGGTCAATAAGCTTAAATCATTATTCCACTCATCAGTGTTCTCCTTGTTCTTTTACAGAACCAGGATGAACCCAAAAGAGCCATTCCTTCAGACACACAACGTCCTGATTTACAGAGTCTAAACTTGGACGACTTTGTCACTGTGGATGAAGTTGGTGATGATGTTGAAGAACCAAACACAGAGTCTCACCACTCCTCATCATCCAGGCGTTCTTCCAGAGGGAGAAAAGGGAAGCAAAGCTCAGTTGTTGAAAGGGCCTCGACAAGGTCTTCTAAAGACTCCAGAACGTCGGCCTCTTCCTCATTTTCCACAACGAAGCCAAGTAAAGGCTCATCTTCTGTCTCACCCACAAAACCTAAAGACACAACAGAACCCAGCAAATCCTCAAGCAAATCTTCATCCTCAACAAGTGCTAGTAAGTCCTCCTCGTCCGCCTCAGGAGAGACTGAAACTCCGTCCGCCCCTGAGAAAAAGACCCGGCAGAGCAGGCAAAAGTCACCCAGTACGACATCCTCTAGAAGAACTCGCTCATCAGCTGCTACACGGGAAAGGGAAGAAAATTCATCTAAAGGAACAGAGACTTCCAAAGACACTTCCATTGAGCAACTTACAGGCAAAGCAGAAGACTCAGAGCCTCAAGAATCCAAGACTTTGATCGGAGAAAGCTTTCAGATCTTGGACAGCATAGATGATGAAAGCATTGTCCAAACAGACGTGGTCAGTGAAATGGAAACAGAAGATTCTCTTCAGAGCCAAGAAACTACAAGTCAGAAAGATGGTAGTCAGGATCCAGGATGATGGTTCAGTTGTCAAGCTCCAGTCTGATGAAACTGATAATTTTGTGGTGGGCAAATCTGATGATAAGGTAGAAGGAAAGAATATCTCCTCCATTGATACAGAAAATCTTACGGGCATTGTCCCAAATGAAGATCAGGCTCTTAAAGAAGAGGACAAAGCCAATGTAGTGGATCCTGATACAGTCAAAGAAAGGCCTGGTAAGAGAAGGAGCACAAGAGGCAAGAAAGGAGGTGAAGTCAGCGAATCTCCCAAAAAGCCTGACAAGGATGAGGAAACTATCATCACAACTAGATCCAGCAGAGGAGTCAGGGGGAGAAATAAAACAGATGCCTCAATTGAGGGAACCAAAAGAGAGGACACGCCAACAAGGCGAGGTAGACCTCCAAAGAAAGAGGAGGAAGCTCCCTCTTGTGGTAGTACACCAACTAAGGGGAATACTGGCATTGAAGGAGGTCCAAGTGAAGAGGTTGCTACCTCTAAAATACTGGACTCTGTAGAGGATGAGGTTCTCAAGGTTGATCAGCCTGCTACAGGAAGGAAAGGGAGAAGGGGAAGACCAAAGAAACAGGTTAAGACACCCAAAAAAGATACATCGGATAAGATCGACGATGATGTATCCCAGAAAACAGTCAATGATGAAGAGGCAACCTATCAGATTCTTGATTCTGTCGAGGATGAGTCAGTCTGTGACCAACCGCCAACAAACCAGCCTGGTAGTGCAAGGAAAGATGCTTTCTCAGGAAACACTGACAAGACAGAACTGAGTGGAGGATCTCTTGATGGATCAGCTAGCATTAAGGAAAAGCAAAAACCTTTGTATCAGATTGTTGACTCTGTCGAAGGAGATCAAATTCAAGAGGAGCCACCAGCCAAAGGGGATTCCACTATTGTGAACAAGGAAGACGCAAATGAATGTCCTGGAGAAGAAGCTGGTGAAGAAAGCACTCCAAGATGTACCATAACCACAGAGTCATCTGAAGGATTGGTTGCCAAGAAAGAAAACCCTGACCAACTAGTTGAGGATTTGAAAGAGGTAGATGATGATGTATCTGTTGCGGAAGGGTCCAGAACAATTGGGAAAGAATCAACACCTACATCAGACAAATCAGAAACGGATGGGTCTGTCAAATGCCAGAGTGATACTGTTGTACTTGATAAAGAAGTCAAAGAGAAATCCCCTGAGAAAGAACAGCTAACAAGCACTTTGGCAAACCAGGACAAAGTCAGCGATGAAGAGGAGGATTACCTTGATGACTCTGTAGAGCATGAGGTTCTCAAGGCTGATCAGCCTGCTACAAGAAGGAAAGGGAGGAGAGGAAGACCGAAGAAACAGGTTAAGAAATCCAAAAAAGATATATCAGATAAGGTCAACGATGATGTATCCCAGAAAACAGTCAATGATGAAGAGGCAACCTATCAGATTCTTGATTCTGTCAAGGATGAGTCAGTCAGTGACCAGCCCCAGACAAACCAGCCTGGTAGTGCAAGGACAGAAGATGTCCCAGCAAACACTGGCAAGACAGAACTGAGTGGAGGATCTCTTGATGGATCAGCTAGCATTAAGGTAGAGGAAGAACCTTTGTATCAGATTGTTGCGTCTGTCGAAGGAGATCAAATTCAAGAGGAGCCATCAGCCAAAGGGGAGTCCACTATTGTGAACAAGGAAAATGCAAATGAATGTCCTGGAGAAGAAACTGGTGAAGAAAGCCCTCCAAGTTCTACCACAACATCTGAAGGATTGGTTACCAAGAAAGAAAACCCTGATCGGGTAATTGAGCATTTGAAGGAGGTATCTGATGACGAAGCTGTTGCTGAAGGGTCTAGCATGATCAGGAAAGAATCAACACCTCCCTCTGTCAAAGGAGATCAAGTTCAAGAAGAGCAGCCAGCCAAAGGAGAGTCCACTGTTGTGGAAAAGGAAGACGCAAAAACTTGTCCTGGTGAAGAAAGCACTACAAGTTGTACCACAGCCACAGACTTATCTGAAGGATTGGTTGCCAAGAAAGAAAACCCTGATCAGGTAATTGATTATTTGAAGGAGGTCGATGGTGAATCTGTTGTTGAAGGGTCCAGCATGATCGTGAAAGAATCGGTACCCACATCAGACAAATCAGGAATGGAAGGGTCTCTCAAATCCCAAAGTGGTAATGTTGTACTTGATAAAGAAACCAAAGAGAAATCGCCTGAGAAAGAACAGCTAACAAGCCCTTTGGCAAACCTGGACAAAGTCAGTGATGAAGAGGAAGATTACCCTGATGATACAGCAGAGGAGGAAGAACTGAGAAAGCAGCAAGCTGCTGTTAAGGAGAGGCAGCTCGCCAAGGAACAGGAAGCAAGCCCGATCAGGGAGAGAAGTAGCCGGAGCAGCAGCAGAGGACGAGGAGATGAGAAAGGAAAGAGTAGGGAGAAGAAGAGAAGGAGGAAAGAAGAGGACGATATTGGTGCCCTGGAGCTGGTTACTCTCGACGAGGTTGGGCCAGATGACATCGTTGAGGAGGGAGTGCAAGATGGTCAAGGTGGTGATGTGAAGACCAAGGAAGGAGACCCATCAGCACCTGTCATCCTTGATGAGGTTGTAAAAGAGGAGAGCGGAGGAAAGACAGAACAGATTATGACAAAGGCCAAATCATCCAACCAGGACAACAAATCAGAAACAGCCTCAAGCAATGAGGTAAAGTTCAAGATCTAAAAACATGTTTTAGAAACAGATGCTCTAATCAGTTGTTAAGATACCAGTAATCTGTGAGTGAGATGGTTTGATCCATGGCCTTCTCACTGACTAAGTCACTAACTGGTTTACCAATCATGTACTGAGAATTGTCAAAAAATAGGCAGCCAAACTTTTGGGGCTTTGAGGAACCAAATAAGCAATGTTAAAGCCAGAGACTCTGTTGTTAATGATTTCTCATTTTGACTTTTCTCTAGACTCTTGTGACTCCAGATAATACTGTTGATGATGAAGAAGATAGACAGGGCGAAGAGCCAACTGAAACTATTTCAAGACCTGGGAAGCGCAAGCACAGTGAAGACACAGGTATGTTTCATTTGGTATTGTTCACTTCCAGACCTTTCAATGTCTCTATGAATAACAGTTTCTTTATTGTCTTGCTTTGAACTTGGTTCTTGGCTCAAAGTACTATTTTTTTGTTCAGGGCTCCAACTTAAAATCCAGCCTCATTATCTTAAGAGTGTTTTATTTGGCTGAGATAGTTGCTCTAAAATTTCACCTATGTAGGTAGAGCCAGTTTAAGGAGGGAGAGCTCCTTCTTGAAATCTATTTACTTTCTATCTATTTACTGATATTACTTGTTATTTTCTGTTTTTAGAGGGGGGTATGGCTGTTATAGAGGCGGCAGAGGCAGGAGAAGTGGAAGAAGAGGAGGAAAAAGACGCGGTAACAGCACGGAGAAGAGGTCGAACAAAGAGAGCCAGACAGCCTCCTGGTAACCCACATTCTTATTTTCCCTGTGTCTTTACCAAATCCTATTGCAAAAGTGTTAAATCAGAAATGTAGCTCTTAACATAAAGTTGCTGCTCTGTGCTCCCTACAAAGATAATTTTAATACATATCTAAATCTTTTTTTTTGTCTCCCATCATCGCAAACTGCAGCAAGAAAATCTACCAGGGGAAAAACTTTTAGTACAACAGATGAAAAGGAACCAAGCAATGAAGAACCATCCTCCTCACTGGACAAGGATTCATCCAAGCTGTCAAATGATGGTGATGTGGAGGTCAAGGAGACAGCAGAGGTTAAATCAGTGAGCCAAGGGGACATCAACACTGCCTCTCCTGGACCAGAGCTGCCGCTGGAGAATGAAACAGCAGAGGGATGTGCTGAGGAAATAAAGGAAGAAGAGAGCAAAGCAAGGAGCAGGGCTGCTATGAAAGGTACAGAGAGCTGTGAGATATGAGCATGTTTCTGTGGGACTGGAACTACAAATCAACTTTTTGCTTCATGCTTGTCCTAATGCAAGTAAATACTTTGTAGCTCTCCATCCATAATTTGCTGCAAGTCCTGGTCAATGTCCATGGACTAGTCTTTAATACTGTAACTTCATCTGGTTTTGACACTCGAAAAGTCCTGGAAAATGATTCATTTACTGAAATATGTGTTCACTTTTTTATTTTTGTGTTTTGTAAACACATGAAGTTTTACTCTTTCTCCTTTAGTTTCCAGTAAAAGCAGGAGGGAGCTTGATGAAACGGTGACAAAGCGATCTCGTTCCCAATCTCCCCCTGTCCCCGCAAACTTCAAGCTGCCAGAATTCAGACCAAACAACCCCCTTGGTAAATCATCTGGACTTTTTTACTTGAAAACTTTATAAGCTTGAAATAGTTTCGGCACCCCCAACCTCAATATTTTCCCCCTCTTACAGGTCAGGAGTTCGTCACCCCAAAATCCGGCTTTTACTGTAAGCTCTGCTCTGTTTTCTACGTGAATGAGAAAACTGCCAAGGAGGTCCACTGCAGCAGCCAGAAGCACTACGAGAACCTTCAGGTAGATACTTACACCATCAGAGGCCATCAGTGAGCTAAAACTCACTGTTTCTTTACTGATGTTTGTTTTTGTCTGATTTTTCAGAAATACTACGAGAGACTAAAACAGGGATCATCGAGAAGTTTATTACAACATTCTGAAGGCTCTGTGTCTGAATGATGAGGACGTCAGAAAGGAATGATAAAAAAGCAGCTTGATGTCAAATCAATGTGTGGAATAACTTTTAAGTTGTTTGGCAAAATCTGTATCTAGACTGAGAATGTCTGAGATGATAAGTTTTTTTTTTTAGTTTTTTGTACATAAAATGGCCAAGCTCCAAATGAAAATACTTGTAATACATATGTATATATATATATAGATATAGTTAATGACTGATGTTTGCTTTTAACGCATTTTTTTTAGTTCTTAAGGGTTTACTTCACATAACTAATTGCATGTTATTCAGAAATCAAAATGTATTGGAGGCTGAAAGTTTTGATTACCAAATTACCTGATGGAAGATGTCAATTGATCACCAGTCTTCATTTAACCATTTCATTTGTTCAAACTTAAATCTTTGTATGTTTTTTTTGTTTTGTTTCTAACATCAGTAAACCTGTGTCTCAGTTGTCCCTTTTAATGTTTGATGAGTTTCTTGATTTATACATTTCTAATGATTAGTTCTAAAAGTTTTTTTAGTGTATGTGGTGTATGAAACTTTAATTTATGTATGTTTGCCAGCCTGCACCAATAGTAGATTTATATCTCTATTATTAGGTTTATCTTTTAAAATGTAACTGCTGAGATGCTTCCCAGCAACTGACATAGTTTTACTCTTCTTCTTTAGCTTCTCTGTTGTTTGCTAAGCCCATCTTTTATAAATACATGTTTTTTTCATGTACTGGGTATTTCAATGCAGTACACGAAAATATGAGAATAAAGTAAGCAGTGGCAGATGGTCACATCCTTTTATCTTCAAATTTATTTAATGTTTATTTGTATATGGACAGGATGAAGCAAGAGAATGTTGCCTCACACTACAGCATTTATAGTCTGAGCTAGTTTGCAATGCCCATCCCTAGCTGGCTCTTTAAAAATATAAAAAACAACATTAAATACTGTTAAAACAAACAGACAAAAAAGCCTAACAAGCTCAACAAATACAGACTAAACAATTCAAAACAGGTGTATACAACAATACAAAAAACGGATAAAACAGGAAGCACATGGTCATTAATGACTGCAAGTCTGGGTCCTCTATAAAACCGGTTTCAGGTTGAGTTTAACCCTTTGACTCCCACAAAAAAATAGCCATGAAAGTGTGTTTTTTTAACAACTGGGGCATGAATGCAACATTTTTTTTACGCCCTAAATATTTATAAGTATTTAAACTGGGAGTTTATAGTTGAAGTAATTCCACTGTAAAAGTGAAAAGTGAACAAAAATCAAGTAAAATGTTCTTTTTGGGAAACACTTTTAACTTTTTGGATGTCATATTCATTTCATATATGCCATTTGTGTTTGTTATGACTGGTTTTATTATAATGCTAGGTTTACCTATCTGAGAAATTCCCCTCTTTAATAAGACATAATGCTTTTTTTCTAGCATTATGTTTGACCCCCACGAAATATAGATGGCTTAATCAGGTTTAAGAAGTTTGATGCATTTATGAATTAGATCCAGTTATTCAGTTTGGCCTACCAAGCAGTTGATCTGAATCATCAGAATCAGAATGGCCTTTATTGTCATACAGGATGTACAACCAGATTGGAGAGCTTCTCCTTTTCAGTGCAATAGATAGATAGTGAAGTTTAAGAAGAAAGGTAATACAAAAATAGTGCAAGAATAGTATAAGTAAACAAGGTTGTAATAAGTAAAAAAAGGTTGTAAGAAGACTTTAAATGTATACATACAAGATGAAATAATCCTACCGGACAACGCCATTGGAGCTCTATGTAAAATATCAGGTAGAGCAGGGTGTCCAAACTTTTATTCCTCAGGGCCACATACAGAAATATATAAGAAGGACTGGACCACTCACTAGACCTGAGGTGTACTGCCTCACTTCTAATGCACTAATGTTGGTAAAATCAGTCAAATGCATGTAAATTATGTGAGTTAATAGATTTTAATTTATTTTTTACAGAAAGGTTGGCAGGTCATTCTCTCAGCCACAGTCTCAGATTGGTTCTTTCGATAATGATTCCCCTTCACTGTCCTGTATGAAGGGAGAGACAAGAAGAGTTATGGCAGATGTGGATATTTCAAGCTTGTCACACAGTTAAATAATTGGGCTTGTTAACAAACCAACTAATGTTTATTAAAAAATTGACATCAACTTTAATTAACTGTGGCCCTGGGATCGACTGGCCACCGGTTCAGGGTGTACCCCGCCTCTCGCCCAATAACAGCTGAGATAGGCTTGAAACTCACCATGTCCAGTGTTCAGAATTAAAAAAAATGTATCTGCAAATACTGTTTTGCCAAGAGGAGCCAGCCAATCCTGTGCGTGTATGGAAATTAGCCATGTGCGTGCAAAACCTGGACCCTTCACCTCAGAAGCACGTGACTCAGGTGGGCATAGCAGGATACACTTAAATGATGTCACTTTATTATGCCATTGTCAATTCCTTCAGACAACGGACATGTTGGGCTAAAGGAACGTTTCTGAAATTACTGATAGAATAATTAAAAATAATAAACATGATTGAAATATGCAATGGACTCAATGCAATTTGAATGGAATTTCACCTTTAATTTTTACAGAACTGTACTGTTAAATCTGCTCAAAATCCTCAGGATTACAGTCAGGACCAGAAGAAGGGCAATCCAGTGTAAGACCTTTTTCACCTATCACAGATTTGTTTTTTTAAATGAAAAAATCAAAATGAGGTAAATATCAAAGCTGTCATTGATATTTGACCACATTTAAATTTAAAATATGTCCAAAACTTCTAGGACTACTGTTCTGTTTCACCTTCGTGTCATATTCAATAATAAGTTTTCATTCATCCTGTTTGGTTGCTCCAAGCGTCCGTACCGTAACACCCCGTCTAAACGGGCATCGTTTTTCAAGCGGCGTCTGGCTTGACCGGTGTTTTACACACAGCGGCTCAGTTGATCGCAGTTTGCAGGCGCGACTTCACTGCGGTTTGTCCAGTGTTAGCACCTGAAGATCGGTTAGATCAGCTCCCAGAGCGCCTTGCGCAAAATCACAGCAAATTGATTTAGGGACCGTCATAAAATAACCTCACATGAATATGAATACAAAATAACTGCAGTTTTTTAAGTAGCTTCTACCTCATGTGACCCAGTGACTCCAAACCAGTATCCAATTGTATTACTAAACTGGACGAGTGAGACACACCACTTTATACGGTACTTTAGTGCTTCGTCTATTTTTTATGAATATTAATATGGAAAAACTATCTTTTTAAAAAAAAAATAGTTTCTAGGTCATGTGACCCAGTGTCTTATTTGTCCAGTTTAGTAATACAATAAGATACTAGTTTGGAGTCACTGGGTCACATGACCTAGAAGCTATTGAAAAAACTGCAGTAATTTTGTATTCATATTTAGGTGAGGTTATTTTATGACGGTCCCTAAATCTATTTGCGTAATTTAGCGCGAGGCGCTCTGGGAGCTGATCTAACCAATCTTCAGCTGCTAACACTGGACAAACCGCAGTGAAGTCGCGGCTGGAACCAGAGGAACCGGAGTGAATATCGGTCAAATATCCAACCTAAAACTACCTTCACCTCGGTCCGAAAATACCAGAAAACAGGAGGAAGTGCCAAATAAACAGTGACGAAATTGACCGAATATTCACGAGTATTTCAGAGATAGTGTGTAATTATGTGAATGCTGTCATTTAACTGGAATCAGAAAAGGAAAATTAAAAATGATGGATAATAATATGGCATGAGGGAAAAGTGACATTGTTCAAGGCAGTTGCTCCAGCTAGTGTTGACACTAAGAAGTACAATACAGTTAAGCGCAAATATTACGTGCGGGCCATAGTCCATTATATTTTGGACTTTGACGCGGGCCAATTAAAAATGGATGCCGGACCGCAGTTGGCCCGCGGGCCGTAGATTGGACACCCCTGAGGTCGAGGATAAATATTAGTGATGAAAATGGTCCTATTTCTAGTTCTCAATATACAGATGATTATATGTCACATATGATTTTATCTGGGAGTTAAAGGGTTAAAATGATTACAGTCCGGATCTTTAATCCAATTAAATTTCTCCCAGGACATGCCCATTCTTTTTAAACAACAAAAAAAAAGTTTTATTTTCTATAAGTGTTGGATACTGTAATGTCACCTTAAGCTTTTATTTTGGGGCTTTTATTTTGAAGGCGGATTTCTCACCGGAAAACCGTCATTTATTGAAGTTTATTTCCTGTAAATACAGGGAGTGTGTTTGAAGGCAATACAGCGGCAAAAACTGTCAAATTAAAGGAAGACTTTCTTGAAAGAATGTCACGAATGTAAAAAGCAAAGCATGTAAGTACGTTAGGGGCAGTTCTTGGTGTCCGCCATTTTGAAAGCATGTTTGTAAGGACCTGTTTGTAGCCTTTGCAGTTGACGCTAGCAGCTAACCTACAACACAAGCAAGGGACTGTGGCCGTTTGACCCTCTGAAAGTCCCTCCTTTAAAGCCATAGGGATATAATGGTCCTCCATAAACGTTTGGTAAATCTGAGTTTATGTTTGTATTGATAAAGCAGCTTTTGACGGTTACACGGCTGTATCTGCCACAGCATGACAGACACTGAAATATGATAAATACTGATATTCCTCCTGATTAAAAAAAGCTTACTACCTTTTTCAACGATCATTTTTAGCTTCTTATAAGGAAGACCCTCTGAGGGTTTACCAATCTGATGGAGACTGACATATTCTTTCACTCCATTTTAAAGAACAGATGAAAGCCAAGAAAGCTATTGTCTTATGAATTTGTGGCAATATGGTGTTGCAAATACTATTTCTCAATTCTCTCAAGATTTAGGTCAAGCCTACAGATATTTTGGTGGATATAAGGAACCACAATGAAATTAAACATAAAATTAAACACTCAAATGACATGAAAATATATGAATAACAGGGAATTTTAGCTCATTTGTGTCCTCTGAATGTCAACATAAGCCTTTTTCACACATGCAACTCTGATTTATCCTAGAAAATACCAGGGTATCCTACTCAGATAGTTTACTGATCTTATTCAAACCCTACTCACAACCCTGAAATTATCCTAAAACTAAAAGTAAGAGCTGTATGTGTGAACACAGTCATCAAGGCTTTTCACCCTGCAGTTTACCTACTCGGCTCTACAAAGGCAAAGTGCAGTATCTGCAGTTTTTTTTTTTTTTTTTGCACTAATCGAAATAACAGTATCTGCAGTTTGTCGATTTTTTTGTCTTGCACTAATCAAAAGTACAGTTTCTACAATTTTTCGATTATTGCGCTATTCAAAAGTGCAGTGTGTGCTCTTCAATCTCTTAAAGTTTCATAGGACTCCTGCTTAATTTCTCTGAGATATTACCATTTGTTTCTTTGCAGTAATAGCAAAAATGCCATGTAAAACCAAGGCAAACTGCAGTAACTGCACTTACTGCAGTTTGCCTTGGTTTCACCATGAAGAATATCAGACACTGCAGTTTGCCTTGGCTTTGGGACCTAATTTGGGCAATCTCCACTCAGACTTGAGTTAAAAGTTAACCTGTTGCTGTAGAACATTTACATTATAGTGTTCGTTTACTGATTAGCTCTGCATTTTATGTATAAGAGCCCAATGTAGAATGATGTTATGTCTGATGCTCTGATTTTATATTTTATTTTGTGTTAGTGTGAAGTCACAGATGAAATGGTTGAGAAATAAACACTGTTCTGATAACAAAAAACAAAAAATACATTCATAGATAACTCTGTCGTTCTGTTGTTGCTTTTTATAATCACTAAGGAGGAGATAATTACACATTCGGTGTTGGCAGTAGCGGCATGTGCAGCGAAAAATTATATATCAATATTGAAAATTAATATACCAAATATTGGAAAAAAAAAAAAAAAACGAAGTTAACTAGCCTTACTTACGCACATACTGCAGTACAACATTGTATGGTCATGTAATTATACTGCAGTAAAACAAAGGCATAGTGCAGTATAGCCTATAAAAGTGCCAAATTTAGCACGAATATGCAACTACAATTAAATTCCCTTCCCTTTAATGTAATAAATCATACACTTGGTAGTTACATATGATTTCATACTTACACTTGGTAAAAAAAAAAAGCACAGAAAGATGTTTTTCTCCATTTGGCATATTTGCAGATACTGCACTTTGCCTTTAGGGCAGTGCTGCCCCCCCTATCCTCCCATACTTCTCCTTTGACTTGACAGGAAAACCTCCCGCTGTGCAGGCCAAGCGTGAACCCAAAGGTCAGGGGATTGCTTTGATAGGTTACCCAGATATTCTCTAGGAAATATCGGGGTTGTATGAGTGAAACTCTTGGAGGGGAGGACTAGAATTTGAGGGTGAAAAAACTCTGCTGTTTTCTGCAAGTGTGAATGCAGTTATAAACTTGAGTATCCTGGTTATGTATACATATGATAAATACTCAGATCCTGGTTTCTGATTATGGCATTTTTTTTTTTTGTGCAGGTGCTGATGAGGTTTGCAAACAGTTGCAGAAAGCTGTCATAAGGATAAGGAGTATGGATTAGCCAGCCTAGTTCAAGGTCACTGGTGGGAGATTTGGGGACATTATGACTTCCAGGAATTGAATAATTTGTCATGACTTTACTTGGTAAAGTTAAGTATCTGATTGCCTTTATAATGATCCAGATGGTGCTTGCAAATATGGCCAATGTGAAAAAACAAAGAAAAAGGCCAAAGCAGGGCTTGGTACAAGGCAACTAAACATAACGTACCACCACTTCACAACGTGAAAGTGTTGCATGAAAGTCCATGAAAACATGTTTGAAATATATTTAAAAGCCACAATTACCTTGTGCAGCTGATTTGCTCTGCTATACAGTGACAGAAAAGTGTCTCATCCAACCATGCATGAGTGCTCACTTACAGAGTGACCACATTTAGCTGCTGCCTGCACCGTTTCACAAAAAAGCGATTTAAGTTGTGGATTGTGTTTTAGTTTCTCTCTTCAGGCACAGGAATGGACTCTTTCCAAAACAGACAAAGCAACATGGAGTACATTCCAGGGTTGGGTGATTATGAACGTCCAGTTGAAAACCAACCTGCCCCAGGCACAGGAATGGACTCTTCCCAAAATAGACAAAGCAGTATGGAGTACATTCCAGGGATCGGTGATTATAAACCCAATCCGGGGTTGTGTGATTATCAACATCCAGTTGCAAACCAAGCTGTCCCAACTGAATCTAACCAGCAGAAGTTCACACCAGAAGCAGCTGCCAACATCCTGCTGCACTTTGGACTTGAAAAAGAGGATTTGGAACATCTTATCACCTATCCTGAGGATCAACTTACTCCTGCTAATTTGCCGATTGTTTTACTTCAAATACGGCAACAGAAAGACAAGAGAACCTCAACAGCAGTCCAGTCTAAAACCAGCGTTGAACCCAGTTCAACCAGAATGATGGACAGCGCTGCAGTTAAATTCAGTGTAGAGCCACCTCAAAAAGAGTGGAGAAGCAGTGCCTTGGATTCACCACGGATGCAGTCACGTTTCTTCACGAGTCCCTCCTCTTCAAGTCCTTCAGCACCAAGCTCTGTGCCCTCGCAAAGCACTGATCAGAAGATGCAGATCCAGTCCTTGCCGAAGAAAGACACAGACACCAGAGACACCAAGCCAGGAATCTTGAAATCTATTTTGAAAAAAAGAGAACCAGAAAACAAGACAACAACAAAAATGCAACAACCCCAGCCAAGCCACCACGGACTTGTGCTCAGTGGCAAAAATGAGGCTAGTGGCATAGCTGATCAAAGCAAAAGTTCTGTAGATGATGAACATGCTGTTCCCGAGGAACAGAAGAAGCAGACTCAGAAAAAGGAAGTGGAGCCGGCAAAGGAGCAAGAAGCTCAGGGACAGCAGACTCAGCTGCAGGAAAGGCATTCACAACAGATGTCAGATACACAGTATTCTTTTCAGCCAGCTCAAACAATGTGGCCTCCAGTTTCTTATCCTGTGAATACAGGTCCTCCACATTTTTATTCAGCTTATTATGGAAATCCGCACCCCATGGTTCCCTCTCCAGTTCAGCCTCAGCCAACCATGGGCTCAGTGAGCTACAACTACATGGCTCAGATGACTTTCAACACATCATCAACACAGGTACCTTTCTCCGCTCCAGCACTGACACAATCCATGAAGAATGACTATGCTGCCATCCCGCCAGGAATCTTCCCACATACATGCTCTCTGTGCTACAGACAGTGCTCTGATATTCAGGTGAGTCGAAGACTTTTCTGTTCTACTTTCTGTCTTCTGTTTTTGGTTGTTGAGAACAGGTTTGTTTTTTTAGATGATCGTCATTTTAATTTCGTGTCACTGTTAAAACCAACTTTTAAGCTGAGTCAGCAGAAATGGTAGTGATGAAATCTTGTCAAATCCATCCCTACTCCCCAAATATGCATTGTCCCTCTCAATACTTTAGTTTCCTTCCACGGACAGATGCTTTTTAGGTTCTCATGGCCCTGAAAGGATAAGCTGTGTGACAAACCACTATCCCCTATGTTGGTGAACAAGGCCTTTAATGAAGCCGTGCCATGTTTCCTTAAATATGTATTGTAACCTACAAAATAATTGTGTTTTCTTACCTCAGGTTAAGGGAACTAGTTTATAGAAAAAAAAACAGATGCTCAAGCAAATTGCTAAACATTGAATGGAAACTATAATAATGCAATGTGTCTTTCTCTACTGGCTACTAGGATTGGATGTTTCACCAGAACACCAGCGTTCACCTAAGGAACTGCAAACAACTTCGTGAAACGTAAAGTCCTTTTTTTTTTTTTTTTAAATAATTATTTAAAGGATAAGTTCGGTTTTTTGACACCTGGACCTTATTTTTAGGATTAAATACGCTCATAGACTCACCCAGACAATTTTGGTGGAGCTCGGAGCCGTTTTTGAGCAATTTAGATCCATCCGACGGCGTTTTTTTCTCATGCCATAGTAGCGGACAGGGCCAGAAATCGAAGCCCCTAAATTACACATTATCTGCTGCCAAACTCACTCCTTCTCTGTTGCCATTGCCGTGCAATGTCCACAACAACACCACCAGTTAGCCCCCATTCGTGGACGTGCAGTGGTTGCTTGTTCTCTGGCCAGCTGTTCGGCTCTTTCCCTCTGCATCCTCCTTTCAAATAGCTCCTCGTCGGTATATTCTGGCTCAAAACGATACGGGCATCCATTATACTCAAAGTCGTCATCAGACACTTCTACATCGGATAAATATTCCGCCATGTTGCACAAAAATAGCTGTGTAGCCTAGCAACAACAGCGGCTCTACTCAGCTGCGCTCTTGCGGTGCATGTCTGTGACATCACCAAGAGTTACCCATCCTTGTAAAGCCCCGGATGACCATAACAACAAAGTTGAGCTGACATGGTGATAACACTGGCCATTCATTTATAAAATGTAGCTGAAATGAGTGAGTTTCGCAGCAGATAATGTCTAATTTAGGGGCTTCGATTTCTGGCCCCGTCTGCTACTATGGCATGAGAAAAAACGCCGTTGGATAGATCTAAATTGCTCGAAAATGGCTCCGATCTCCACCAAAATTGTCTGGGTGAGTCTACGAGCGTATTTAATCCTAAAAATAAGGTCCAGCTGTCAAAAAACGAACTTATCCTTTAAGGGTGATTTCATTTGAATGAAAATATCTATTGAAGGGCTGTCTTTGGGAGTTTGCTGTGGCTTGTGTCAAGGTACTGTTGTGAAATTCTACTGAAACTTGAAGACCTGTTTTGAAGTCTTTACTACTGTTTAAAATCCCACACCATTCACCATTTTGTCACTTGAGGTCTTGTTCATAGAAAGTATTTTTAAAAAAAGGTTCATTGTTTTCAGGGTTCCCACACGTCCTGGAAAACCTGGAAAATCTGGAAAATGATTGACCAATTTTCCAGGCATGGAAAACATATGGAAAATAAGGAAAAAAGTAAAATGTCCTGGAAAAGCTTGACTTGTCCTGGAAAATTATTTATCTTCCTTCTACCTTTTTAGTGAACAAAAATCAAACAGAGGAAATTAAGTCAAAGTGTACTTGGTAACTAATGCACAATTAGCCATTAAATATGAGTAGATAAAATAATGCAAGTTAAAGAATAAAACATAAAAACTCAAAACAATGGTGACAACAAGAAATAATAAAAAATGACTAAATAAAATGTATGCTATTTAAACAGTAAATCAACAAAATGTATTTGTAAAAGAGCATAGTAAATAAAGGTTAAAATACAAGTATAAGCATAAATTTAGAATAGTAAGACACTAGATAAAGCCAGACTAAAAAGATGGCTAGAAGACAATTTTCATGCCAGACAGTTTGAAAAAAAAAACTGATACTGTGGAGCTAGTTAGAGATATTGGTCATCAACCTTTAATCTTGTCTTTTAGAAGGCTTAGATTAACATGAAAATTGCCCACACCATTATTGTAACCTTATTTGGTTATGCGCCACTGGAAAACGTCCTGGAAAATGATTTGTCGAAAAGAGTGGGAACCCTGGTTTTAACAGGCATGTCTTAATTGCTTAATTGTCTTTTGTACAGGTACCTACACCAGCTTGATGGGGTTGATACCAAGTCCAGGTAAAGTCCCTCTTAAGAGTCATTTGTTAATATCATAGTCATTAAAAAAGCAGCTTTTTATTAATAAACTGATTAGTCGCTAATATTACCTTTTGCCCCAGGTATGAGAGCAATTCCACATCTGAGTCACTCAGTGGTCGTAAGCAACATGATCGAGCTCATTCCCCTCATCGCTCCAGATACCATTACAGGTCTGTCAACAAGTGATTATAAGAACTATGTTAACCAGATCGTGTTGGGTTCCAGAGAATCCTAAAAGATGCTTTAACAACTCATTGTTACTCATTTTTCAGCCTACCTTTTTAGGAATTGGATAATTTCTCCTGGTCTTTCTTTTTTTAGGTCACGGTCTCGCTCTCCGAAGTACGACGCCTCGAGCTCTTCGCGCCGTGGGACAGATTCAAGAAGCCCTGAGATGCGATCGAGGAAGAGTGACAGAAAGCGTTCGGCTTCAAGAAGTAGCGATGAAAGACGATCGCCCAGGAAGAGCCATAGGAAGAAATCGGCAAGAAGAAGGAAACGTGAGAGGCGATCGTCCGTAGAGGAGTCTTCCCCTGAAAAAGAGAGGGAAAGCAGTGTGGAGAGACTGACCAAGAAAATCCTGGGAACACCAGGTCTCTGGAGTGGCTAATATTTATAGAACCGTTGGTCAGATTTTCAGCAAATTTACTGAAAAAAAAGCATAGAGTTTGTAAGAGAGTACTTAATTGGATTAAAAAGGACAGGAACAGGAAGCACTTCTATTCTATCTGACACCTTGGCTTCTTCTTCTTTTAAACAGATGACTCTTCAGACCTGGACGCTGTGGTTAAAGCTCTTGTTCCCACCTTGATGGCAGAGCTTGCAAAGATGAGGCCCTCCTCTTCCTCTGCTGTAGAAAGGAGATATCCTCCCACTACTTCATCTTCCTCCTCTACACTAAACAGGGAAGCGGTTGCAGGTATCTCTGAAGAAAGGCCAAGCCTGCAGCCAAAGGAGGTGAGTTTTTACTCAAGCTCAATCAAATAAATTTCTGTCTCCTCCACAGTTTTATTTCTTCTTTGTCTCATTTAATTCCCATAATCTTGAGTCCAGTCCGCTGTGATTGATTGACAGAGCTACTTATAAAACTCAAAAAGCAGAATATGAGCTCTTTAAAGACAAATGTAAAACAAAGTCACCCTTTATTACTCTGCTTGCTACCCATGTAGATAATCATTTCGTTGAGAAACTTTCCTCATTTCAAAGAAGGAATCAATCAATGGTCTTGACTGTTATTACGCTAAATCATATGACTGTTCATTCACAGGCTGTTGGAGTTGTTGAAAAACAGGAAGATGCCCAGAAACTGAGGAGCCTAGAAAGCCGGGGTGTGAATGGAGTTCCTCCTGAAGCTGTCAAGGCAAAGGTACCTACTCTTTGTTTGTTGTTGTACCTTGAAATGGTCCAAAAGCAACTTCATCCTTACACAGAGTCTTAATGATCTAATGAGCGTAAAACATGACATAAGAACTGACTTTGACACAGAATGCCCAACCACCGACCAGCTCGCGTGAGACCCAGCTGATGGAAAAACAAGTGCAGCAGCAAACTTCAGGAGGTACGTCTGGCACTTTCTTTATTAGGGAATCAAGTCCAGGGTTCCCACGCATCCTGGAAAACCTGGAAAATAATTGACCAATTTTCCAGTCATGGAAAACATCTGGAAAATGAGGAAAAAAGTCAAATGTCCTGGAAAAGCTTGAACTGTCCTGGAAAATTATTTATCTTCCTTCTACCTTGTCAAACATAGGAAATGAAGTAAAAATGTACTTGGTTACTAAAATATACTTGGCCATACTTGTAGATTAAATAATGCAAGTTAAGATAGAAAATATAAAAACTCAAAACAATGGTGACAAAAAGAAATAATAAAAACAGAAAATCAACAAAATCTATTCATAAAAAAGCAGAGTAAATAAAGATAAAAACGTGAAAACGTCCTGGAAAATTATTTCTAGAATAGAGTGGGAACCCTGAAGTCCTATGTTGCTGTTCGCACCTCCATGCTTTCTTACTTGCTCTGCTTAAGTGTATCTGCCTTAGGAACTGTTGGTCTCAATTTTGAGAACTTTTCATCTTAATGACAACTGAGTGTCAAATTTATTAATTTAAGTTGTCATATATGTTAAAAAATTGCCATTTCTTATAAAAAATCATTTCAAGCATTTGGTCATAATTCATATCAGGAGTTGCTTAACAGCCTTTCCGTGTGTAGCTTGTCTGCAGAAAACTATCGTAGCGTCCATTCAGCAATTCGAGCTGCCTTATCAGTCGCTAATGCTCACTAACACCGTGTTCAGATAGAAAGTGGATTTAAGAATATATTTCAAATACAAATCTTGATTCTTCTTCTAAGGCTCACAATTTTTCATTTTTACAGATCCTCAAGCTTCCAAAGTTTACACCAGATCTCCCAACAATGTCTCTGGCATGCAGGTTTTTGCTAAGCAGCAGCCTGCGTCTTCAGCTGGAATTTATACTTTTACTGTTGGGGAAATATTTGACAAGCTGCTGGACCTGGAGAAGATAGGTATTAACTAACTCCTTATTAGAGAAGAAGTTACACCCTCTAAATACCTGCATTTGAATGTGCCGTTGGTATTGGTTTTCTGTTTTCATTTTCTCTTTTTTTACAGGATCCCAGTGCTTCGGTCTTCGTTCAGTGCACAAAGTAAGTTCTCTTCAGTGTTAATTTTGGCAGCACTTTTTAATTAAGTTTTAGTTACAATAATAATAATAATAATAACTTTATTTGTGTTGCACTTTTTAAAAACAGTGGTTTACAAAGTGCCACAAGAACATACAGACAGCAATCACAAGAGCACAAAAGGACATTTAAACAAAAAACAAAACAAAAGGCCCAGTTTAAATCAAGGCACTGTTACAGAAAGAACCCAGACAATAGAAGAACCATGCAACATAAAATGAGACCATGAGGACCGAAATAAAAACAGTCAGAAAAAGTAAAAAGGGTGTGAAAAGGACGATGTTAGTAATGACAATAAAATAGTAATAATGATAGCAGTGATAGAATAAAACACCAGACATAAGCAGGAGATAAAACGATAAAAAGACTAAAAAGGTTATCTATAAAAGGATTAAAAGTGGAACAAAAGTGAAGCATAATTAGATAAAATCTGAATTAAAAGTAAGTCATGGCATTAATATGAAACATTGCATAGAAAATGTAAATAAAAAGGACTTAAAAGAGGTAGGAGGTAAAATGATGAAAGCAATACTGATAGAGAAAGGCTAAAAGACAGTAAAAAAAAAACGAAATAAAAGAGATAAAAGATACAAAAAAAATTAAAGACATTATAGTCTAAAATATTTTTTAGTTTTAGTCATAATTTAGTCATCTAAATTAGTTTGATTTTAGTCTAGTTTTAGTAAATGGAATTTCACAACATTTTAGTCGACAAAATCTATTGTAAATTTAGTCGACTAAAATATGAAGTGTAAGGCATTTGTTATGTTTCCTTGAATTTCTGAAGTCATGTTTCACACTTGGATAAAATGAAACATCTAATAACCCTTTACTGAATGCTTGTAAAGTCTGAATGTATGAATGAACAGAAACAATTTGAACTTTTGTGTGAAATGCAGTCACCTTTATTTAGGCGACCTGGCAGAGCATCTCAGTTACAATACCAGAACTGACAACAAACAGTGAACCTGCTCTACATGAATATATCAATTCATAAAGAGAGGAGCTCTGATTGGATCGCTCCACAACTTATCCCACCACCACCAAGCTAAGGCAGCTGTGATTGGATATATTCCTAACTAGTCCCTACTTTCTATATGACCAAATTAGGTTTGATTGGGTTAAGTCTCTGTCAAACATTTTCGTCTAGTTTTTATTTGTTGACGAAAATGTCAGTTAATTATTATTTGGAGTTGTTTTTCCAAATGTACTTACCCTTCTAGGTTATTTCTATTTTTTCTTGCTCTGTTCTTTTTTGATCCTTTAGTTGCCAAGGTCGGGTCATCGGCAGTTGGTCATAACAAAGCTGCCACAGTATTGTCCTGGCTCCTACACCGAGGACGATATTGCAAAGCTGCTCAGTCCATTTGGGTTTCAACATACAGACGACAACATCTTTCTTTTTCCAAAGGCGTGTTTGGTAGGTTTTTGTTCTCTTCAAATGTTTGGTTCATTGATCACCTTTTTTTTGCCTTTTTTCTGAAGACTTTCAAATGTAAAATGAAGTCTATGATCTGCATCGGACCTGAAGACACAGTTGTTGAAAGTCACAGTGGTGGGTTTGTTTGGGAGGCCGGGGAGTGAGCCATTTGAGGCATCCCATGACACTGCTCAGTCCCAGTGCAGAAGGACCCTATCATGCGGATGAAACTTGTGAAAAACACTGAGGGCCGGAATATGACCTCTCGAAATCCTTCAATCTTTCATCATAAGATTTTTGGACTGTAAATTTGACAAACATAAGCTGTTTTTATAAAATGTTAGTTCTATCTTGGACAGAGTTTAGGTCACTAAACTTTGCCGTATTTCTCCTGGTGTCCGTAGGGCTTTGCCTTGATGCCCACGCCCTTGAGTGCTTGTGAGGTGGTCCAAGCCATTTCCAACAAACCCTTAGAGCTGAAAGAAGCAAAGCTCACAGTTCGTGTTTTATGTCCAAAAGAAATGATGACGCCGGTAAGTATGATGACAGCACCTACAGTTATTTTGTTGTTGTATTTTCTGTATTTTATGTCCTGTAGAAAATTCAGAACTTTCACCTTCTATTGGAGCCATTGACAGGAAAGATTTTTGTGAGAAGATGAGTTGCTGTTAACACTGAGGGACAAAAAGTTAATTTTCTGTCTGACTGGTTTGATTGTCAACTGAGGAGATTAACATACGGTACAGTCAGCTGAAATAAGCAGTGACGTCCCTGAAGAAGATGGATGGCAGCATATTTTATTATAACCTTTGTGTACCTTTCATGGTGCCTTCACAGATGTGCAAGTTACCCATGTCATGGGTACCATCACAGATGCTGGCTTTTGACCAGTTTGGTAGAGTTTTAACTCTACCATGCAAAGCCAAACATTTTTTGAAACATTTTCTTGTGTTTCGGATACATGGGCCAGACATGGCCATCGAACAAAGCCAAAGTTATTTACATGTAGCGATGAACTGTGTTAACTGACAATGGTTTTCTTAAGTGTTCCTCAGCCCACGTGGTGATATCCTTTTCTGAATGATGTTGGTCTTTAATGCAGTGCAGCCCAATGGATTGAAGGTCGCGGGCATTCAGTGCTGGTTTCCAGCTTTGCTCCAGATTCTCTGAGTCTTTTAAGACATTACGGACTGTAGATGATGAAATCCCTAAATTCCTTGCAATTGTATGTTGAGAAACATTCTTACACTGTTGGACTATTTACTCATGCAGTTGTTAACAAAGCGGTGAAGCTCGCTCCATCCTCATGAACACCTGAGCCTCTCAGGGATGCTCCTTTTATATCCAATCATGACACTCACCTGTTTCCAGTTAACCTGTTCACCTGTGGAATGATCCAAACAGGTGTTTTTGAACATTCCTCAGCTTTCATAGTCCTTTATTGCCCTGGTCTCAGCTTTTTTGGAGCACATTTTAGGCATCTAATTCAAACGGAGTGAATATTTGGAAGAAGATAGTCAAGTGTATCAGTTTGAACATTTATTATCTTGTATTTTTCTGTATTCACTGAATCAGCGTAGGTCATCACGCTCACTCCTTATCACCACAGACATAAAAATAAGCTGAACTGTCAGATTGATTCACTTTCAGTTTGTTAACGTGGCCTCTGATTCTGTTCCAGCTCGGCCTGTACAAGAAACTAATGGCGATGATCAAGTTTGTGAGTAATGTTCACATTTTTCTATTTGAATCTTGTTTTAAAATTGTTAATTCAGATTCATCCGCTAAGACCAGAATACGTTTCCACTAAGTGATACGTATCCTACAGCTGCCAGTTGAAGTGGTTGTTCTTGTATCATTATTTTAATCAAAATGTCTGCCTGTGGTCTTAAAGATTTTCCTTTTCCTTTTCCTCTTTGAATGTTGGCGTCCTGTTCGTCTAATAGCCTGTGAGTGCTGAAGGACAGAGCGTCATCTTCATCAAACAGATGTTACAAGAGGAGGTCAGCGAGCTCAGAGAGGCTCTGACAAAATTTAACGGTCTCAGAAACTTCATGCCTCTCCTCAATAAGGTAAAAATAACTGCATTGAAGTGGCTCTAAAACTGGTCCTCCACGTCTAATCTGCCATCTCGTCGTGTGTTTCAGGCGTTTGTCGAGTTTGAGACGGAGCAGGATGCTGATTGTTTCAGGAACTGGTGCTGTCTCCAGAAAATCCAGTGGTCCAATAAAATGTTCAAGCTGAACGCCTCCACACCGAGCAAATGTGAAGAAAGTAAGTCTTTGTGAATAAAACAAAAGTTCTCACAAACTCAGTCCTGCACCTTTGGGTGAGATTTGCCCTGTGGGATATGGTGGCCCTGAAGTACAAAAAGTGACCAAAAAGAAAACCCAACAACAAATGAGAAATGTTACAAGAAACCTTAAAAAAAAATACCAAACAAAAACTTTAAAATAAACATTTGTTTTTGTGCTTTATTTTTCATTCATCTTTTTTTTCAGCTTCTTCTTTTGTTGTCACATCTTTATTTGTTGCTCTAACTCTTTTTTTATATTTTGCTACCTGTTGGATTTTCTCAATTTTTTTCCTCTTTTTTTTATTATTGTATTGTTTCTTTGTTGTGTTATTTCTGTTGTTGTGCTTTATAACTGTTTTAGTTATTTGTTTTATATTTGACACGGTTTTTGAAATATTTTTTAAATTGTTGTTGTGTTTACTATTTAATTTTTTTGTTTTGCATTTTTATTTTTTATTTTTTTTCTTATTGCAGTGTTTATCATGAGTTATTCTGATTTTACAATATTTCTAATGTGATGTTTTTTTGGCTTTGTTTTGTTTTGTTTTAGTTGTTGCTATGTTTTATCATTAATTGTCCCAATTGTACTTATTTTAAAGTTTGCTAATTTTTTTTTGCTTGTTGCATTTTTCTAATTTGTTGTTAAATTTGTATTGATTGTAAAGTTTTCATTAGTTGTTAGTTTTCTTCATCTGAGTTGCATGTTTTGTTCATACTTGTTTGTTCATAACTACATAACTTCATCTGTTGTGTTTTTGCTTTTTGTTTTTTTTTTAATTTGTTGTCAGATTTCCTTTAGTAGTGTTTATTATGTTGCATTTTATTTTTTATTTTTAGTTTATTTGTCCTTGTTATTTTGTTACTTATTGAACCTTTTCTTCTATTTTTTTATTTTATGTCACATTTTTCTATTTGTTGTTGCGTTTTTTGATGTTATCCTTTTGTTTGTGGTATTTTGCACCTCAGAGTCTCCATATTGGTATCTAACTAATCTAAATTGAGATGGTGGTGACCTTTTAATGATGTTCATTCTTTAAAATCTGATCTTTAAAATCTAAACTCAAGGCAAAGCAGCTCAGAGCCTCACGCCTGTGGCCACAGGACCTCTCGTCACTCAGCCTCTGACCTTAGGAAAGAAAAAACTGAGGAGGTCGTCGTTCATTCACTGCCTTGCTGATGGGACGCCTTTGACCCCCGGGGAGATGATCGAAATGCTTCTGAGTGTGGAGAAACTCGGTAAGAAAAATACGAAAGAAATGTCTATAACAGCGGAATTAAGTGATCGTAACTATCCTTTCTTACCGTGTAAAATTCTTTTTTTTCTTACAGGATGCCTCACAGAAAACACCAGGAAATCACCTCAAGTAGGTCCCAATAAATCAGTTTTAAAGACGAATGCAAAGTGATTGTCCACTCCTGTATTTAAACCAAGTTTGATTTTTATTCCTCCAGTTTTCATGGCGTAAAGACAAGCAGATTCTGATTACCGAGCTGCCTGCTTCTGTCTGCTACACGGAGCAGGAGATCTCAAAAGTGCTCGCTCGTTTTGGAATTCAGTTTAAGGAGGACAACATTTATGTGATTCCTCAGGCCCGAATGGTGAGCGCCAGGTCTTTGTCTGCGTGAAAACTCATAAATATGCTCTGTTAAAGGCTCTTGATGGCACAAAAGCTCTCAAAATCGCTCTCCAAAGACCTGAAGACCGAAACACTCATCAGAGCTGTGATTCCAAAAATACACATTGATTCATGGACATGACCTTAGTGTGCAGCTTCAACACTGATATATGTTTTCTTCTTTGTTTTTGTTATTTGTTTTTTATTTGACACAGTTTTAAGATGTTTTTTACTTTTTGTTTTTTGTTTGTTCTGCATCTTTGTTTTCTTACTGATTGCAGTGTTTGTCATGAATTATCCTAATTTTACAATTCTTTGATGTTGTTTTTTGATTTTGTTGTTTTGTTTTACTTGTTGCTATGTTTATCATTAATTTTCCCAATTGTACTTATTTTAAAGTTTGCTTGTTTTTTTTTGTCGTTGCGTTTTTCTTATTTGTTGTTAATTTTTTGTTGATTATAAAGTGTTTATGAGTAGATTTTTCAATTTGTGTCTTCAGTGACCTAAAAAGCTGCTCGTGTAAACACTCATCAGAGCTTTGTTTTTTTTCAAAAATACCCATTGATTCATGGACATTAGATTAGATTAGATCAGAAATAACTTTATTTATCCCACTGGGAAACTCAGTCTGGGAAATCAGGATTGCAATAGCAGTTTAAAGAAGTAGATAGAAAGATTTAAGATAGATATAAACAAAAATATAAATAAAACAATAAAAAATAGATTTAAAACAATAATAAATGAAAATATTTGACCTCTTACGTGACCTTCATGTACAGTTTAAATACTAATATATGTTTTCTTCTCAGGCTTTCATCCAGATGAACAACGATGCAAATGTACAAAAATTAATAAAATCCCAAAAAGATGATCCTGTGATTCTGCAGGGGGCTAAGCTGTGCTTTCATATGCTGACCAGCTGCATTAACATGGCACCGGTAAGTGTGGATTGTACATCAATCTGAACTGTTAAAAATCGGATTCTAACAAAATCAATGTAAAATATTTGCACATTGTTTTTTTAGATTATTTTTAGGGCTCCATTGGTAGGAGAGAGAGAGACAGTGGATAGGGTTGTGAAAGGGGGCGAGAGAGAGTAGGGGAAGACCCAGTGTTAAATAAGTAATAATAAGAAAAACGAAATTCAACAATTCCAATACAGGAAAAAAGCCAGCCATGCCATCAACTTTTGATGGTTTTGGACATGAGCGCTGACATGTGACAACACTGCCACTAGCAAATAGGTGACGACGTCTCCGTGACAGAATCACAAAGCTGCTGCAGATTAAAGGTGCTCTGTTGGATTGAAATCTGGTGACTGTGGAGCCACTGGGGTGCAGTGTACTCACTGTCATGTTGAAGATAAGATGTGGAAGAGGAAGGAATAAATAAGCAGAAAGACTAAAGTTATCAATTCTCATCTGGAACTGGTTTTCTGCACATGACTGATAGTTCATTGATAGACGTGTATCATAGATCTACACTACTGCTTTCTAACCCCACCAACTCTTGTTTCTCTTCCAGCTTGAGTTCTATAAGTCATTGATGAGCATCGTGGATTTTGTAAGTCAAACGCACAAGCACACATCATGGAGACAAACATATGAGCTCAAAGCAATAATATAACTTATTTCACTCTGAAATAGTTTATATCGTACTTATAATGATTCAAAACTCTAAAAGAAAACTCAAAATAAATAAATCCTTTGTGTTCTTCTTATTCTGTAATCTTTGTATTCTGCAAATAAATTTGTAGATTGTTCTCAGTTCTCTTCTAAATTTTCCTGTAGCAAGTAACAGACAATGGCACACGGACCATCTACATCAAGAACATCTCCCAGAGCGACACCGCCGACCTCAGAGAAGCCTTGAAAAAAATTGCTGGAGTCAGAAACTTCCTGCCGATGCTGAACAGGGTAACAACACTCGTCCTCTTCACCCTGCTTGAGTTGCTCCTGTGGGTCTGAGCGTTCGTGTGTTTGCGTGATTTTCAGGTTTTTGTGGAGTTTGACTCGAATCAGGACGCCGATCGGCTCGGAGCGTGGTACAGTTTTCAGAAATGGGACCGGGGTCACACGGTCCACAGACTGAAGAAACCGAGCAGTGGCTGCACAGCAATGCGTAAGTTTAGTCTGATAAATCCAGACACACATTTGATGTATGCACTGACTCGTTATGACCAAACGCCCATCGCATCATTTGATTGGCCCATATTGAATTTGATTGACAGGGGGATTGCAAGTCACCTTTGAGATATGTGTTCATGAGTCTATCTGCTGTCCCCATACACTTTCTACAGGCAGACAGACTCATGAAACATCTTTTGTATTACAGTGTTAATTTTGACAGCACTATTTAATTTAGTTTTAGTTTCAGTGTTTTGCCTAAAATATCTTTTAGTCAAAATTTAGTCATCTAAATTGTTTTAATTTTAGTCTAGTTTTAGTTGATGAAATTTCACAGCATTTTAGTGTAAAGGGTAAGGCATTTTTTACGTTTCCTTGAATTTCTGAAGTCATGTTTTACACTTGAATAAAAATGAAACATCTAATAACCCTTTACTGAATGCTAGAAAACTCTGAATGTATAAATGAACAGAAACAAATTGAACTTTTGAGTGAAATGCAGTCACCTTTATTTAGGCTACCTGGCAGAGCATCTCAGTTACAATACCAGAACTGACAACAAACAGTGAACCTGCTCTACATGAATATATCAATTCATAAAGAGAGGAGCTCTGATTGGATCGCTCCACAACTTATCCCTCCACCATGAAGCTAAGGCAGCTGTGATTGGATGTCCCTCTTGACTCATCCAACCTTTCCACACGACCAAAGTAGCTGTGATAAATTTACGTTCTCGTTTTAGCACCAAGATGTCCTGAGGACGCTCTGCCAGTCACCAAGGATACCACTGAGGGGATAACTCTCCCAACCATCCCACGACAAGACTTCTGCCTTCCTCCGGGCACTTTTGGGGCATTTTGGATCACAATGAGAACTAGACCCTACATATTCCCTACATCATCTCCTTGGTTCATCATCCCAGGTAGGAACAATATATTTTCTCTTTTATGATCCTGAGAGTTTAGGACCAGCTTTTAATTTTCCCTTTTGCCTCCAAGAGTACCAGACCATCAGAGGCCAGGCTGACATAAAGGTAAGGTTTGTGCTAACATATAAACATACCTCAGTCATGTGGTCATACATGTAGATGAACTTCACTGTGGCCCCTGAATGTTTCATTTCCCAGACAGCCACAGATTCTCAGTCCCTGACGGTCATGTTGACCAATTTGCCAGAGGAGAACTACAAACAGGAGGATTTTGTGAGTCTGGTGAGGCCATATTTCTGTGACCACAACCTCCAGTCCCTTTACTACAACATGATAGTCCTGCCTCTGCAGAGGAGGGTAAGCCAGACCACTACATGCACAAACATTCTCCTCATCCATCTTTATGTTCATAAATCAGTTTGTTTTAACAGCTCATCTAACCCTCTTTTTGTCTCAAGGCCTTTGTTTTCTTCGAAGATAAGAAAAAATGCTGCGATTTCCTCCTAAAACACATCAAAACACCACTTCTTCTTCTTGACCAAAACCAAGTTTGGGTCCACGTTGTCTCCGGGGACATGAAGCCTGAATCCACTGAGGTGCACACACGCAAAAGAAACCAGCACCCAAAGGGTTATTTCACCATGAGGCAACAATTCAGGAGGAAAAATTAAGCCTCTCCAAAAGAGGATAAGGGCATTAAAGTCAGAATTCTGGTTTTGATAACAGAATTTTTAGAGATGCACAATATTATTGGTATGATATCAGTATCAGCCAATATAGACATTTTTGCTGATATTGATAGCAGATATTTCAGCCAAAATATTGAGAGGTAAATGTTGTTTTTCTTGTTTTGCATCTGTTCTTCACACAAACAGACTCTTACAATGAAAGCAACAAGCAGTAAAATATCGGTAACAGCAATTATGAGTTCAAAAAGTATAGTATATCAGCAAAATCCAATATTGTGCATCCCTAAGAGTTTTGATTCAAATCAAATAATCTGAAGTAAGGCTGGATTCTAATTAAGTCAGGATTGTGACCTCATTCTTATTAATTTTAGGGGTGCATCAGTTTGATATCAGCAACGGCTGATAATAGCCTAAATATTTATTTTCAGCTGATACACTGACCATACATATCCCTTATATGGACTGAAATATTGGCAAAATTTATCAACCAAAGACGCTCACTTCATTTTTAAATAATGTCTTCATTAAAACACCAATGGTATGAGTTTTAGAGAATGAAACCTTGTTTCTTAATGTTTCACGTATGTTTCTGATGCAAATAAAATATCACAGAATAAGGAACAGGTCAGCTCGAGTTTGGTGAAGACTGCAGACTTTGTCCAAAAAATATCAGTATCTTGATTTTTATTGCACAGTATTTATTTACAATGAACTTGACCTTGTGAAACTCGAGTGAAAAGTTCTTTTTTATGTTTTTTAATGTTTAATAAAATGTTCAGATTAATAAAAAAGAATGTTCACTGTAGGAATTTAAGATTGAAGGAAGAATTTTGACTTGAATCCCTAAATTAGTAGAAAGTCTTTTAAAAAAAAAAGATGTAAAAAAAACAGCAACAACAAATGCTGATTTATCCAGCAGGCGATTAGTTTTCTAATGTCCGCCAAAAGTATTTTGCGTAAAAATTCATGTTGATATTTTAAGATTTGGAATGTGTTTGGATTTGTGCAAAGGAGCTTGTAAGTGCTTAAAAACTTCTTACTGATTATATTTTTTGGGAGAATTGTTTTCAATGAAATTTACAAGGTAAGATCGGAAGCTAAATCTGCAGGAATTTCCCTTTTATGTCGTAATCTTTTATAGAATAAAATGCTGTTACCAAACACAACCTGGTTGTTAAAAGAGTAACATTTTTCTTAATAGAAAGAAATTGAAATAAACATTTTCAATTGAATTTAAATTCTATAAATGCATAAATTCCAACTGTAAGGTGCTGGAAATGCCTGAAAACACACTGATAGTGCTTAAATTCGACCTACAAAAAGGTGTTAATTAAGAAATAAAATGTGATATTTGGATAAAACTTTCAAAGTGTAGGAATAACAGCTGTGTTTTTTCAGAGACCTGCTTTTACTTAACTTGGCCGTCTTTTTCAGGTGATGATGTACAGAAGCCTGATGAAGTGGAGCAATGCTGTGAGTCACGGATTATTTCCTTTTTAATATAATTAGAGGTTTTGTGATTTAGCTCTCTGTGTGCTTTTATCACCACCTTTCTTCTGCATCCAGGGAGCTCCTGATCCGGACTCCCTCGAAGAACGTCTGCTGTGTGTCTGGATCAGCAGCGTCTCTGTGGTTCTTGTCCGTACAGTCATGAAAGAGGTGGCAGCTATCGCGCCCTTCGTGAACTTCCTGCCTCTCGCAAACAGGGTAAAAAAAAATACTGTTGTGTGAAAATGCTAAGAAAAATTCAAAGTTCAAGTAATAAAAGCATTTTGTTGATTTGGAAGACTAATGCTAGACGACATCACAAAGATCACACATCAGTAATGTTTTGATTTATTTAACAGGTTCGTAAAGATTTTGAGTTATTGTCGCACACTTCTCTTGAGTTCTGTCTTTATGTTAGAAAGAATCAAATGAATTAAATATGAATAAATGTGAGAAACAAGTGAGTTATTTTTATTTGTTTCAGGAAAGAGGCCAGCAACAGATTTTGTCTGACCTAGTTCCATTTCTAAATGTTGATCTAAAACTGTTTTATTAAAGCGACAATTTTATTTATTTTGCTAGATTATAAGTAGTTGTTGTCTATCAGAGAGTTTTCTACTAATTTTGAAACACTTTGGTCCTCAAGCATTTAACGTAGAATTAATGTTGCACTCAACGTTGCCCATCCCTGGTCTAGATTATTTCAGTTCTGTTTGTGAATGTTCATTTTCTCCCTTGCGTTTTTCTTTACTCTTTCTGCATTAGATCTGTATTGAAATGGCTGAACCAAGTGGTGTGACCAAGGTGTTGAAGAAGAAGAAGTCTTTTGCCTATATAGCTTTCGGTCAGATCCATGTGGGGTACGTAAAAGAAAGTAATATTTACTGTATGTCATTTTTATTTGTATTTTTGAAAAACCTTTACCAGGTTAAGACATGCCACTTACATCCAAACTCTGGTCTTTATTTCTTCTTTTAGGAGTCAAATTCTTGATATTGAGACGTAAGTATTTCTCTTTCTGAAGACCTCCCTGGACGTCTGTGCAGAATAAACTCTCTGCATTCATTGGTGATTGATGATCCTACTGGTGTTAATTTCAGTGTGAAGGACCTTAAGCAGCGTCTCAGTGCCAGTGTCTCTACCAACCTGATACCGGGTACTGGGTCACAGTCTGCCATACAAGCCAGCAGACCTGACGAATCCATAAATCCAACGTCCGAAGGGCCGAGTCCCTCTGGCACAAGTGATGAAGCAAAGACAAAGGAAGTTGAAAAACCAGTGCCCATGGCCTCCTCTGCTGCTTTTAATGTGGACAAAGATGTCAAAAGAATAAAGGTAGAAGAAACATCGCCCAAAACTTCAGTACCTGCAACTGATCCCACCCCTGCTGTCGCACAAGCAAGCTGGTCTAAACACACGCAGGACATGGTGAGTCCTGCTTCTCTGATTTGGTATTTGGGATATTCAGTGTTTGGAAACGTTACTTTCAGAAGCATGGCATCACATCACTGCTTTAAAGGGATACATCAACTTTTTTTTCTTTTCGTGTCTTGCCTCAGTCCTGAGTCCATGACAAGCAGATAGACACCATTCTTTTGACTCTGCGTGCAGTAACATGGAAAAGACAGGCAAAGCTCACCCTCTGCTAATTAGCTTAGCTCAAACACTGGGAGTCAATGGGTGGTGTTAGCCTGCTTCTGCCTACAGTCATCAGATAAACTCTTCAGCAACTCTAAATAGTCCTGTTGTGACTAGTTTTTTTTACCCTTACTCTTACCTTCCACAAAGTCCTTCTGTGTTAGCATGATGGTTTTGCTTTGGCCAAATGTGTGTCCTCGCCCACTGGAAACAAATTTAAGGAAGCTTGGATTTATGATGAAGACTTAACAGTAAATCATCAGTCCAAACTGTTGGTCTTTGGGTGCACTGACTCTGATTAATACTGTTTCATTCTTTCTTTGTCCAGGGTAATGATGATTTCACAGATGACAGCGTCCCTTCCCGCTTCCTCTTTTCTCAAAAGAAACAACAGGGAAACTCTGTCACTGCTACAAAAGGTCATGTTCACGAAGGCCACAAGCCTCATCACCCTCCGAACTCAAGCTCTCAGATGAAAGATTCATCCAAACCTAGCTGTACCAAACCAGTACCCCTTTCCTGTGCCAGCATGTCCTCCTCTTCTCCAGTAGGGACTAAAACTCTTCCGTCCTTGGATAGGAACCTAGAGGAGAGCAACACAAACTCACCTGTCAAATCATCAAATATAGCATCCTCTTGCTCAAGCTCTTCTGCACAAGAAACAGGAGAATTGAAACCTCAAGCAACAGTAAAGGCCTCAGTGGAAAGTCAACCAGAACAGCTTGAGGAGGAACCAACAGAGGCGGACAGATCATTGGTAAAGTCTGGTTGTATTGAAGGAACTTTTAAGCCTGATACAAAAGCAGAAACACAAACTCAGTCAAAGGGGGACAAAGAGGAAAGTGGGGTTCACAAAACTGATGGAGAGACCAATGAAGGAGGCAAAGATAACACCTCTAAGACCCAGTCAGCTGGGCCTGAAGATCCCCAGACGGTACATCAAGAATGCTTTGAAAACAGTGTCGAAGCCAAAGTCCAGACAGATAGTGAACTTGGACCGGACGGATCTCTCCAAGGCAAAGACAGTCGCATTTTCCAAGATGATGGTAAGACTAATAAGGAAGGTGGTGATGAGACAAAATCAAAAGAGGAAGGAGTTGGCAAAAGGATTGCTATGGCATCTTACAAAGCCTGTGACGATGAGAGCAAGATCTCAAATAAAGAGCTGAAACTTCAAGAAAGTAGCAACATTTTAAAAGATCTTGACAACAATGTGACTACAAAAGGAAGCTCTGAGACTGTAGATTTCAATGATAATAAGACTGCAGCAGAAGACCAAGCCTCTGACAAGCAACTTCTTAAAGACAATGATTCCAAAATAGAAGAAGACATTAATCGAATAGTACATTCTGTGGAAGAACCACCAACAACTACTAAATCAGAGACAAACAAGGCTGTGGAGTTGGAAGACCCTGCCAGACAAGGCGGTAGATCCTCCAGGAGAAGAAGCCAAACAGTCAAGGCATCAAAAAGTGATGAGAAGAAAAATTCACCCAAGATACAAGACAAAAAAGACGTCATTCTAGACCGCTCAGCCACTCAGGAGGCTGTGATTGATGAAGTGGATTCTGTTGAAGATGTTCGCAATGATGCCACCAAAGAAAGCTCCGGTAGAAGAAGCACCAGAGGAAAGAAGGGGAGTGAAGTCAAGACACATCCCCCAGAAGCCTCCAAAAGGCCTGATAACAACGAGGAGACTACAGTTCAGCTTTTAGATTCTGTCAAAGACCAGACTTTCAGTGATGGACCAACCATCACAGAGGGATCTAGCAGGAGAAGGGGGGAAAGAGTTATGATAGATACTTCAGTTGAGGCACAAGCTCCTCATACTGAGACCACACCCACCGATAGGAGTACTGGTGTTGAAGGTGATCTTACTGAAGAGGTGCCCACCAATGAAATGCTGGACTCTGTGGAAGATAAGGCTCTGAAAGATGGCAACACCTTAAACCAAGAGGTAATGTTCCAGATGTATACCTATAAGGAAACCACCAACACCAGCATGGGTAATGTTAACTAATATTAAAAAAGCCCCAGTCACACGTTCCTGTTTCTCATGGCGATTGTGCACGATTGTCATAATCCTATTGAAACGTGCTTTGGTTGTGGTGCATGCGCTACTTGATCTGGATCAGCGTTGTATAGTCGTGGACGAACGCCAGGGAACAGGAAAGAGTCCAGATTATTTTGAACTGTTCAAAACTGTTGTGGAGAATCACCACTCTCAGTATAGCGGGGTGGAAGCAGTCCTAAGGCGAACGGTATTAGCGTGGCATGTCCAGAAAGCTTTCTGAGGACGACTGACAAGGACGTGTCCGATTGTGCCCTGACTGTGTCCCGTTCAAGGCGATTTCACAGCGTTGTTCTTATGTATCTCATACAGGAAATGAACGTGACAAAAATGCAAGCGACAGGGCTCAATCGGGGCTTACGTGACACAAACTGGGCTCGAACAGGGTTGTCTGCGGGATGGAAATTCACGGAATCCTCATTGTATCGTATTGACCTAATTGAAGCAGGACGAACGCCCCCAAAGTGCTGTAGAAGCGCCGTAGAAGTGTTACAGACGGTGTATGTAGGTGGGTGTCTGGTGCAGCCTTGCCAGTCGTGTACAGTTGTGCACAGATCGCCATGAGAAACGGGAACGTGTGACTGGGGCATAATGTCAGACCTGGTGCATGATACCAAAACCTCAAAAGGTGGTCTCATCAGCTATCAGTGATTTAGATTTAGTGCCTCAAAAATGCTACCAAAGGCGCAAAGTTGGAAAAGCAAGTTACTTAACTCTTCAGATCTTTAAAACTTTGATGCCAAAGATCTGTCTTGATTTTTTTGTTAGAGGACGTCGTTGACTTTGGATGAGGCTGGTGCTGGTGAAAAATCTGAAGAAAAACAAGGTGAGAAAACCTTACGGGTGACAAAGCGCAAAAATGATGATGACGCAGGTATGTTCTTCGTTCCAGGGACTTTTTAATAGCCATATTTGCTTGAGGTCTGAAATAGGAGTGTTACTTTAGTATAACTATCATCATGATCCCTTTTGAAACCACCTTTATTTTTTTGTGGATTGATTGATTGCTTGGATCGAAAGGATGGCAATCAAGGGCACCAATGACATCTACACGGTGGAAGAAAAGGTTTTGATAAATTATTGGTCTTTATTTCTTTCACTCCTTTAGTTACGGGTAAAAGAAGACAGGATTTTCATGAAACTGGAGCAAAAAAGTCTCGCTCCCAGTCTCCATCCGTGCCCGCACACTCTAAACTGCCAGAATTCAAACCCAACAACCCCCTCGGTGAGCACTGAGACAGGTTACTGCCCAACATGTTTTGTCACACCCTCGACCCTCCCTCACTTCCTTTTGGCGTTCCTCTTCAGGTCTGGAGTTTGTCGTCCCAAAATCCGGTTACTTCTGCAACCTCTGCTCCATTTTCTTCCTAAATGAGAGGTCGGCCAAGGGGCCCCACTGCAGCAGCCAGAAACACTATAACAACCTGAAGGTACAAACAAACTTCAAACTATGATTGGACTTTCCTTTTGGATATGTTATAGGTGGGAAAAACACGAGTTACTGGTTGCCTGGAACGCAGCATTATAATCGAGAAATTATGGTGGATGGATGGTTGTGCATGAAAATCCCAGTTTATCAGCAGGGATCACTTCCTTCATTGTTCTTTTTTTCATGCCTGGTTAGAATTTCAGCAGGTCGTCTCGACCATGTCTACATACCTAATTCCATGGAACTACTACCATGTGATTGGCTGTTGTGCTATATTCTTTAATAAGCAGTTGCCAGTGAGTGTTGGGTGGCTGGTAAAATCCATTGTTTGGTAGATACTTAAACCAGGCTGCCTCATTTGTTCCCTCTTCCTCTGTTCTGCGTCATATTCATAATGTGTCGGGATGGTTATTTAAACTTTTTTTCTTTTGAATGATCATTCTGTAAATTCATATCCCGTACTCAAACTCACTTTTTGACTTAAATTAATGACGTCTCTCTCTTGTTTTCAGGCATATTACCAGGAGCTTAAAGAGAGATCTTCAGAAGGCTCTTCCCAAAGTGTCTAAAGCTCTGAGTCGGAGTGATCCATACTTCAGTTCCCGTGTTTGGAATGATGTTAAAAAAGTAAAATATTCAGAGATGATGTTCTTTAAGCAGCTTGTTCAGGGGACATATCTGGGCCACCCCTGTTCAATTTACTAAGCATAAAAGTAAAAACACAATCAGCCCTGTCAGGTCAGACATTTTGGTTAAAGACGGTCGAACAGGAAGTCTGAGCACTTTTTATATCGTGTTTGTTGTTGTATGATGGCTGATGATAATCTGTTTTCTAGGTATAGTGTTGATACAAAGTTCTGATCTTTTGCCACGTTCAGCTCCATCTGCAGGACAAGCTGTTGATCCTGCAACGGATTCGTTTGTTGTAGAGTGATGTAACCGAGGGGTCAAATACTCTCTTGGCCGGAGTATGTAAAATCAAAAAGCAGATATTTTATTTTCTTGTCTCTTTTCCTAATAATGTAAAATTGTGTTCGCTAGTGTAGGAGATCGTTTTTACTTCTCCTACACAACTTCAGTACAGTCGACACCAATCAAATTGATTGTATTATGGGACTTTTTTCTTTCGCTTTTGAAAGAGTTTCTACTGTTTGTCCAACTTTCTGTACATACTGGTGTAAAGCACTGTTTTGTCCCTGTAATAAAGATTATACATTTCAAGACTAATCCATGTTGAGAGCTGAGCTTTTTTATTTAATGAGTTGCGAGATAGGACAGTTTTCCACATTTTTGCTGTTGACTCAGTAAGTTTTCCGTGGATTTTGAAGACATCATCAGGTAATGCTGGTCATGGCAAAAAGGAGAAGTGATTAGATTTTGGTAGTGATCCAGGTTCCGATGCTGATCGAGGATTTTTTCCACATTTTGACGATAACTTGCCCGTCAGTCTTGGAAATGCCTTGGTGGATGTTTGTGCTTCCAGGTAACTACTTACTGAAGTTTATAATTGTGAAAGTTCTCTTACTTAACAGCATTTTCCACAATTTCCCAAACTCCTGCACAGTACTTTCAATCACAGTAATGTTACTGTAAGAATATTCACTTGTGAAATCACTGTCTTTCTAAATCAGAGAAGAAAGGACGGATCAGATTGAGTCAGTCTGGACCACAGATCCAACCATCTACTGATGTCCACAAATAAGACGATACTCAGCTGAGGATTCTTAATTCTAGCAGAGAAAAACAAGAACCCCACGTGTGTGTAATTTACATTGATTTAATTGAGGAGGAGTATGGAGTAGTGAGAGTACCAAATTACCAGAATAAATGTATAAAAGAAAAAGCAAATACAAGTAGAAATATAAAGACAAATAAATTAATAAAATAATTTTAAAATTGTTGAAGAAATGTGCGTATAATTAAAATTAAAGAATAATGTGGCTATATAAAGCAATATTAATCAAAAAATAAATCCAGAAAACAAAAGGCTCTTGAAAGTAGAAACACATAGACAAATTTAAATAATAAAACTGCACATTAAATGCCACATTGTTGCTTTAACTGCTTTTTTTTTTCTTTTTTTTTCTTTATTTCCTTTTTCTTTTACGCTTACAATACATTGCCACTTGTAATGTAAGCGGTAAAAGAAAAAGAAAAAAAGCAGTTAAAGCAACGCAATGTGGCGTTTAATGTGTGCAGTAAAACCAACAGTAAAGTGCATCTAAAAAAGCAATGGCAATGTACTGATCACATTGTAAAATTACTGTTTTATAAAAGCACACTTTTTATTATTTTATTTATCTGTCTTTGTGTTTCTACATTTGTTAGCATTTTGTTTTTTGGATTTATTTTTTTGCACATTTCTTATACTTTTTTTAAAATTTGTCTTTATATTTCTACTTTTCTTCACCTTTTCTTGTCTTGTTTTTTTTTTTTATTCATATTGCTTTTTATAGCCACATTTTTTTTAAATTTTATTTATAAGCACAGTTCTTCTAAAATGTTTAAATTATTTTATTATTTTGTCTTTATATTTGAATTTTAATTATCCTTTTCTTTTATGGATTCGTTTTTTGATTAGTATTGCTTTATACATCAACATTATTATTTTTTTAATTTTATTTGTTTGTCTTTATATTTCCACTTGAATTTGCTTTTTTTCTTTTATACATTTATTCTGGTAATTTGGCACTCTCACTACTCCATAGAGGAGCCTCACCCAAACAATAAATGTATCGCAATCAGGACCTTGTTGCAGGACCTCGCACACATGCATGCATCTCCTGTTGATCACGTCGGCTGTTGATGCAAATGAAACGGTGTAGCTTAAGACACAGTCGTAGGTGGAGACGTGCTACATTATTTGACTCGTGTAAGCTTGTGGCTTCCTGCATAACTGCTCTTTGTTCTCTTTATCTCTCTTCGAGTACAGCTGGCGTTATCGACCCAACCGGGACCTTTTGACCTTCACGCCCAGAGAACAAACCACACTTTTTGCCACTTTCTTCATTGCATATGTGTTAATCATTAGCAATTATTTTTTACATTACAAATCTCCAGAAATTAAATTAGAAGAAAGACAAAAGTACAAAATGATTTGATATAAATAGAAGCAATAAAAACTGAACAAGGAAATTTCTATCTGAAGTGAATAACAGGATTTTATTCGATAACACCTCATAATTGAACTACAAAATAAAAAGAAACATGAATATATTTCGCTCAGATCAGAGATCAAGGACACACACATTTTTACTCATTTTGTTGATCTGGCACAAACAAGCCATACAGATAAGACATTCATTTACAGAAATGGCACCAAATTATCTCGTAAAAAAGTTCAACATTCACTTTAACATCATTGAATACACTGGGACATTTTATGTCCCTTAGATCAGTGGTTCCAGACTTTTTCTGCTGTGCCGCTCCCTGGCAGGTGAAAATACGTGAAAAATGAAATAACCCCAGTCTTGATCTTTGGGAACAAACTCCTAAAGTTTAAGACTTTATATCACACATTCTTTTCATAAAGATCAGAGTAACAACGCCACAGTTTGTTAAAAAAAAAAAAAAAAGAATCAAAAGTAACACCGCAACATACTGAACTGTAATAAAAATACTGTAGAATGAACCTGATCCCCTCTGATCAAATCACAAACAGTAACAAACAAAAACGATGAAACAAGAATCCAGAATATTTCGTCACAGTCCTGAAAAACTTACTATACTGTCTTTGGGTTTGTATCATAAAGTCAATCTTCAGTTCTTAATAATTTTTTTATCGTAATTTGTTGTAAGTGCAAAACTGTGTGCGTTGTTTTCGTCAGTCTTATGGCTCGTCCGGAGACTCCTGGTTCTCACTCAAAGGGGTAGACATGATTGTTCTTACATCTGATTTGACTTTTAAAAAAGTCAGAAAATAAGGACACAGAAAAACATTTTTGGCATAAATAAAAGATTAAAATACAGGCAGAAGTGGTTCTGTTATTAACAAGAAAACAAAACAAGGCAAGAATTAAAAGAAAAAAAAAAAGCAGAGAAAACCAAGGCACATATACTCTCACTAGCTACTTCATCAGTGACACCATGTCATGATCAGGTTGGACCACCTTTGCCTTCTCCTTTTTTTTGGATTTTCCATTAACCCTTTAGATGGTTGTGCATGAAAATCCCAGCAAATCTGTCTGGCACCAACAACCATGCCACATTCAAAGTCACTTTACAAAACTCTGTGCTCCATTTTTATGATCGGTTTGTATTATGGCATGTCTTCTTTACCATGTCAACACACCTCAATGCATTGAGTTGCTGCCGTGTGATTGGCTGATGAGCTGATTGCATTAAACAGCAGATCGGTGTTCTGAATAAAGTGGCCAGTGAGTGCATAATGTTGTTAGTTTCCTATCTTTTTTTTCTTTCAGATCTAGGACATCAAGTCTCTGCTTTGTCCTGATTGGTTCAATTTGCTCGCATGATAGTGGCGTGAAGTTGAGGCGGTTCTTGCTGAAAACAGCATATTTCTGCCGTATCAGTTTTTGGGAGGGTTTGTTTGTCTGTCTGTTAGTTAGTTAGTTAGCATCATTACTCAAAAACTTATGGACGGATATTGATGAAATTTTCAGGGAATGTCCGGATTTGGATGAGGAACAAATGATTAGATTTTGGAAGCGAAGAAAGGAATTTTTTAAAGGATTCTTTAACATTGGGAGATAGGGCCATTTTCGACATTTCTGCATATAACTCCACAAATAATGGTCAGGGCACTTGGGAAAAAAATACAGGACAAGTTTCTAACATGCTCTACAGTATATCAAAGACTGATCCGGATAAAGGAATAATTCCGGATACTATGATCCAGAATATGAAAAAATAGGGGACCTTCGGAATTTTCATTATAGGAAGAGAACAAATGAAGCTATAAACACGCAACAAACACCGTTATATAGCCAAGGCATTGTGGAATTTGGAAGGTGCCATCGGATTTGCTGTATCTTCAAAAGCTAGGGAGCTAGATCCAGAAGAAAACCGCCATTAAGGAAAATTCGATTTTCATAAATAACTACTGAACTAATATTGATATCATTATGAATCCAGTTGCTAATGGTATGTTTTAATGGTCAAGGAATCTAAAAATGTAGTCAAAATAAATGTGGGACAAATATTTATGGTGCACCCTAACCTCTCCGAGTGCTTTCTAGTTGCTCTTGTTACATTCACATTAAAATACTTTAGTTACACTTCGCTCAGTATACGGCACTTAAACTGTTGGGAGTGCAAATCCCAGTAGCGTTTTCTAAGCTGCTCACGAAGCCGTCATCCAGATTTATCGGTCTTTCATTCTTAAATCAGAAGATTTCACATTTAGTGCAGGAGGGTCGTCAGAGCTTGGTGCTGATCTTCAAGATTTCTGCTGAAGCCCTTGATAATGTTTCTAATAAAAGAAGAAAAAGAGGAGGTAGAAGAACATCATCTTTGTACATATACTTTAATACTGTGTGTTTGTAAGTACCTGCAGGTTGTTCAGGTGCGTCTGGCTGCTGCAGTGAGGCTCATCTGCGTCATTTTGGTAGAAAACCGAGCACAGGCTGCAGAAATAAGCCGGCACCACAAACTCTGTCCCTGTTGGAGATTAAAAAGCCTTAAAATCAATAAAATGTGGTGAAATCTTTAAATTGATTATATGAATAAAGTTCTGACACGCATGACCCACCCGTGAGGTTGTCGGGTTTGAGTTCTGACTGTTTTGAGCCGTGAGGAGACCCAGAGCGAGTTCGCTTTGATACAGGTCCAGCGACCTCCCGCCTCTGTTTACTCAGAGCTGAAGGACAGAGAAAGACCGCCGTCAGGGAAAAGCAGCAAACTTTTTTTATTAACAATCTCTTTCTTGTATTTTCCACAAACAGTCTACAAAGTAGAGCATAGAAATGAGATATCAAACATAAAATAATAATAATAATGATGATGATGATTAAGGCGGATCAAAAACATATCAAACAGATGAAGAAACCAACAAATCAACAATCTAACAAGAAGAAGGAACAGCAGAAGGAAAAAGTAAGTAAATAAATAAAATAGAACAAAATAATAACAATGATAATAATAAAAAATATAATAATACTAAAAATAAAAAAGGATAAATAAATAAGTAAAACAAATTAAATTAATCCCTTACAACCAGTCCCTCCCACCCGGGCAGGTATCTTTCAAGACAGATTTTTCTGTAAGTTTTGTCCTTCTGTGGTGAATATTTTGTAAAACTACTGCTGAGGAGAAGATTTGTGAAAACACAGTCTTGGTGTCTCTGTGTGGACAAAGAAAACAGCATTTTGGGCCTAAAATATCAAAGTCCGACATCTGCACAGATGATTGTCACTCTATGGGACATACTCACTGTTGTTTACATATGTTGCAGGTACGTCCACATGGAACAAGCTCAAGAGTATCTGCGAAAGTTTTGGGAGCCTAAAAGCGCTTTTTTTTTTGTGATCTACTTTTTTATCGAATTTAAACATATATCATATAACAAGAACAAGAACAAATACAAATGTGAACTATCTACAAGACGCCATTGCCATTTAAAATAAAATGAAAATAAACATATGTAATAAATTAACAAAATAAAATGAAAAGGTGTGTGTTTGGTGTGTGCAGCTCCCAGTTCATAATTTAGTGATTACAACTGATCAATAAAAAGCGGATTTGTGAGAGTAGTGATCAAAGAAACCCAAGTTTGTACCGTGGATACCCGGGCCTTGTTAATTACAGCCAGCAATCTTTCTATAAGAGAGATGTCACTAAAATGACTTAACAATTCGGTTATCGTTGGTGGGTTAGCAGAAAACCAGGAGTGAATTATGGTCTTTTTAGCAGCTGCAATTAAACTAGTATTGTCTCTGAGGTTGAAATCATCATTAAATAAGAGTAAAGAGGCATCTTTTGGAATTGGGAACTTAAGAACATCTTCTAGACATTCAGTGATTTTGAACAGAACAGTATGTGGACAGGGAGATTTTAATAACAATAGGAGGAAAACATCAGTTTTTAAAATTACTTGCCTACATATGGACATACAGGGTTCCCACTCTTTTCCATAAATCATTTTCCAGGACTTTTCCAGTGTCACAAAATCAGATGAAGTTAAAGTACTGGTGTGGGCAATTCTCAGGTTAATATAGTCTCCTAAAAAACAAGATTAAAGGTTGATGACCAATATCTCTAGCTAGCTCCACCGTATCAAATTGAACTTAAAATGTATTTATTTCTAACTCTCAGGCATGAACATTTGCTAGCTTTCTTTTTAGTCTGGCTTTTATGTAGTGTCTCACTATTATAAATTTACAGTTTATGCTTATTTTTTTAAGGTTTGTTTAAGTAGCCTAAATTTTATTTTGCCATTTTTTTTAAATTTCTTTCTGTCACCATTGTTTTGAGTTTTTATATTTTATTCCTTAACTTGCATTAATTTATCTACTCATATTTTATGGCTAAGTGTGAATTAGTTACCAAGGTAGAAGGAAGATAAGTCATTTTCCAGGACAATTCAAGCTTTTCCAGGACATTTTACTTTTTTCCTGATTTTCCATATATTTCCATGACTGGAAAATTGGTCAATCATTTTCCAGATTTTCCAGGTTTTCCAGGACTCGTGGGAACCCTGACATAACCTGAGTGAGTGCTACTTGGCTGACAGCTGGTGCTTGTGGAAAGCCCTGTTTCGTTGTTGCTTGATCTCATTTACGCTATGATATTTGTTTAAAATGTCCCACCATCTCTTCGTAGTGAGGTCTTTATTGTCTTTGTTTCGGTAAAAGCTTCAATTCCTGATCATACCAATACCTTTATTATCCGCTCTGCTCCTGTCTTTTGTTTGCTGCTCTTGCGACTTCACATTTTTCCCTCTGGTAGACTTTCTCACTGTTACAACAAATAATGAAAAGGTTTCAAGTTGAGCTGAATGATCAGAGTCCCCTAATCAACAGTAAAGCTGAAGATGCTAAAGATGTTTTTAAAACACTTTTAGAGCATGTTGGTGTTACCAGGGCTCTGCACAGTCTTCGGTCTGAGTTGGCCTCTTGTTCTGAACGTTGAAATGTCCTCTCTCTCCACATCTTGGATCACAGCTTTTTAACAAATTGAAAAATAAAACAGGCATTGTGGACAGCCAGACACAGCATGAAATAATTACATTAGACATTAACTAAGAAACGTATCTGGGATTTTAAAACTGCAGACAGTACAGTTTGTTTCTGGATATAACTGAACCAAACTTGCTCTGACACACTTCCAAATGCACAATCTGACCAACTGTTACCTGCTTCAGCATCATGTTGGCGTTGTGAAGATCTCAAAGTTTTCCTCACTTGCTCCTCATTCTGCTTCCCCTCATGTGCAGCTTTAGTTGAAGTCACTGAAATCTAAAAAACCACACAGGACAGCATGAGACCCAGAGTCTTCAGGATTTAATGCCTTTAGACCCTGACCGTCAAATCCCTTGAAAAACCTATAAGTATCATGTTTGACTCTGGAACTTTACCTCTTGGTCCTCCTGACTGAGGGGGAGCTTCTTGAGACTCTTTCTTGTTGGCATACTCTCCTCCATTATTATAACATCCTCAGAGGTCCTTTCCCGTTTTCCTCTGGTTGATCTTGTCGTGGCTGTTGGTCCTTCATTGGCTGAGTCTAACATTGGTTCTGTAGCCTTTTCTTCCTTTGCTGGTGTTTTTGTGAAAACTGTTCTGTTATTACCCAGAGTAGTTCCTCTTGTGCTTCTTCGAAGAGAGCTTTCTTTGGCTGAAGCTGGTCCTTCTTTGTCAGAATCTACAGTCTCGCCTACTGCTCGTCTGTCTTGTCTATTTGGTGACTCTTCAGCACTTTTAGATGCTTCAGTTGCTGGATTGCCTCTCCTTGGAGGTCTATAGTCCTTTCTTGCTGTGGTATTCCATCTCTTGGACCTAAGGTGCTTAGTTTCAGTCTCAGTAACCTTTGGCTGATCTTCGTCTGAACTGACAACCAAATATATGTCTTCCGTTCCCTCATTTTGACATATTTGCACACAGAGACTTTCTTGGTTATCCTCTCTTTCAGTCTCATTATCACTGGAATCCAATACGACAAAGGGTTCTTGTTTGACACCATCACAGTCTGGATTTTTTGAGTCCTCTTTGTTTTCACTCCCATTTCCGATTCCGCTCTGAGGGTTTTCTGCTTCATAAGACCCTGTTAAAGGCTCTTCTAATTTGACTTTTTGCTCTTCTTGCTCTGGATTCTCCCCATCTCCCTGACTGCTTGGAGGTCCTTTGCTCCGCCTGTCCATCTCTTCAGGAAAATCCTCATCTTTTGTCTCTTCTCTCTTCACTATAATATCTTTAATTAAAGATTTATCATCAGATTCATCTGGAACGGCATCTTCCACAGAAAGGTGCTGTAAATTAGAGCTACCCTCTTGGACAAGGCCACCATCTTCAGTCTTGATGTCTATTTTCTTTTGCTCATCTGGACAAGCTCTGCCTTCAACCCAAACATGGTCTTCAACCTGGCCCCTCTCAGATACAGTCACTTGAGACTCAGGACTTTCCTCCTGACGAAGGACGGAGGGAGTTTCAGCTGACCCCTGAGGACAAGAACTGAAGGCCTCACTGGTACTGGTCGAGGATGTCCATGTGGCAGGGGGTTCGGTGGATTGAGGCAAGACTTGGCAAGGCAACTCAGGACTTGTTTCTTTGACATGATCATGAGCTTCATCAAAAGGAGCATATCTAAGCTCCTGCTGGTCGCCAAAAGTATAGGTGCGTAAAGAATCAGTATCATCTGTGGTAAAATCCTGACCCTGGAAAAACAGAAAATAAGTCACCAAGACGGTGCAATTATTGTGTTGTTTATCAGAGTAATATAGTTTGTTGAAGTCAGAGGTCCCCGACCTTTCCTGTCCCAGAGGCTTTTTTGTAATATAAGACAGGGGTGTCCAAACAGCAGGTGATGGGACATACTCACCAGATCTGTGCATTGGCCCACTGTGTCCTTGATGGTTTTGAGCATGTCCTTGTCCATCGGAGGGGGCTCATATTTGCCTCTGGTCATGTCCTTTGATTCAAGGTTGATATGGGCATCACCAATATCATTCATGCGTTGTTTGAGGCTCTCCAAACTAAAATACAGAGCAAAGGGATTGGTCATAAAGGCTACAGATTGGTAAATAGAGGTCACTGTAGGCAGCGAGCCTTTCAAGCCACTTCCAGACTGGGACAAGAATGAGTGAAAAGTAAGAATTTGTACTAATCATGGACACATGTTTATCTACTGGTTTATTTTTGGGGGGGATCGACAGAGCATATGCAAACAGTCTTCCAATACATGCATCACAGTGTTCGTAGGGATTGCTTATCTGTTTTGTTTATGAAACATTTAAAAGTATTTTTAACGTAGGACCTTTAAGCATTAAAGCTCTTTGAATACAAGTTCTTACTTATGACCAGGTCTAATGTTTGAGGTGTAGCGCCAATGAACAGAGTTTCAGCTGGTGCAAAATCTGAGAGTTCTGAATTATTCAAAGAATTTTGAGACTAATCTCAGAATTCTTCCTTTAAACTCCGGATTCTAGCTAAAATTTTATAGTTTTTGTGTTTTTTTTTCCAGAATACTGATCTTAATTTCAGTATTCTGACTTTTCTCATAATTATGCATTTTTCTCAGAAGTCTGACTCCAATTTCAGGATTTTAATGTTTTCTGCTTTATCTGACATAATCACAGAATTATTACCTATTCCCAGAATTCTGGCTTAAATTTCAGGAATTTGTACACTTTCTAAAAATTCTGACTTTATTCAGAAAATTCAGACTTTTTTTTTTTTTTTATGTATTTTTTGAGCATTTTTGTGCCTCTATTGATAGGAGAGAGTGACAGTGGATAAGCTTGTGAAAGGGGGTGAGAGAGTAGGGGGAGACACTCTGCAAACTGGCCACAGGCTGGATTTGAACCCGGACTGGCAGAAGTACGTACATGGGACAAGTATGGTTGCTAACCACTCCGCCAAACCAGCACGAAAATTCAGACTTTAATCTCAGAATTCTGACTTTTACTTGGAATTTTGTCTTTTTGTCGGAGCATGTTTTTTCTTAGAAATCTGCCTTAAAACTCAGAATTTGAAGTTTTCTCCAATTTATTAATTTTATCTCAGGATTTTGACTTTATTCTCAGGAATTATACCTCTCAGAAATCTGACTTTTTCTCAGAATTCTGACTTTTTCCCAATTGTCTGACTTAAATTTGAGAATTCTGGCTTAGACCTTTTCTCAGAATTTTTACTCAGAATTCTGATTTTTTCCTCTGAGTAATGTTTTTTTCACAGGCTTTAAAAAGTTTAAGCTCTAAATATGTTTCAGTGGCCCCAGTCTTCTTTCATATAGACTGAGTAAAAAATATAATCAATGTTTTACTTTGTTTTAACGTTACACAATTTAAGATGAAACATACATCCTTTACATCAAAGTCACAACCTAAGTTATAACTTAATTAGTTTCAGTGTAGGCTTTGGTGTGGATCTTACACCAGAACTCAAGAGAGAACTTGCACATCGATGGTGCAACAGGCTTCTGGGCTTGAAGTAAGACTTAGAACTGAAATGGCTAAACACATCCTTGTCCTGCGTCTTCAAGTCTTTCCTTAAACTGACAAGAAACTAACAGAAAATTTAAATACTTACGTCTCAAAATTTACAACTTGACTCCTAAGGACAGAAAAAGGGGGACTTGGTAAGAATGTAAGGACGGATCATTTCTAAAAACAGAACAGCACCAACTCCACCATTTTAGATACGTAAGACATACCAAGCCGGGTCATCATTGTAAGAGTTGGGGTAGAGGTCGTTGTATGTCTCCATCACTTTGGTAACACAGCTGGAGTCAGTCAGCTCAATGCAGATCTGAAGAGAACAAGAGTCATGGACAAAGATTGGAAAAGCAACAAAACTGTTTTTTCATGAACTGTGAAACCTCAACTTTAGTCATTTAAGAGGGTTTGGCTATTTACACTAAACTCTGACTGACTCAAGAATGATCTTTGGGTCCAAGGTTATCTGACCTTCAACAGGGAGTTTTCATCTGACTCGTTGGCCTAAATCGACAACAGATCTCCAGGTGTGTTATAGAAGGTCTTCCATGTGATATTCTGCATGCCAAAAGTACTGAAAACCTTTTTTCAAACAAACGTCTTTGGAAAGTTGGAAGACAATCCTAATCCAATGTGACATATGGATACAAAAGCATAATGCCTTTGACCAGAGTTACCAAATTCTGCCTGTGATCCTTCAGGACTTCCAGATACGGACCGACAAACCAAATGGACATAGTTGTGGTGGACAAACACAAGAAGGAGGCAGTGGTAGCATATTTAGCAATCTCAAGTGACAGTCCAGGAAAAGGAGCAGAAGAACTTTGACAAATACCAGTGACTAGAGAAGGAGCTAGAGAAATGGCATGGAGTAAAAGTCACAGTGGTCCTTGTAGAAGAAGGAGTACTCGGCGCTGTGGCCCCCAAACTGGGAGAGTGGCTAAAGCAGATTCCAGGAACAACATCAGAGATAATCATCCAGAAAAGCACCATCATAGGAACAGCTAAAATGCTGTGTAGAACCCTGAAACTTCCAGGCCTCTGGTAGAGGACCCGAGCTTGGAAGAAGGAACAAGAAGAACCACCCAAAGGGGCAAGTCAGGAATTTATATTATATGTTTGTACATAGATGGATTGATCTATAAAATGGTGGACTGACAGGTTGATGGGAGCAAAGAGTGAGACAGCAGAGGTTCATATAAGGAGCAGGGCAAGCCCCAATAAAACACAACCTTTGACTGCCAAAACCTTCAAGTGACTTTACAAAATCAAAGTCCAAAGTCACTTATAGGAAGTTAACTTAGAAACTATGCATATGTCCCTGACTTTCATCAATAGGAAGCATAATAATAAGCCATAGTTTTTCAGCACTCAGATGTGAAAACTGCAGGTCTGTGGTTACCCTGTTGCCAAGCGGCAGGTAGTTGACCAAAGTCGTGATGGATGCCACCATTTTTAAGACCAGCCTGATGATGTCCAGAGACACCTCAGAGACCTCCACACACAGGAGACGCTCCTCCAGAGACGTCATTTCAGGGTTTCCCTGGGGAGAAAGACAGAGATGCTGTTCAGGACTGCAAATACAGAGACATACACTTAAGTATGAGAAATTAAGACAAAAGAAAGATTCGTGACTTACAGCGTTGCTCCAGTGCATCATGCTTTTGTACATCATCTCCTGCAAAAAGAGTTACAGATTTACCCATGTTAATCAGATTTATCATAAATTCTCATATTTGGTGTATTTCTAACAAACAACCTGGTCCAGTTTCAGTGCATTAAAAGCTCTATTAATAAATCAAGTTGAGGTCAGTTAAACATGCATCTAAAGGAAGCTGTTTATCACTACCCAGAGCTGGCTCTGACCAATTTGGTGCCCTTGTCAAGATTTCAGCCAGTGCCTCTTGCACTGCACCCAAAATGAAAAATACATGTTGGCTCTGTGATTACCTGGCAACAGGTCCAGGGTTTACCTGCCTTCTCACCCAATATCTGCTGAGTTAGGCTCAAGTCCCCTGTGACCCCGGGGACAAGCAGTATAGATAATGAATGGATAATATGGGGTGCCAGTGGTTCCCCCTACAGCTGGCACCCCTAGCATCTGCCTACACTGCCGATGCCAAGGGCCAGCTCTGACAATACCAGCAAGTTAGTTCAAAGTGAGTTCAAAATGCTGGTTCTTCCTGGAGACTTGTAAATCCAAGGTTTAATACGGGTTAGGGTCCATCAGCACTGAAGGCCCCTCTCTCAATTTCCTGGGCCAGTGAAAAGTAATGCCACCTGAGCAGGAGTTTTCCAGCTACTTAATCCTGAAACTAAATTTAGTGGTTTCAAATGTTGAAATCCAAAATGTGCCTTAAAAACATAGTTCCTAGTCAGTGTAATACATTACACATAAAAGAGAAATGGGAAGCTGAATTGAATATTGACTTAGAGCCAGATGTGTGGACAGAAATATGTACTGAAGCCCATCTCGTGACCAATGCCAATGTTTGGAAGGTGTTCAAGTGGAAGGTCATTAGCTTCTTTTTAAGACACCAGTTATAGCTGCCATATTCATACCAACACATTCAAATAATTGCTGGAGGGAGTATGGGACAGATATCGGGAATTGATAAGGTGGCACTACTGGGGGTGATACCTGATGGCATAGAGGGATATTGTTAACTGCAGCCATTAAATGCATCATGATCAAATGGCTAAAACCAGACCCCCAACAGACCATATGTGTGCTAAAAAAGTATGGGAAACATATAAAATGGAAAAGATCATATACTGTTTGAGACTTCAAACTGACATTTTCATCAAAAGGTAGAGCACAGTTGGCCCTAATGGCCATAATTCTGCAATAAGACCACCCATACCTCCACATTGTGGAAGATTGCAGAGAGTTTATACCAGAACACACTACACAACCACCTTCTTGGATTTCTCTCTTTTCTTCTCTTTCCCTTTCCCTCCTATCATATATTTCCTGATTCTGTATTCCCTATCATCCCCTTTTTATTTATTAATTTATTTTTGTTTATTTATTATTATTATTTTCCCTTCTAATTAAATTAATTAATTGATTTATTTAATTACTTATTTTATGTATATTTCTACTAAACAATTGCCTGGATTCAGCTGGAAATTGTAAAAGAAAGTGTTGAAGGAAAAAACTCAAATGTTGAAATGTAAGTTTTATATGTGCTACCAGTTTTGCAATAAAAATAAAGTTAAATTAAAAAAAACATAGTTCCTTAGGAAAAATCCTTCAGTGGGAAAAGGCCAAAGGCACCAAAACCCCCAAAAGTGAAGCTATACATTCTGCAGTCCACCAAGTCAAGGTGGGGCTGTGTGTGGAAACTCAAGTGGGATCAGGGTTAACTGTACCAGACTGGATGCAACCAAACCAGACACTGGTCCGTCTCGGTGCTTGACTCTGGACTTTGACTATTCATACGCATGAACATTTTCAGCATGAATCCCCTTTTCCTGTTTCTTCACTCAGTCTATATTTCTTTTGAAGTGTCATTACCTCACTGGAGTCTGGATTCATGGTTTCCGTGACAAGGTGTGCACCCAGTAATGTCTTTTTGAGTAGAATCTCTCTAGTGCTGACGTCTTTGAGAAAACTGTGGCATGAAGTCCGATCAGGGAAGAAAACGAAGGCCTGGAGGTGAAAATGGGACAATCAATTATGAATGATAATGTAAAATCTTTAAAACATTGATTCCATGAATAATTCTGGCTGTCAGTCAAACAACTTTCATCTTCTTACCCTCCTCTGTAGTGGTAAGACTATCACGTTGTAGTACAAGGTGTGAAGAGTCTGTTTGGAGAAGTTTGGCCACACCAACTTTGCAACGTCCTCGTGCTTGTAACCTTCTTCCGGAAGACTGGTCAACATGACGGTTTGGCAGTTCGGGAACTCAGCACACGCTGACTAAATAAAATCAGAAGCCCTGTGTTAGTTATATTTGTTGTTGGTTGCACTTCAACACGGATGTGCTTATTTTAGACAGAGGAAGAGAAGAGTTCTGATTTTTAAAGAAAGGTGTCAGGGTTTAACCTGGAGGATGTAAAAGTGGGGTTGATGGGGTAGAGATGAGCAGCCACCTACATCCTTGATAAGCAAAACCAATACAGGACTCAAAAAACTGCAGTCCCTCCAGATTCCTCTTACAGCTGGCTGCAGAAGCATCAGGAAATGTACACACTTCATGTTCAAGAGCCCATTTTTACAGCAGAGGTAAACATGTTAAGTGCCTAATTTTAAAATATGTTGCAGTTTGTTCTTATATAGCACAAGGCGTGACGTAAAATGCAGGGCAGCATGGTGGTGTAGGAGGTATGTAAGTGCCCCTGTTTTAAAGCAAGAGGGTTACTCCCACTCTCCCACTGCTTGTTGTGCACGCTCGTTCTAGCAAATGGTGACTCTAAGGGTGCTTTCACACCTATCATGTTTAGTCCTGGTTTGCTTTTAGAAAGTGCGGTTGATTTGTTATCGTGTGAAAGCTCAAATGAACTCTGGTGCAGAGCAAAGAATCGAGCTCTAGAACGAGGCTTCAGCATTCGGTTCATGAATGGCTTAGTCAAAAAAAGCTAATTTCAACTTGTTGATTAAACACAAAAATATTAACTACATAGGTGCATCCGATTTTGAAAATAAGGGGGTGACTTGGAGTGTTTCACTGTTTAACAGAGGAGCTGCTAAATCTGTACCACAGCCGCTGAAGGACCAACTATTCACAACTGTAGAAGCTTTAGCATACAAACACCATCGACATTCTGCAGAGCCTTAACACTTTCTTCCATACTTTACATCTAAATTCATTGTCGTTGAATTTTTTCTACCTTTAAGTTAAAACAGGGATACTGTGAAGTAAGAAATTCGCCGACGTAGATGCCAATTATTGGTTTAAAATATGTAATATTTAAAAATATAGGAGACAGGAGGAGAGATGTACACTTGTTTGCAGCTAAGAATGCAGCTTACCTTAAACTGGTCTGAGTTCTCGATGGTACAGAACTCTGGGAGATAAAAGGGAACACAGACACAGTAAGACATCTGATGAATCACAGTACAGGGTACATCTGGCAGTGATGAATTGTCAGGGTAATAAAGAAGACAATGTTCTTCTTACTTGGGATGTTGAACCAAGAAGAGTAGGTGGGGAACACGAAAGGGCTGGTCCTCAAACTGAGCCAAAACGGTCCATAGCTTGGTCTTGGTATGCATAGTTTCGAAAGTGTGGCCCCTTCAAATACAACCTTGCTGTCCAGCGGAAAGCCTATGGTGTCTGGTCCTTCACAAATTTAAAAAGAAAAGTAAGAAGAATACAGAACTTTAGAGAAGCTTAGGCAGGTGTGAAAACTGCTGTGAAGACCAGTGAAAGTGTCGATGGTCCATAATCGAAAGTCAAAGTAAATGAACAGGAGATAAATCTAAACTACAGCAACATTTGGTGTGACCCCCTCCACACCTTTGAAATAGCATCAATCCCTCTAGAAACACTTCTTTGAAGGGACTCTGCAAGAAGGTTGTTCCAAACATCTTGGAGAGATAACCACAGATCTTAAATGCAAGCCGGCTCAAATTCTTAATCAAGTCTTGACTTCATCATTTGCAACCAACGCTTCAAATTTATAACATGAGTAAATGTTATTTCGAAGTGCTGGAAGTACTTTAAGAGGTATCTCAGTACTTTTGAAGTTGAGTTGTATCAGGTACTTGAAATAGTCAGTGAAGTGGCTGAAAGGGGCAGCTGAATTATCCTTTTAGGTTTGGACAAGAGCTAAAGGCCAAGTTAGAGATCAATATACGATATGATGAAGGTATTTTCTGTGGTATCTCCATATAGATGCACAGACTCCAGGTACTAAACACAAATTTAACATTATTAGTCCACTGGGGGATGCTAAGTGAAAGAGATAAATGTGACGTTCCTTTAATCAAAGAATGACATTTTTATTACATAACAAAACAATCTGGTGTTCAAAACAGCATTTTCTATTTCTTTCAAAACACTTACTTTGAGTAAGCTTTTTGGACGGAGGTATTTTCAGCCTTAGGATTCTGTAGCTTGGAGGATCTTTCAGGAAGCTGTACCAAACTCCTAACAGGTCAGCATCGAAAATGTTGTGGAACTCTACGAACACCTGAAACATACATGCACGCACATACATGACAGGCAGCCATAACATGACAGTAAAGTCACACCAGATAATCTGTGTGAAAATTACGCCACATCCCAGTTAGACCTGTTCCAGTTACAGGCCGGTAAAGTTGGGATAGCTTCCCAGTGGGCATTTCCAGTGAAGTATCTAAAGCCCCGTTTCCACCAGAGGGTGCAGTTTGGTCCGTCTCGGTACGGCTCGCTTTTTGTGGCGTTTCCATAGCCTAAAACCGGGACAGCGGTAATAAAGAACAACACAGCCCCGCCATGTTTAAATCTCCACTCATCTTCGTGAAGATAACTCTCAAGGCTTTTTTGTTTGGAAAATGGCATCAAGATCGAGCGTCCCACGGTCTACTGTGGAGGTGCAGACCTTCCTCAGTTTTCTCGGTGAAGAGAATCGTTGCTCTTTGTTTACTGTGTCGTGTTTTCTTCTTTGTTGTATTTAATAGCCGGGTACACTGTGTCGCGCTGCTTAGACGCCGCCTACCAAGTAGGGTACGGCTGGCTGTGGAAACGCAACCAGGATCAGGCTTTACCGATCCGTCCTGAGCCAAACTGTGCCGATCCATACCGGACCACTTGGTGGAAACGGGGCTTTTTTAGCATCTCATAGAATCTTATAGAGTTCCAAGACCAACTGGAACACAGCAAAAGTGACTGAAGGCCTGTGAGCAATGATTTATAATAGCGTAGATATCGCCTGGTTTAGCCGTAGTTTCTTCAGAACTGAACATTTCTTCATTCAGTGAAGCTCAAAAATAAAATCATTTCTCAAAAAGTGGTTGTGCAACAGTTGGTGCTGGTGCCTTACAGCAAGAAAGTGTTGGTCTGATATTTCTGAGTTTCATGTTCTCTCCGTGCATGTGTGGGTTTTCCCTGGGTACTTTGGTTCCCTCCCACAGAACAAAGACATACTCGGTAGGTTCATTTGTGACTCCAGATTGCCATTAGATGCCAAATTACATCCAGTGTGAAACGACATAACTGTTATATTTTCCACATAACCTTAAAATGCTACAATCTTTAATGCACATCCCTACCTTATTGAGGAGAGGCAGGAAGTTCCTGATGGGGCAAATGTTTTTCAGAACTTCTCTGAGTTCCCTGGTCTCTGTCAGTGAAATGTCCCTGATGAAGATGATTCTCTCTAATTTCTCACCCACAGACTGAATCAAGGACAGAAGGCAAAACCATTAGATTGGGACAGAGGACAGTGATGTACAACAATAATTAGCAAGTGCAAAAAATTAATGTAAAAGTTGTTTTTTTTATCAGAGGAAAAGAAATGTTGAATGGAATTTGGATGTAAAGCACTCTGTCGTGCCTGTTTTCAACACCTTGTCAAATCTACGCTATCAAGACTTAAGGCAGTTTTGCAGGTAAAAGGGGGTCAAAGCCGGTTCCAACAAGATGTGCCTTAATAAAATCACCACAAAGTGCATGTAGTTTCTTTCATAGTGAGGGTCTCTTTACAAAGGCAACACAATATTGCACTTGCAACTTTAGTTTTTAATTCAAACCAGTGTAGTCCAGTGTTTTCGGCACTCAGAGAAGAAAAACGCCCTCAGTGTCATTCCTCTCACTAAAATTCTGGGAATTCTCCAAGTTGGAAACTTTCCATGGGAATAAAGAGAGAATTTATGGGCATAAACAAGAATAAACCTGGAATTTACAAAATTGAAGGTTGGCCCCTAACAGGGGATTTAAATAAAGTTGTGGCAAATATATTGACTTAAAGCAAGAATACCTGAGAATATCTCTGCTATTCCTCAGTCACATGCACAGATGATTTCTAAAACCTTGGACTATTGAGGCCACATCTTTGAGCCCATGGACATAAAGTGAAGCTGAAACATATGGCTCAATAAAATAACTAAAACTTGATAAAGTTTGACTTGCAAAAATCTGTTGAAATGTATTGTTTTTTCAATTGTATTTTGTTGCATGGATGTCTGCCTATAACAACATTTATTTATATATTTATGTTTAATATGATGCATTTCATCTAAATAACCCCCAATCTACACTTGATTCCCATATTTCCCATGAAAAGTTTACAATTTCAGATGTTTCCAAAATTCCCCAACTTAACTTTCAATGGAAATTTTCTGGAACGTTTCCAGAAAGTTTCCAGAAATTTACCACCCCTTTTTGAACCCTTCTCACTAACAAATCAGAATCAAAAGGGCCAGGACTTCTGCTGTTTGCTTTGTAAACAACAGTGGCAGAGGTGAAAATGAGCTGTCTCGTGTTAACAGGGGAACTTTCTCCTGGTCTAAAGCTTCTGTCAGTTTAAGACATGATTTCATGACTTGATGTTCATGTTTTCTGGGTGGCATTTCAGTAAATTTAAGTAAATATGACTCACATGGAGATATTTTAAACAGTCATACAGCTTAGACACTTGGAGGTGAACTTTTGTTACCTGGCAACAATAACCGCCACAAAAGGCGCTCTGACAGTGAAGCTGAGAGCATCTTCTTTGGGCACAAGCTCAAATTATTATCAAAGTTTACAGTGGAGCTAAAACGAAAGACAGCAGATTGATTGTGTGGATATTTTTGGTGTGTTTGTGTTTGAGAGCCTTTTACTTACATTTCCTATCAGCATATTCAGGGATTTATAAAACGGGAACTAGAAAACAATAGAAAAGATTGTTTATAGAAAAAAATTCTTCAGCAAAACATTATAAAAACTTACTATGATAAAAAATACTACAACCATGAGCCTTTAGTCTCGGCTCAACAACAAAAGTTAAACAGGAGTGCATGCAAAATCACAGATACAGTTATTTTCACAACAGGGCTTCATCCTATGACTCAGACTAATTTGGCTAATTACATGATAAACTGATTCAAAATTACTGATAAACACCACTTTCTTGGACTTTTCAGTGTTTCAAGCTCTCTTCTCACTGACTGCTGTTACCAGGAGCTGCTTTTTGCCCTCGAGTGGGCTTACCTGAAATCTCGCACACATTTTGTGACATCAGTGCACATCCTTTGTAGGATTTCAAGAGGGTCCAAGCCTCCATTTAACCACACTACTCCCCTGATTACCAATGTACAGCATCTGAAATTTAATATCTTATTTCTGATAACCACAATTTTAAGCTTATCTGCCCATAATGGTATTTTGTCAATAATATTGTGCATTCCCATTTTGTAGCACAAACTAAATAGATGTGTATCAACAAAAAAGCATAAACCAAGGTGATATGCTCCTTTCAACAGAAGGGAAAGGGCTTTTCTATATTCTGTAAGTTCTTGGACCTATTACCAACCAAACAATAGAATCAAAACAGACGATTTGTGCAGACAGGCTCAGAGATGCTCACCAGATTCATTGAGACGCTGAAGTTTGTTGAGAAGAATTTGAGTTCAGACCCTTTAAAAATAATGGGATCCTGTTTGGCAGCAGTGATCATGTTGAACGCACTCTCTGGTGTGGGCATCCAGACAAAGGCCTGAGAAACAAAATGATGAAAATGATAGAGTGTAGAGTGAAGAGAGTATCCTCCCTATTCCATTATAAACTGCTCATGGGGAGGTTAAGACCCTAAAATTAAGTGTTACCACCAAACCAAGTGTCAGTATATGTTGAAATATTGCATAAAAGGGACGGCAGTGTGTAGATGGAGCATACCATGTGAACCTGAGGAACAACGTAGATGTTGTGGACTCTGTGTTGATACCCGAATGGAGTGAGCAGCTCGATAAAGTCATCCTCGGTGTAGGACTTGCCGTCGGACTCCCACCTGATGAGCATCTAAATGAATGTGAAACAAAGAAAAAGATGATGGTTTAACATGAGATTAAGAAAAGTATTCAGACATCTCTACAAACACTTTGTAGGTTTTTGAGATTCCGAGTCAAATGTAAGACTTGTGGAGTCTTTCAAAAACGATATTCTGTATAATTTTTACACCTAAAAGCAAACATCATACCATAGCACCACCTAGTGGAGAGAGGCAGTATTGGCTCTGACATTAGTCACAAGGACAGAGGTATAGAAGCTAAGCTATAAATTGGTACAGCTTGGGCGACTGACTCTGTGTAATTTAAATAATGCTGAGCAAAAACAAGGCACAAAAAGGCGTACAAAAACTACAGGCAGTATTCAAAACCTTTACCAAACTTTTTTTAGGCACTACTTTGGTACTTAAACTACCAACACCACAGGGGAATGATGTCACACTGATAGGTCTAATCAGGGGACTGGGGGAATCAACCATTTCTTACAGCTACGTTTGTTGTTACACATATGGTGTGTTCCAGTTGATCTTGGAACTCGAGCTTTACGAGATGCTAATTAGTTATGTCCCTTGAAATGACCCCTTTGGTCGGAATTACCCACTGGGACATTGGACAATCTTCAGCTATCCCGACTTTACCAGCTTGTAACTGGAATGTGACATAATTCCCATTTCCCCAGTTCAAGTTGGAGCACATCAATAGAAGTGCTCATGAGGAAAAGACATAAAACTTTCTGAGGGCCTGTCCACACGAAGATGAAAATTCTTTCTTTCTTTCTTTTTTAAGTTTTCTGTAAACACGGTAGTAGGTAGTGTACATGCCAGGCCTGTAAGGGGCGCCATAACACTGCCACAGACATACACAAGAACCAGAGAAGAAGACATGGAGCATATGTATGTTTCTACTGCAGGAATGCAAGGGCAGCATTTCAATATGAATTCACTCTGAAACTCATCTCCTTGTGGATGACCCAAAAGGTGTTTAATAATATTATAATATGGGCTTTTTAAATTTTAGAATAGAGATGACTGACCTTTGATGACTTCCCAGGTTTGCAAATGAGTGACCCTGTGAAGGAGAAGCAAATATAAAAAAGAGAAATATTTGTCAAATTAGTTGGAATAGGTGGAAATCAGCTTCAGAAAATAAAGAGACTGTTTGACTTACTAATTTTGTGCCTGGTAAAGTTGTCCTGGAACTTCTCCCCCGGGGTCAGGTGTGTATTGTCTGATTGTGATTGAAAAATAGAAGAGAAAGATCAATAAATGATGGTTTTAAATTGCTGTAAAAGTTGACATGTGGATTTATTTCCCTTAATTTCTTACCTGTCATTCCTCCGGTCGTTGCAGGATTTTCAGAGGCTGTAATCGCAGTAGGATAAAAATTAGTTCATGAAAGACACCCCCTATGGTAGAAATGAGTCTTGAAGTTCATCCAATGGTATTTTTTTCTTGTTGTGATGGTATTTCTTTGACTATCTTTGAATATGTTCAATCTAAATTAATAAGTTTGACGGGTAGTTTATTCATGTTATTTTAATTGTGTAATGAATTTGACAAATTGACATGGATTTTGTCAAACCTAGTAACAGTACCACTACAGGCAGAGCTTGACCAAGGGTCAGTCATTTAATTTCTTATTTAAACCAGTTTTAAACTGAATTAATAAAACAATTTAACTGTATTGACAAAAACGAAAGTAAATCCATAAACAAACGTACAACATGCTGAACTTGAACTTGGGGGTGTCCAGTGGATGTCCTGGTCCACGTCCACTTCGTCGCCCACCTGTGTCAGCCTGATAACTCTGTGACCTCGATTCAGGTAACTGTGCCAACCTCTAAACCGTTTGGCTTGTATGACAGACTCAAACTGGATAAAGAGCTGAACAATGAAGAGGGAAGTATGAGACTGGCAGGAAATCTTCTGCAGAGTAGCAGCTTGTTGTTTAATTTGTACCTTGTTAAGGATGGGCATGAAGTTTGAAACATGACCAAAGCTTTTCAGAGCTTCCCTGAGATCACTGACTTCCTTTGACGAAATGTTGTAGATGAGGACGGTTCTCTCTGCATCACCATAACCTGGCTGAAAAAGGACAAGAAAATTAACTAAATGAGAGACACAAGAACACTGGACTACTGCCTTGCACATGTTTTTGTTACAACACTGGCAGCAGACACTCCGGTATAGAATTCCTACAGTGAGCTAGCTAAGCTAGCTACTGTGCTCCTTAATGCCAATGAGCCCTTATACACAACTTTTAACATTGTCAGTGATGACTGATGACACCAGGTGGAGGTTTATCTACAAATTTCAAAGGTGAACATCTTTTTTTCTCCCAGTGTTTTCACTAAATGTAATAAAACAATGAGTGTTTACCACTTTTTGAGGTGCAGATATTTGAGCTGTCCATTTTTAACTAATATTACACCTTATACTACATTCTAACGCTAATCGATTAGCTTTGGAGAAGCAGTGATAGAAAAGTAAGTTTCTTAAATACGTATCCTGATTTGTGCATGGCATTATATTGGTCTCTCAGGTTAAATCACGCTGAAAGTCGCAAACCTCCAACCCAATTCAACAAAAAAACAAACCAGAAGGTGTATGTGTCCGTGGTTACTTACACACTTCATCACCTTCTTCAGAAATCTGTAGAAATAACACTAAAACAGAAACACAAGAAAAGTGAATTTAGACTAAAATACAGAGCAAATTCTTTCCATTGTAACTTTTAAGCTTACTTTATCCAATCCAGTTCACTTTATTTATGTAGCACATTAAAAAAAAAATAAAGTTCACCAAAAAGCTGCACAGTGACCCTGAAAATCAGATTACATTGAGTTTTGATGGTTTATTATTGTCATTGAGTAATGTGATTGCTTACTCTGGTCAGTGGTAATTTGTTGTGTATTATCCTGAAGTGGAGTCTCCTCCCCTTGAAGATAACGCCCTCCAGTGAGTCTTTTATCAAGCTTAACACATCAGCAGCTTCTGGCATCGTGACAAACGCCTGAAAGGGAAACCAAACAAAAAATACTCCAGCTGTCCCAGTAACTATTTCAAAGTGCTTGACTTTCATTTCAGAAGTATAAATGCAAAAAACAATCAGTTTCAGCTAGAGGTTTGATGGTTCAGAGAAAGTGTGTGCACCAAAAAATGCACCATAAAAATAAAAGCCAAGCCAAAGTTTATGTGATTGGCTGATCTCACCTAGAGATGATCCCTATCTGTATCAGCAGTAATAAAATCATTTGGACAGCCCTACTCCTTACACAAATTAACACAGACTGATATCCTGGTGCATACCATGCGTGTCTGAGGGATAACATAGAGCATGTCTTTACTTTCCAGCCCATAGGGAAAGAGTAGATCAGCGACATCATCCTCCGTGTAGAGACCGTCGTGATATGTCGGGAACCCTTCAATGAGCACAGATCTGTAATATTTCTGAAAGAAGCAAAGAAAACAAGTCTGATGAGTATGGATTTCTGCTGCCACATTCAGATAGTAGGGTCAGAATTTGGAGTAAACATCATAAAAGCTTGATGCTACCATCTCTTTATCAAAAATAATGAATGCTGTTGCTTTTGTCTCTGCCAAATGAATATATAAGCTAAACTACAGTCAGTTAAATGAAGTAAAATTTATATCTTGAGAAAAAGAAATGTTTTACAGGAACTTACTGTTGGTGTGAGGTAGCTGGCAGGAAAGCAATCTATCAAGGAGACAAAAAAAGGTCATTGTTTTGCATTACAGACACTAAATAAAGTAAAATCCAGGGTATAAGCCATTAGCAGTTAACCCCTTTTCTTCTGGAAGACTCCTAAAACAGACAGCAGCTTATATGCCACACTTAACTGTCATTAAAATGTATAAAAACAAAGTATTTTAGTATCTTATTTCTTACTAATCAGTTGTGGAAACAAGTGTCTCTCAAGATTCTCCCCGATAGTATTCCAGGTATCAGCAGAGGACTGTTTCGATGTAGGCATCTGCTCACTCGCTACAGTAACCGTTGGTTTGGTTATTACAGAGGAGACCTCAGTCGAGACAGCAGGGACCTGGACGTCTTCTGTGGGGGAGTCTTTGGTGGATGTTGAATCCATTTCGGCAGCCAAAGGACCTTAAGAGATCATACTGAATTAGAGTACATTTTTTTATTTTGAGAGAATCATTAGAAATCAAGGGAGTCTGAGATGCAACATTACACTTCGCTCTTGGTTTGGCACATCCTCAGTTTCTCGGTTCTGTTTTGTCAGCCTTGGCCACTCGGGTGCTTTTTTGTTTTCCTAACTTCTATTTCATTCTGTGGCATTTCAGGCAAATTTTACCAGAACAGCAAAGACTTATCAAGAAGAAAAATCTTTCTTTTTTATTATTGAACACTTTATTTGGTGCAGCAGGTAGTGTACGTGCCTCACAGCAAGAAGGTCGACGATCCCATTCCCGGGCTGGTTAGGGCCTTTCTGTGTGAAATCTTGCATGCTGACTCAAAACCTACCTTTTTAGTCTGGCTTTTAGCTGATTATATTTACTATTGTTGTATAATCCTATTTGTTTTAACCCTCTTAATATGCTTTATTTCTCAATTTCAGTTCAGATGTATTTGAAATTTTATTCTCTGTGAATCGATTTTCTTTCCATTAGCCTACTTTAGTAGATTTTATAATACATTTGGTTTTTGGCTATCTCATTTCACAATATTATTATTTTAAACTTTATTTTATTTACTTATTAATTTTTCCTATAGAATTTTTTTTAATCTAATTTCTTATGATTTTTTTTATTGTCATTTTAGTCTTAGCTCCTGCGTTTGCTCATTTTAAATATAGGATAGGATATCCTCAGTTTCCTAAGTAATGCTGTTCTGTTAGAACTTCTCTTAATGTCTTTGAGTGTGTGCTGTATGTGGATTGTGATTGTGGGTGGGGTTTTGTATTTTCATTGTATTCAATCTTCGACTTTTTATTTATTTTATTTTATTTATTTTATTTTTATTGTGCTACAAGAATGAACGAATGAAAAGTGCTCTACAAATAAAGTTTGATCGATTGACTGATGCGTGGGTTGTCCCTGTGCTCTCTGGTTTTCCCCCACAGACCAAAAACATGCTCATTAGGTTGCATGGTGAGTCCAAATTGCCCTTAGGTACGAGTGTGAGTGTGAATGGTTGTCTGTCTCTCAATGTGGCCCTGCAATTGGCTGGCGGCCAGTTCAGGGTACCCTGCCTCTCACCCCATGTCAGCTGGGACAGGCTGAAGCCCCCCGTCTCCCAAAAGAGGTAAGTGGTATAATGGATGTATGGATGGAATATATTTATTTAACTTTCACGCCAAAAAAAGAAAAAAAATATGTATCACAACTGATCCCACTGATGATATGGAATCAGAACCAGGACCTGTTAAGACCCAGAATAAATATGTAGAACCAGAATCTGAACTGGAATTGATAAAATAGAAGAGGAAATCAACCCTGGTGCCAAGTTTGATGGAAAACCCATCTAGCTTTAACAAACATAGGATGACCACAAGACTCCATGATCTTGACCCTAAAACTAGTCAGTTCGCACTAGCCTCCAGGTGAACAAGTGGCTGTATCTGTACATTCCGAACCCAACCCAAAAACATAATGCCTCAGGCCGTGCCTCATGAAGGCCTTAAATATCATGGTCAGTTTTGGTCTCAACACACAGACTGTGCTGATAACCAGACATACCTTTTTTTGTAGTTGTCTGAACCTTTTCATCTGGCATCCCCTTCTCCACAGCAGCTTCATCTGTCCCGCCTGCAGCCTGCTGTTGTGCCTCTGAAGCTCCAGTCGTGGTCTTTGGTTCTTGCATTGTGGATTCTGGTTCAGCATGGGTGCTTTGCTGGACCTGGGCTAAAGCTCTAACAGAGGCCACAGTTTGTGGCTGACTTTTCTCAGGTTTGACAGTAGTTGTCTCTAGCCCTTTGTCCTCAGCAGAAATCTCCACTTTTACAGGAACTCCTGATACCCCAAGCTCCACTGGTTCATCTTCTTCTTTAGTTTTGTCAAATTCTCCTTGCTCCCCCTGTTCAACAACAATCATATTTACTTCTTGAGCGACTGGGTCAGTTGTTTTTGACATCTCCAAAGATTTTTGAATCGTGGTTTCCATTGGTTCATCTTTGAGGCTGATTCCAAGTTCCACTGGTTCATCTTTGAGGCTGATTCCAAGAGCCTGATTTTCTGAATCTGCACTCACATCCTGTTCAGTTTTAACTTTTTTAGATCCATTTGTTTCAGCTCCTGACTCTGCAAGCTTGTCTATCTGAGCTCTGGATTTCTGAGTAGCTGAGGCTTTTGAAGCTAAGACTTTATCTAGATCTTTGTCCGGTTCACTTATGGTCCTGGTTGAAGACTGGTCAACTTCTTCGGTGTCTTTCAACATGGGTCCAGGTCCACTGATTCTGTTGTCTGATTTGTTAACATTGGAATTCTTTTTTGGACCTACTTCTGGTTCATTGACACTGGTATCACATTTTTCCGGTTCATTTTTTTGGGCTGGTACACAAGTGTCAGGCAGATTCCCTGGAGCTCCAGACTGGTCAGGTTTAGGTTTTTGTTTGAGGACAGAGGGATCAGACTGTTTCTCTGGAGCTCCAGATTGGTCAGGTTTAGGTTTTTGTTCTGGGACACAAGTGGCAGGCCAGTTCTTTGGAGGTCCAGACTGGGCAGCTTTGGGTTTTTGGTTAGGTACACAAGCACCTGGCTGTTTCCCTTGAGTTTCAGGTTTGTCATTTTTGGGACTTTGGTCGGGAGCATGAGTGCCAGGTTGTTTCTCTGGGGCTTCAGATTGGGCAGGTTTAGGATTTTGTATAAGGACACAAGTGGCAGGCTGTTTCGCTTGAGCTCCAGATTGGGCAGGTTCAGGTGTTTGGTTTGGTACACTAGAGTCTGGCTGCTTTCCCAGTGCTTCAGGCTTGTCAGGTTTTAGACTTTGGTTGGGCAAACAAGTGGCAGGCTGTTTCCCTGGAGCTTCAGATTGAGTAGCTTTTTGTTTTTGTTCAGGGACACAGGTGTCTGGCTTTTTCTCTGGAGCTTCAGATTGGGTAGACGTAGGTTTTTGGTTTGGAGCACAAGCGTCCAGCTTTTTTACCTGAGCTTCAGGCTTGTCAGGTTTGGGACTTTGGTTGGGCAAACAAGTGGCAGGCTGTTTCCCTGGAGCTCCAGATTGGGCAAGTTTAGGTCTTTGGTTTGGTGCACAAGCACCTGGCTTTTTTACCTGAGCTTCAGGCTTGTCAGGTTTGGGACTTTGGTTGGGCAAACAAGTGGCAGGTTGTTTCCCCGAAGCTCCAGATTGGGCAGGCTCAGGTGTTTGGTTTGGTACACTAGAGTCTGGCTGCTTTCCCAGCGCTTCAGGCTTGTCAGGTTTTAGACTTTGGTTGGGCAAACAAGTGGCAGGCTGTTCCCCTGGAGCTTTAGATTGAGTAGCTTTTTGTTTTAGTTCAGGGACACAGGTGTCTAGCTTTTTCTCTGGAGCTTCAGATTGGGTAGACGTAGGTTTTTGGTTTTGTGCACGAGTGTCTGGCTTTTTTACCTGAGCTTCAGGCTTGTCAGTTTTGGGACTTTGGTTGGGCAAACAAGTGGCAGGCTTTTTCCCTAGAGCTCCAGATTGGGCAGGTTTAGGTCTTTGGTTTGGTAAACTAGAGTTTGGCTGCTTTACCAGGGCTTCACGCTTGTCAGGTTTGGGACTTTGGTTGGGCAAACAAGTGGCAGGTTGTTTCCCCGGAGCTCCAGATTGGGCAGGCTCAGGTGTTTGGTTTGGTACACTAGAGTCTGGCTGCTTTCCCAGAGCTTCAGGCTTGTCAGGTTTTAGACTTTGGTTGGGCAAACAAGTGGCAGGCTGTTTCCCTGGAGCTTTAGAATGAGTAGCTTTTTGTTTTTGTTCAGGGACACAGGTGTCTAGCTTTTTCTCTGGAGCTTCAGATTGGGTAGACGTAGGTTTTTGGTTTGGTGCACAAGTGTCTGGCTTTTTCCCCTGAGCTTCAGGTTTGTCAGGTTTGGGACTTTGGTTGGGCCAACAAGCAGCAGGCTGTGTCCCTGGAGCTTTAGATTGGGTAGCTTTTGGATTTTGTTCTGGGGCACATGTGCCAGGCTGTCTTTCTGCAGGATTAGATGGGGCAGGTATAGGCTTCTGTTCAGGGACACAGTTAGCAGCTTTTTTCTCTGGAGCTTCAGATTGTGTTGGTTTAGGTTTTTGGTTTGACACCCAAGAATCTGGCTGTTTCTCTGGAGCTTTAAGTTTTTCATATTCAGTTTTTTGGTTAGGTGTACCACTGTCAGGCTGATTTTCTGGAGCTTCAGATTTTACAGCCACAGTTGCATCTTCAGCAACACTTTTCACTGTGGCGCCTTCTGCTGCAGGAAGCTTTTGGTCTGATGTTCCAGGTGTCTGCACAGCCATGACCATTCCTTTCATTGCAGCTGGGACATTTTCTGTGGTGTTGGAGGCATTATTGGTGGGTGCTGTAACCTTTTGTGGCACGGGACCTTAAAAAAAATCAGTCAAACAAAGTGGAATATCAGTTTTTGTAAGGCTCATCACTGCTAAGCATTTTTTTGGCCAACATTTAGCCTCCTGAACTGCAATACAAACCATTCTACAAGGGAATCAACACAATTCATCCAGCCCTATTGTATTGGCATTTTCATTAATAAAGCAAGTTTGGAGATATCTATTTATCAGATACTGACAGAATCTAATATGGTGCATTCCTGATGGTGAAGTGAAAAATCAGAGTCCAAGCTTTAGACGGTACAAAGACAGAGGGCTGTTTTATGTTTTTACTGGATCAAATAGTATGTAAATAACCCTTCAAGTGTTGGTGCAGACTTTGGTCAGTGTATAAATTCTTTTCAGACAAATATACTTACTTTGTCTTTTTACCAAGCTGACGTTGCAACCAGAAACTTGTTTCAGACAGCAGTACCAATTTCGAAAGCGTAAAGTGTCTTCAATAAACTGAAACTCTATAAAAAGCTAAAAGAACAAAGGATTAGAGTTAAAAACAACATGAGGTGAATATGAGGTACTGAGGTGACAGAAAAGACTGACAAGACAAAATCAGTTAACAGTTGCTCTTCTGTTATCGTGTTGGTACCTTGTTGAGGATGGGCATAAAGTTCGAGACTGGGGCAAAGTCTTTGAGAGCCACTCTGAGCTCCCTAGCCTCCTGCAGAGAAAGACCCCTGATGAGGACGGTTCTCTCTGCCTCATTGATCGCAGTCTGCAACAAGAACAGAAGATGGACATCTGTACCAAGACATGGTCGCTCCGCTTTACTTGTAAAGCATGGCAGAGCTGAGTTAAGACACTAGCTCCCTGCAGTAAAAATCCAAAGAGTTCTACAGTCTGCTTCTGGACTTAATTCAACACAATCTTTAGGATGCTTCAAAAACTAACCGACCCAATTGGATCTGTGTGTGCTTGTGTTGATGACTTACACAACTCATTTCCTTCTTCAGAAATCTATAAAAGTGGCCCTGGAACAAAAACATCAGAGAAACAAGACAAACTCAAAGATTAAAACTCAACATATTTGTCATTTTCTAAATCATGTCACTGCAGTTTCTTCAAACATTTTCTTCAGTTATAAAACAACATCAACACGAAGGGACTCAAAACTTCAAATTGATGATGTAGGTGTCTTCATTCACATGGATTACATTTTTTTGGGGGGGGGGACAATTAATTCATCCCTGACCAATGTTGGCTCACTGTAGTGATGTGTCGGTCACGAACGTATGGGGTTTAGAGCCAGCTCTTGAAGTGAACGTTAGGAGCTGGCTCTTGATTGGGAGACCCTTTTTATTCTTCAAAACGCAGAATGATGAGGGGCAGGGTTTACAAACACAACACACATACAGGAGGGAGGGAGACGAGAGGGAAAATGAGCAGGAGCAACTGTTAGGCCAAAGGAGCTAAGAAAATGAGCGGCCGGAAACAGAGTAAAATTTGGACTCATTTTCATGATGTTGACCACGCAATGGCAGAGTATAGAGTATGCAGGATTAAAATGACATATCAAGCCTGCTCCAGGACAACATAAAACTTTAAAAAGGAATTTGTTTGTCATTCCAGTCCGCAATTACATATGAATAGAAAAAAAACAATGAGGTCCCAGTATTAGCCAAACAGATATATAAAAGCAATAACTAGAGATATAAAAGCAATATCAACAAGTAAAGTGGCTCAGTAGGTCTATACAGTAAGGTGTATTGAGGTAGTAGTCCATCTTTTCTGTTTAGTTATTATCAATGTTGTCATTGGCTACATTTACATGCAGTCAATAAAGCTTTCATAACCGGAATATTAGCATTAACCCGGTTGCGTGCAGCCATGTAAACACCAAAAAACCTTTTGAAAAACCGGAATATGCTCATATTCCAGTTTTTAAAAACCCGAAAATCACTCCTGGGTTACTCCTTTTTCTAACCTGAATATTTGGTCATGTATACGCCGACCGGGATATCCTCATCGAAAGGAACATTAAGTTGTGTTCTGCGCATGTTCTTTTCGCAAGGAATCTTGGTCTTTTGAGTACAGGAAATACTTGTTGTAACATGGCACAGCTCCGGCTCGATTTCCTAATTCTTCACGTTCTCGCCTCCATTAATGAAGAAACTGACAAAGAATTGTGTCAAGTACTGGTGGTGGGTCAGTACCAGCACCAAAGCGCAAACGAAGCCGGCTGTTAGCTGCTCCAAGCTGTTCATTATCCGCCGTGCTGCTGCTGTTGTTCTCGCTGCTATTGGATACAGGAAGAAGAAGCAGAAATAATGCGCATTACGCCATGACGTTCTCCGTGCGTCGCTGTTTTGTTCATGATACCACGCTTAGAGGAATAACCCTGTTTGCTCACGCATGCAAACTGGGTTATTGCCAATGTTTCAGAAAACTGAATATTGATCTTAGCCCAAATATTGACTGCATATAAACGTAGCCATAGCTGTGATTGCACATATAGTGTCCATCTGAATTCTGATTTTATTTTTTCATTTTGTTTTACACAATTAAATGTATATTTTGTTGTGTGATACTGTAAGTTTCTTTATAGTTTCACTTTAAATTTGTCTATAAGTAAAGCTAAAAGTTTAAAATATTAAAAAGTTAAATGTTAACAGTTTAAAGTTTGTTTTTGTTCTTTATAATTTTTTTGTTTGCAGCATGCTTTGTAGTTATTAATAAAGTCCCATTAATAAAATAAAATTTAATGTAATACATGTCTTTTACATTATTAATTCATTTTGCACACAATTTTACATAACTGCTATGCATCAAAGCACCAAAAAAATCTGAAGAGCAGCTTGAGAGCCAAAAGAGTCACTTCTCCAAAAAGAGCCAGAATTCCCATCACTAGCTCACTGATATGTCAGCTAAGCCCACCATAGCCTTACTAACCTCTGGATTTGCAAACAAATCTTTGTAATCCATAACAATCACCAATATATAAACAAAAAAACAAACAATTTACACTCAACAGAGCAGAACAATCTGTGTCCATACCGGTGTTGGCGTGTAGCGCTTCTGATGCAGATCAAAAATGAGCCTCAGTCCTCTGAAGTAAATGCCTTCATATGCTGAGTTTCTCATCAGGTAATATGCATGCTCGTTACTGGACAAGGTGATAAATGCCTGAAAAAGAAAGAAAATGCAACATTAAAACTTTTAATTATTTGTTTGAGAACTGTTAGACTCCTGTAAAGGGATAGTTCAGGTATTTGTTGAAGTCGGGTTGCTTAAGGCTAATGGCACTAGTAAATCAATCAATCAATCAAACTTTATTTTTATAGCACTTTTCATACAATGTTTGTAGTACGAAGTGCTTTACATAAGAAATAAAATAAAATAAAAGAAATAAAATAAAAAGTAAAAAATTGAATACAATGAATATATAAGACCCCACCCACCCTCTCAATCCACATACAGCACACACACACACACTTACTCACACACACAGAGACATCAAGATTAGATTCTACCAAAAACAGAATTAGAGGACTGCAGAAACTCCATCTGGAATAAAAAATGGGGAAACACAGGAGCTAACACTAAAATGATACTTAAAAATCACGATAAGAAATTGGATAAAAATGACCATAGAGAAAAATAAATAAAATAAAATTTAAATAAATAACATGGTAAAATGAGATAGCCTTACACCAAACGCATAATAAAATCTACTATGGTAGAATAATGGAAAGAAAATCAGTTAACAGAGAATACAATTCCGAACAATAAATCTGAACTGGAATGGAGAAATGCAACAGATTAAGAGGATTAAACAAATAAAGTGATAAGAAGAAATAATAATAAATATAATCAGCTAAAAGCCAGACTAAAAAGGTAGGTCTTGAGTTTGCTTTTAATTGTGATTCCTACTAAAGCAACTGGCCAGCTCTGCCCCTGAGGGGAGATACCCGGTTTGGACTCTAGGCGATACATAACAGTCAATAGTGCCACCAAATGCCTCTTAATTCCGCCACTTGTTGGGTGAAACAACTCAGATGTGAGTGTTTCCAAAGGGGAGGAAAAAAGAGCTGTATCTGATCCTCTAGAGATGAAATTCAGAATTTTATTATTAAACTTAAATCAAATTCTTGCTTAATAGGCACCAAAGACATAATGTAATCGGTCAAACACATGGACATGGGACCTTTAATTGACAGCAGAAACATGTGATCCAATACCAAACTGATACTGAAGAATAACCTGATGCCTACCATGCGGGCCTGAGGGATAATGTAGAGTCCGATGTCTTTATTGATAAGCCCGTATGGGTAAAGCAGCTGGGCAACATCATCCTCTGTGTAGAAACCATCACTGTACATTGGAAGCCCACACATGAGAAGCTGTGTACGATTTGGAATCCTGTTCTGGACAAGGAAAAGGAAAAGTAATGTTTTAGATTTGGAAAAAGGAATAACAAAATCCATGTCATACAGGAAGTAGAAACAAATAAGACCGAAGGTATAAAAGCTTCTTAAAGCTTTGGAGAACCCTGGTCATTACCAAGACCAAGTAAAGGGTCTTGTTAGTACACTATACAACTTGTTAGTGTGCTATCTTCAGCTATGAAAACCTTAATGGGTCTTATTTACTTGCAAAAACCTTCACATGTTAATATTGTGGTACTTAATCCAAATGATTGGTAGGAACCCACTGATTGTAAGAATGGTAGACGTGGAATACAAGCTGTAAAAGAGACAAAAACAAACAAAACAGTAAACTTCAGACATGAGATGCTTCCAATTTCAGAAAAATAAAGTATTTCAGTTAATGTTCTTACATATCCGTTGTGGAAAGAGACGCACATGTAGCATCTCCCCAACAGTACGCTGGATAACTGTGGAGGCTGATGGTTTTGGTTCTGATGGTTTTGATTCTGTAGGTTTCTTCTCGCTCACTGAAGCAGCTGTTGGGTTAGTTTTCACAGGTGAGGGTGCCACAGTCGAGACAGCTGAGACCTCCTTGATAGGAGGCGTGGATGCTTTGGAGGTACCTGTGGTTGGAATACAAACCATGTGACTCATCTCTGCAGTCCAAGGATCTTAAATGAGATAGAGTTAACGGTTTTGGACTGGACAAGTGTTGGCTGCTGAAAAGTCACATCAGGCATCAGTTGCAGCTCTTCATGCTATAGCCTTGCCTCTCTTCATAATTTTAACCTCAGTAAAGGGTATCAAGCTATATTTACTGAAACAACTAATTCGCCTTCAAACCAACATCAGTTCTTCTGGGTACACCTGCACAATGTCTGTGACTTTGTAGGAATATTGTCAGGTGTATGAATCAGACCAATGTTACCAAACAGGTGTGAAGGATAACCCTATGCAGCCTGAAGCACTTCAGAAGTATTTTAAGCAATGAAGTAAAGATAATACTATTTTTAGGCTGTCAGGGGACCATTACATATTGACTGGAGCAATCCATCTACCCATCTTATTTGCTTATGCGCAGCTGGGTCGCAGAAGCAACTGGCCAAGCAGGTCAACCAAGACATCCTAACATTTCCAGTTTCTGAGATTTTAAAGTTCCCAGGCCAAATGCGATGTACAATCCCTCAAGCAAGGTCTGGATTTACCCAGGAGTCTCCTCCTAGTTGGCAAAACCTGCACCTGAAGGCAACCAGGGGTATCCAAATTAGACGTTCAAACCACCTCAACTTGCTCCTTTAAACACCCTATCTCTGAGGCTGAGCCCAGCCACTCTCCTTATGCATCTCATTTTCACCACATGTATCCACAATCTCTTTGTTTTGGTCATCACACAGAGCTCAAGCTACCAGAGCAATGTGTACCCAACTTCCGCCCAGACTTATAGAAAATTATTTGTTGGAAAGACCAGAGGCTGGCAGTGCTACCATTGCTAAGATTTGACATACTCTGTTTAATATTGTCTATTAACTCTGTTAGCTTGCTCACTGTGGTGATATTTGACTGAATTCAAGCAAAAATTCACTGATGATTGGTTCCCTTCCCTTTTTTTGGCCCTAAGTTGGTTCAGATGGTTTTCTCACCAAATGGGAAACAAACTGTTTTGATTTGAAGCAGATGGAGACCCCCATCCAAGCCCAACAGAATTAGTTCTTTGGTACACACCAGGGTTCACATAATCTTTCATTATACCCAAGTCAAATGAACTTTCCAAAAAAGACAAACCAGGGTTGTTTGGTTCGGACCAAACAAGTAAGTTGTCAAAGCAATCTCAGACTCACCTTTCTGTGCTGCTTCTCCACTTGGCGTCACTGTCTTCACACCAAGTTTTGTACCTCCTGTGGCTTGATGTTGTTCTTGTGATGCTTCTGTCCAGGTCTTGGGTTCTTGTTTTGTGGATTTTGGATCTGACAGGGTGATTTGCTGAACCTGTGTTAAAACTTTAGTAGAGTTCTCTGCTTCTTTTGTTTGTTGACATTCGATGGTTTTGTCTGCAGTATCTTCTGGTACAGCCTCTGAATGTGTTTCTTTGTCTTTAGTCTCAGTGGAGATCCTGGCATCCACAGACTCTGCAACTTCGCACTCCATTGGCTCCCCAAGATCGGCATTTTCAGCTTTATCAAGTTTTCCTTGATCAATCAGTTCAAAAGATGTTTCTTCCTTTTTTTCATTAACCACAGCAGAGTATTTTGGCACCTTCAAAGGTGCTTGAACCTCAGTTTCAGATTGTTGAGGCTTTGGAATCTCCTTATCAGCTGTAGGGTTGGTTTTGCCATCTTCTATAGCAGCGTCTTCAACATTTTGTCCTGTTGGAGCAGGTTGTTCATCTACTGGAACTTTAGCTTCCTGGGTTGAGCCTGCTTTTGCTTCAACTGCCATGTCTTTGGCAGGCTCTGCAACTATACGTTTATCCTCCACTGTAGGTTCTTTAAAAACACTTATAGGCTTTTCAGGTAAAAGTGTTTGTTTGGAGTTACCAGCATCAAGTTGAATCGTAGAAGAACTGAACTTGGAATCAGAGGGTGGTTTTTGGTCCTCAGAGGCAGTTTTCCCATGTCCCACCAAAGCTAAAGGTTCTGTTTTGATCATCAACTGGGCTGGGACATTATTAGCTTCTGGAACCAAGACTGTCTCATCAGTGATGTTTGTCACACTTTTGGGAGTGTTATGTGAGAAGGAGAAAACTGTCTCATCTTTAGACTCAGGGGTGGATGCAATGGACATGACTAGTTTCCTGTAAAAACATAAATAAACAAAGAAGAGTCAGGCAACACAAAGTCAAAGCCATGGCATGAAAGTTTTTATGGATTATTTTTTAAAGCTAGCATTTTCATCCCGAGGATTAATTCATGGTGAGATGCTAAGCTAAGCTATCTTTTATTAAATGTATTCATAATTTAAAATGTAACTTTTTTCATTTACAGCTAAATAATATTTATCCATTCATCCATCCATTTATTCTCTTCTGCTCAGCTTCGGCAGGGTTGTGGAGGCAGCAGGCCATGTAGTTTAAACCAGATGTTCCTCCTTCCAGCAACATTTTCAAGTCCTTCTTGGGATCCCAATGCATTCCAGGCCAGACATGATATATAATCCCTCCACTGGTTTTTGGGTCTGCCTCTGGGTCTCATCCCTGTTGGGTGTGCCTGGAAGACCTCCACAGAAAGGCAACCAGGAGTCATCCTGACCAGATGCCCAAACCACCTCAACTGACAAAGGAACAGTGGCTCTACTGTAAGTTCCCTCCAAACGTTCTGAGCTCTTTGCCCGATCTATAATGCTGAGTCCTGCTGCCCTCCTGAGGAAACTTATTTCAGCCAATTGTATCCAGGATCTGATTCTTTCGGTCATTACCTAGAGCTCCTGGCCATGACACATAATTGTTGAGCCCTTTTTGCTGAACGTTTTGTTTTACGCCATCACTTCCTGAAGGCCAAGCCTCTTAATTGATGAAGCGATCTAGCATCTGGTTGTTTGACTTCCTGTTAACGGCTTAAGCCCTAAAAGCCTCATTGAGTTTTTCTTTTAAGGTCTACATGACCAGGAGCAAAAATGTCATTTCATTTGGTTGAAGAAAGTTAATTTCATATATACAGAAAATACTTCCTCTGAGTAAAGGATCTAAAACTTCCAGGATTTCCTTTGGAAAATTGAATTTACAGTACAAAAACTAACCATCCAAGCATAATAAAACAAATCATGTCCTGTTTTATTATGCTCTATCATGTTAAACATGTCTTACCTCTGAGGCGACGGCCTCTCCTCTTTAGAAACAGCCTCCTGTGAACATATAAATCAGATTTCGTGTCAAACATGTAACTGAGGAGCCAGAGAAAACATGTTAATATAAGTTCAAAAGGAAGCATAGGCAGGTGCAGATGTTGAACCTTTTCTCTGATGATGGTGATTGCCAGTCCATTCACATCAATGCTCTCTGCCATCTTTAACCTTTTGGCATCTTCTTCTTTCTCAAAAATCACAATGGCCTAAGAAACAAGCAAAAATATTTGTGTTAAAGGGACCTCTAGAGGATATAAGACAATGCTGCAAGAGCACATTCACTCTTGGTCCTGTATCACAACGAAATGACATCGTTGGCTCTGGCCTGCCACTGTCTAGGTACACCTTGTTTGGCCCCCTTTTGCCTTAAAAACTGCTGGTCACCCAATCAACAAGGTGCTGGAAACATTCCTCAGATATTTAGGTTCATACTGTCATAAGAGCATCACACAGTTGTGACAATTTGTCGACTTCAAATCCACAATGAGAATCTACTATTTCACTATTACTATTACATCAGAAGATGGTACACTATGGTCATAAAGGGATGGATATGGTCAGCAGAAATACTCAAGTAGGCTGTGAGGTTTCAACCATAATAAGGTGGTACTAAATGGCCTAAAGTGGGCCAATTGAACACCCTACACCATCACACCACAACCAGTAGCCTGAACTATTGGTATGAGGCAGGATGGATCCATACTTTCATGTTTATGTCAAATTCTGACTCTACCATCTGAATGTTCAGCAGAAATCAAGACTCATCAGACCTAAGAACTGCCCCTCACTGGATATTTTCTCTTTATTGGACACTTGTGCGTGACAATTCCAGTAGTTTAGAAGTTTCTGAAACGCTAAGACCAGCCTGAACATTCAAAGTCTCTTAGAACACCTACCTTCTCCATTCTGATGCTCGGTTTAAACTTCAGCAGGTCGTCTTAAACATGTCTACGTGCCTAAATGCACTGAGTTGCTGCCATGTGATTGGCTGATAGCTTTTTGCTTTCATGGGCAGCTAAACAGGTCTAATAAAGGGGCCTGTGAGGGTTCTTTGTTGTAGAAACAGATGTTTGCTTTGTTGAATGTCTGCATCTTAAACAAATAGACTTTCCCAACAAGTATAAACAGGTGGGTTCTAGGTTTGGAATTACCAACATATGGGATAGAGAAAAAGGAATGAAAAAGAAACGTGGAATGACCTTTTTATGGATATCTTTTCTTTTTTCAGAGTACATTTTGGGCATTTCTGTGCCTTTATTGATAGAAGAGAGAGACAATGGATAGGTTTGTGGAGGGGGGCGAGAAACGCTTACAGGCCACAGGCTGGAGTTGAACCCGGGCCGGCAGAGGCATGTATTTGGTTCATGCCTGGTTGCTTACCACTCTGCCAAATCAGCACCCCACTTTCTATGGATTTCTGACCCTGGACTGTATTCATGGTGTCGTGTAAACCCATGGGCGCTGAGCATATGTATGACACAGTAATAAAAATAAAATCTAAACCAATAATTCACCAAAGAAATTCACAGAAACTGGACATACCTCTGATCTGGCCCGGAACAGAACGACAGACTTAGTTTTCCCAAAGTCCCCTGCAGCCAAGAGCACATCGCTGTGAGAGAGAGATTTATCAATCCCGTGTAGTCTGACCATGGTTGGAGGAGACGTTTTAACAGACTGTGACAAGGACGAGAATGAAGATCAGTCTTACACCAAAGGAGGTTTCGTGATCTCTGTGTTGAAAATAAAACTGATATCTGTGATTTTAACTACCTCGGCAATGCCTTTGTGTATGTTCAGAGATTCTTGAATGCTGGTTTCCCTTTGTTTGAGCTTCAAACTGTCTTCATGTGGCTGGTTTTCTGAATCTGCAGGTCCTGAGGGTGCCCCATCAGCCTTTGCGCCTGTTTCTTCAGTTTGTAATTCAACATCAGACCTTGACTCTGTGAGCTTGTCTTCTTCACTTGAGGTGTTTTGAGCTGTTGAGCCCATTTCTGCTTTGACCTCTTCATCCCCTGATGGATCTGCTTCTGGTGTACTAACTGGACTGTTTTCTAACATGTTAAAAACTACAGGGTCAATCAACCCCACTACAGGTCCTTCAGAACTGTCTTCTGATGTTTCAGGCTTCTCTGTGGAGTCACAACTGTCAGGCTGATTTTCTGAATTTGTTGTGTTGGATTCCAACAGTGTTTCTTGCTTTGCCTTTGCGGTCTTCTCTTTCCCCTTTGCAGTTTTCTTTCTTATTGTTTTGGTTTTAGCAGTTGTCTTAGTATAGACATTTTTCACCTTGGACACCAGAGTTTTTGCTTGTTTTACAGTCCTTATCACTTTAGCTGGATCTTTAGTTGCAGGTTTCTGATTGATGGGTTTGCTTCCTGTAACCTCATTGCTTCCAAGGGGAGGTGGATGCTGTGGAGGGTCTTCAGATCTGGCAGGCTCTCTGTGAACAAAATAGTGTAAAGAAGGGTAAAGAAAGCTCCACATGTTCTCAATTCTGTCTGTTCAGATTAACTGAAATGCTATTAAGCAATTATAGCTCATGCACTGTCAAATTCCAGAACAATAAATTGAGAAAACAAACATTAAAACAACATATGTATGGCAGTGTTTCACCAAATGCCAATGAAGTTGGGACATTGTTACATTTTCAATACAATTTTTGACATGAAACACTGCATACTGTTAATTAACAAATGACATAATTCTGATTTTGAATAAACATCATAAAAATATCTTACATTAGAGGAGGCACCGATGATTTTTTAGAAACAGCCACCTGTAAGAAATAAATGTATTGATTGTTGGTGGTCTGATCACACGTCAGCAGATAGATGTTAAAGGATTAGTTCAGTATTTTTAAAGTTGGATTAAGGTAAAGCAGTTTACCTTACAAACAGACTCAGCTCATTCACCCTGAATGTTCAGCACCACTGGGAGCACTTTTAATCACTAAACTGACTATTTTCAAGTACCTGATACAACCCAACTTAAAATTACTGAACTTATACCTTAAAGGTAAGTCCAACAAATGTTTAATACCTTTGCTTTGGCAACAGTAAGCCTTGCTCCTTTCACACTGATGTTCTTAGTACTCTTCAATCTCTCAGCATCTTCCTCTCTCTCAAAGGTGACGATTGCCTATGTGTGACCACAAAAAAGCAGATATGGTTGTAATGTTTCAAACATGAAGATGTCAATAGGGAGAAATATAACTAAGAAACAGCCAAAGTTTAAGTACCTCCACCAAGGAGGTTATGTTTTTGGCATTTGTCACTTTCTTGGTTTGTTTGTCTGTACTCAAAAGTCCTCAACAACTTTTAATGACATTTTCAGGGAGTGTTTGTCATGACAAAAGAAAGATATGATTAGATTTTGGTGGTGATCCCATTTGGATGTGGATCCAAGATTTTAATTAAGGATTTGCAAAAAATTGCAAGATGGAGGACATTTCCACATTTTCGCGAATAACACAAAAAGTTCCAGACAAATTTTGATGAAAATTTCAGAAATGTTCATGGTCATGAAACAAGGGAGAAGTCAGCAGATTTCTGTGGTGATCCAAATCTGGGTGGGTGGATCTGGGAATAGTTTTAACATTAACGGTGCACAGGGGCAATTTTCCACATCTCTGCATTCAAAAGATAGAAACGCCTCCTATTGGTCAGATTTTCCAAGCTGGAGATGTTTGTGAGACTCTTTCTGGCAGTCTGGAAGCTCTGATTTGATAACAGGCTTACTGAAATGATCAATTGTAACACAGCATAATGCTAATGTGTGTGAACACATGTGAGGGAACCATATGAGACGCCAGATTTTGAAAATTTAAGAAAACAGAGTTAAAGTGTTTAAGTGATATGAGTCAAACACAAAAACCCTTGAAGCCCCACAGATGGGGTAGCTTTGCATTCAATATGGAGGCTTAGCTAACACTTCCAAGCAATTTGCAACCTTGTAGGAACCCACTGGCCTTGGAGTCAGGCTATATTCATCTGGCACCACATCTACACTTCTTTAATTTCTTCAAACTTACCTCCATTTTGGAACGATACAATATAACTGATCTAGTTTTTCCAATGTGCTTCACGGCATCGTTCACATCCTTTACATTTAGGTGTTTTGGAACTCCTTGTAGTTTCGCCTTAGTTCGAGGAGACAAGTGGAGAAAAAAAGATTTTTTACAAAGTCACAATGGAAGAAGGACCAGTGTTTTAAGCTGCACATATAAGCCTTGTTTTTGATTTGTTTGTCTTAAGGGCATGCATTTTGTTGCCTGGAGGTCTAATGCCTCTGCCGGTGTACAATTAAAAACATTAAGAGTGCTGCAGTGCATCATGAGGAAGGGCTGAAATGTTTTTGTTGTAGTGTGATGATATAAATCTTATTTCTATCATGGTAGAGGTGCAGGTTGTGTTAAACTTTGGCTCACAAATCTAATCCGAGCTTACTCAAAGGGCAGCAGGACTTTGTTAAGGTTCTTGAGAGTATTTCCTTTCTACTCCAAAAGGCTTCTTCGGTTCAATAGTGGACTGGAACTCAGGCTTAACATACAAAGGACTGCCGACACAGGGACAAGTTTAGACATATCTGCAAACATTTTTAATGTATGGGTGTGTTGTCCACAATGAAATAGCATTTTAGGACCTGAGTTCACATTTTTGAAACCAGGTCACAGAATGAATTAATCTGAATCTGTAATGGAGAAACTTGTGCATTAACTAAGATTACAGGAATCACAGTTTGTAGAAAAGTGGGAAAAATGGTCTGATTTCTGGTGGACAGAAGAGGACACCACCGACTTCACTGGACAGTAAGGACATTGATATGAGGAGGATTGATGAAAGAGGTGAATCTGTTATGCCCTGACACTAACTGTTAAGGTAAAAAAACAACAACAACAAAAAAAAACGAAACAGATCATTTTTATCTTTGCGTGGGCAGGACCTAAGCCTCTGTCGGTCATTAAAATACTAATTATCAAGAGTCATTAGCAGAGTTGTTGACCTAATTTAACTTCTTGGGCCCCATTTACACGACATCAGAAAAGACTGAAAACAGAGAGTTTTCGTTGCGTTTGCGCTTCCTGTTTACACGAGAACTGTGCCTGGTGTGCCTGAACCCACAAACTATTGAAACCAGAGTTTGTTATCCAGACAAAATATCCAGACAGATCTGTTGTCCAAAGAAACTCCTGCGTCTTTGTGCTTCCACTCGCCATTGTTGTTTGTGAAAAGTTTGTCTTAATCAGAAAGCGTACGCGTGTTGTAACACCGCTGTTTCCCTACAAACCTACATCACCATCTACTGTCGTGGCATGTCATTCTCACGTCTCCGTGTAAATACGGAGTGCTTTTGAAAATGCAAAGGAAAAACCTTTCAGTTTCTAGTGACAAAGCTGTCGTGTAAACAGGTCCCAAGTCATTATTCCCTTGCCCCCTCGTGTTGTTGTAATTGTTGATGATATTTGTCGTCTCCAGCCCTTTTGCTTTAATTGTGTACATTAATTGTGAAGGGACATAACATGTAGGTCAATTCACAGTGATAAGGCGAAGTAGGGTCAAGTATCTAACCCAAGGAGACATCAACATTTGCCAAAGCTCAAAATTTCAATCAACAGTTCCTCCAAACCAAGCCATTTTCAACATGTTACAACATAAAATCCTAGAAAAAAAATTGTTTCACTCTTCTGCTCCTTGTAGCAGATGTTGGAGCAGATAGTTGAAAGGAACCAGACGCTCAGGTCAGCGTGCCCGCAGATAAAGTGTTATTTGGCCGAACATGCATGTTCCAGATACAAAAGTGTTCCTGAAATATAATTGTTTTGACGGGATGCAGGCAATGAGTCAAAGATTGTTCAAGGGGATTTTTGGCAAAAGTTCATTTCCACGGAGATGAAAATGACAGGAAGCACCAATACTAAGCACTATCATTGTTACACCTCGAAACATTCACATTCAAGTCAATTCACAGTCTGAAACGGCAAAGAAGAGTTAAGCATCTAACCCAAGGAGACATCAACATGTGACAAATCTCAACCTTTCAATCAACAGTTCCTTCAAACCAAGCCATTTCAACAGGTAACAACATAAAAACCTTCAAAACAAACTGCCTCACTCTTCAGACTGATCTTTACCTTGCATTTATTTATTCTTGACTCCTCCATCTTCACTGAGGAGAGGGAAGATGATGAGGAAGAAGAAGGTGGTGAGGATATTGTCTTGGAAGAGGAAGGGGAGGAAGAATTTTTCTTTTGCCCTCCATCAGACAGAGGCAAAGAGTGTGTTTCTTCTCTTGAGGGCAAGTACGAGGATGTTAACTTGGCAAACTCTGCCATCAAAGCAGGAGCCAGAGTTTTAACCAGGGCCTCCACGTCAGACTGATTGGGCAGCGACTGGACACCTTCAGGGACAAAAGACAAAATAGCATCTTAAGGTTAAATGACCCTACACTGAAAAATTAACCCTTGTGTCTCTATGTGGCTGTTTGCAGCCACTTGGGGTAAATTTATCACCATTTTAACCATAAATTTCCCTCTATTTGAGTGAGTAAAATAATTTTTGGTGAGGAAACTTAATTCTACATAAATTTTGAAAATATTATTAAAAAAAAAAAAAAAAAAAAAGGTCAAATATACACTGTGGACAAATTGACTACCATACGGTCCTGAAGTGGCTTTTAACATCCACTAACTTTGACCCTCTTTAAAAACATACCAAATATTTCTTCCAATTTTTTTTTGCTCAGATCTCTTAATCAAGCTCAGTCCTGATCAAAAAAATCTTTCTTTTTTTTTTTTTTTTTAATTATGGATTATAACCCGTTAAATGCTAAGTTCATAGGTGATGACACTGATTTGGTGAAAAAACACACAAAATGATATATTTTCAAAATAAAACATGATTGGAGGCTGGAGATTTTATAAGTGTTATCACACTCTTGGATATGTCAAAGAATAGTAAAAACATTGACTTTGATGCATTATTATTTTTTGGTGCAGTTTCAGAATTTACTCAGTTTGGTCCTGTTCTGGCTGTTAACAGCCACTAAAAATAGCTGCTGTACAAAAATATCAATTTTTTTCTTAAATCTCTTCATCAAGATTAGCCCTGACCAAAAGTATTGAATATTTGAAAAAAGATGTGTATTTTAGCCCTTTAAATACCAATTTCATATGTGATATCACTGATTCCCTGAAAAAAAACACAAAATGACCTATTTTCAACATAAAAAATAATCAGAAGCTGGAGATTTTTATCACACTCTTGGATATGTCAAATATTAGTAAAACCAATGGCTCTGATGCATTATTATTTTTCACGCAGCAGCAGATTTTAAGTTTTACTCTCCACTGACTCCTATTGTAACCACGTTTTTTTGAATAGTCAGCCATGACACTACATAATCATGCACGAAATGGCATTTATAGGGTCAAAATCCATAATTTAAAAAAAATGTTTCAATACTGTTGAACAGGACTGAGCTTGATTAAAACATCTGTGCAAAAAATTTGAAGAAATATTTATCTGATATGTTTTTAAACAAGCTAACGTTATTGGTTGCTAACAGCCACTTCAGGACCAAAGGATGTGTTTTAATTCAGTACACAAGGGTTCAGACGAGAAGGTTAGTGAAGTGCACTTCAAAGATTCTCAATTTTCCAACCTGCTGTATCCAGTATTTTCTTTGCCAGACTCTCTGTAGTGTCTGATCTTTTCCTCGGAGAGGACGACTCATCTCTATAAGATCGTCTCCCCTGGGTCATTGGTGGTGATCTGCTGTCATCCCTCCTTCTTTGTGGCGACCGTCTTGGGCCACATCTCCTTAGTGGCGACCTTCCCTTATTAACCCTCCTTGGTGGTGACCTTCTATCGTCTTCCCTCCTTGGTGGTGACCTTCTATCGTCTTCCCTCCTTGGTGGCGAGCGTTTCCTGCTAACCTTCCTTGGTGGGGACTGCCTCTGGTCACCCTTTCTTTTTAGTGGCCTCGACTCATAACTCCTCCTTCTTGGTGAGCGCTCGTCACCATCCTTGCTTGCCTCGCGACCTCTCCTCAGGGGTGACCATCGATCCGATCTTTTTGGAGATGATGTTCTCAAGTCTTTCCTCTTTGGGGAGGGCTTCCTCTCAGGGCTCCTTGAGCGTGAATCATAGCTGGAGGAGCAGAAGAGATATCTAATGAAATCAGATGTAACTAACAAATAAGTCCAGGCTTTCCAAAGGATAATAAAGTCCTCTTGTACTCCTCTTTGGTTTTTGTTGTCTATTCTGATGTGGATCGTTGGTGTGGACTACCTGCTGCTCTGGACCTCCATCGCTTCGACCACTACAGTAACTAGCATTAGACCGCACTATTGCATTTTCTTTACTGTCCCTTCAGAATGATCAATCTATTAAAATACACGGCAATTCCTGCAAATATCACACTTATATTTCTGTAGCCATGAACCCCTACATCGGTGATCAACTGGCCCAGGGGCCACATCAGGCCCCTCACGGATTCCTATCTGGGTTATTATCAAATTCTGAAAATGGGTGGACGGAAACTTTGTTGTGGGTTTAAGGAGATTTATAAGTCATTTTGTCCTTACAAGTATTTCCCCAACCCTTGAAAACTGTGGGTTTGTCCCTCAGGCCATCAGACTGTACAATTCCTCACTGGGGGGAGGAGGAGTAACAAGAAGACAGAAGATTGGAAGGAGCAGTAGCCTTATTTTTATTAATATTTATTTATATTTGTATTTATTTTTTTTACTTGAAGCTATTATGGCAAAATTATATTATGCACTCATTATTTTCTTATGATCATTTCTGTATTTTTTCTTGTGCCTTATCAATTCGTGCTTATATCATTAGAACGTGGTGCTCGACAAGTTATATTTACTGCACCCAGATGCTTTGTCTGTACATGTTGTTCTAAGAACTAAGTAACCACAAGGTCATCTTTTGCACACAATGCAACAGCTTAGTTTTTCTATGTGCTGACCCTCACATCACCCTATCTGTGTAACTGACAGTACATAAACATTGCCCCGTTTTGGTTTCTATTTTGCTTTTCTCAGAACACTCTGCTGTCTAGCACTCCGGTGCACACTCATTCAGACTGCCCTGCACTCTGTTTGACCTGTGCCTTTGAATCTTCGAATAAAACTCAAGAAGACATCTCCAAATTTGTATTCACTCTCACCACGTAAGACAATAAAATTCCTTAAGACTATCTTAATATATATATCTTAATATGTGCTATGTTAAGCTGCTGCTGGAATCTTAATTTCCCTGAAGGAGTCTTCCTAAGGGATTATTAAAGTTCTATCTGATCTAATCTAATCTAATCTACCCATATTTTCCGGATTATAAGTCACTCCAGGGTATAAGTCATATCAGTCAAAAAATGCGTCATGAAGAGGAAAAAAACATATTAGTCGCACTGGACAATAAGTCGCATTTATTTAGTGCTCTGATAGAGAGGTGGTTGCCTTGTATGAAGCAGTTACACCAAGAAGGCCCACCTGCCTCATTTATATTCATCTCTTTGGCTGCTACCAGGACGTGGAGACATAACCGCACCGTTAACAAGTCTCTCCCGGCAGCACATTGTTCAAGCACCTCAGTTCTGGCCATCCTGCTGTCGGCCCGCGATTAGCTTTCTTCATTTTCTTCTTTGCAGTAAGAGTAACCTCTGCTTTTCATCAGTCCCTCATGATTTTCTTACTCACTCCAAACTTAATTTCTGCTCGATTACCGCTGAATATTTTACCACCTGCAGTTTGTAATCTGCAGAATAGGATTTTCATTTTGGGGGCATTTTGTTTGTCAAGCCTAGCCTAGAGCGCCCTCTCGTGGCTGTAGACGGTAATGTTTACTCCTTGTTTCCTGTCAGTCAGCATGAATTAATGTTCAAAAACATGTTAAGTTATGTATATTTTAATATATTAGTCGCACCTGACTATAAGTCGCAGGACCAGCCAAACTATGAAAAAAAGTGCGATTTATAGTCTGGAAAATACGGTAAACTAATCTGATCTAATCTTATCTAAACCATGCATGGGCATCTTTAGTTACAAGGACGTCAAAATGAAGAGAATCCAAATTTTTCAAAATTGTAAGAAAAATTCGTCAAGAAAAAAATTGTTACTTCACAAAAAAAAGACAGTATATATAGCCTTTTAGAACACAATATATCAATATTTATAGTTTTGTGCTTAAAAGAAAACAAAAACACAACATTTCCCACTCGTAGCTCCACCTCTTCCTGCTCTAAAGAACTCCGATTGGACTGTGCTGCTTTGGGCTGCTGATAGAATAATTGTACATAAGTTGATCCCACATTTGCTTTTAAGACTGCTTGTTCTGTGTAATTATTAATCTTTGTTTCTCACTGATACAGGGAATTTTCAATCTACGTGCAAGCTGTATAAACAAACCCTGAACCTTGGACTTATACACCCACGCAGATAAAAGATTGTTAGAAAACATTTGTGCCACATTGCATTTGTGTGTTTCCTCCACCCTTTAGATATGCAACGTGATTAATGTGGGTAGGGACTGCCTTAATAAAAAGAGAGGGAACACAGAATGTGCTTCAGAGCGTGTTGAGATTTGTAACTGAGCACATCTCTGCGTTCTCCTTGCAAGCACAAATTTAAGTTCGTTGTCTTTGCCTCATTTGTGTCTCTTTTCTCAGTTTCAGGTTGTTTGAACCTGACAGCCGCTCACAGTCATTGTAGACTGGAGCTTTGCAAGATAGACCCGTCTGATTACACACATTGATCCAACTGCACTGCAAGGTTATCTTGAGATCAAATTTGTTGTGATTTGGTTTGACACTGTTTGATTCATTTAAGTGACTTTTACTGATAAGAGAGTTTGATGCTGTTTCTACGAGGACGTTTGTCTCCTGTTATAAAACAAACCTGTGTTTGGTTCTGAAGCTCTGAGGCGACGGTGATCTGCTTCTGCGTTCATCGTCTTTACCCTCTGAGCCACGGTAACGATGGGGGCTGGGTGATTCTGAACAGGAGCTGCTCCCTTTCCTGGTTTTCTTCGCAGGGGTTGGGTTGCTGGGTGGAGCATCTTCACTTTCAACCCTGAAGTTTTAAAGAAAAGGGAAAGTCATTTCCTGATCAAGGTAAAGTTTAGGCTTATGCTATAATGAAATGGTTAACCCTAACCCTTACTCATGTAGCCACACTGTGTCATGATAATGTATTAGTATGTTCCATTAGTAGTATTATTATGATGATTATGCTTCTAGTTGCAGATGCATCCTATCATGTCATGTGCCTCAGAATTCAGCCAAGGTCACGGACAGGAGTTTTCTGGTGTTTTGCCTCCTATCACTTCCTGTTCTGCTGTGTTCCTTCTTTGACTTTTTAGGCCCTGTTTACACGGAGACGCTCTCGCCTGAAATGCAAAGGTTTTTCCTTTGCGTCTTCAGAAACGATCTGCGTTCAGACAGAGACCCGAGAACGACTGAAAACGCTGTATTGTGCATGCCAGTGCAGTAGATGGCGATGTAGGCTTGCAGAGAAACAGCGCTGTTACAACACACGTACGAAGAAGAAAAACTTTTCACAAACAACAATGGCGAGTGGACCCACGCAGACGAAGGGGTTTCTTGTCTGGACAACAAATCTGTCTGCATAGTTTTGTCTGGATAACAAACCGAGCATGGTAAGCAGCACACATGTTACTCGGTAGACGGCCGAAGCTGTTGTTGTTCCTGGTACGCACGCGCAGCCTTCATGTGAAAGAGTACTGCGCATGTGTAGACCTCAGAGTTATACGGACAGTTGCCTAAAACAATATATTCTGTTTACATGAGACCGGTGCGTTTTGAAAACTCTCCGCCTTGGACCCTGGTTTCAAAAGTTTGTGGATTCAAGCTCTCCAGGCACTGGTCTCATGTAAACTAGAGGCTAAAACGCAATCAAAACTCTTGGGATTTGGACGAAAACGGAGTCGTGTAAACAGGGCCTTAGAAAGAAGACATTTTTCTCATTACTTCCTCCTATCACTCCCTCTTCTGCTGCCTGGGCCCCTTCTTAGACCTCTCAGAAAGAAAACACTTTCCTTGTCTCCCCCTCCCTCCTCTTTGAACTCATGTATGGAGGCATGACTTTGAGCTCCTCTGCAGACTGTGCTGACACCGTATTTCTGCTCTTTGTGGTGCAAGAATATAACACGCAAGTCACTTAAGAGTCTATTTCTCGCTACTTTATCAGAGGAAATCACTGTTCACTGTTTTTACCATATTTAGCATACTGTGTGGAGGTCTGGGGAAACAACTATAAAAGCACTATACAGCCAATATGCACAATACGGAAAAGAGCAATAAGAGCTATAAACAAGGACGGATACAGAGATCACACAAACCCTCTGTTTATAAAATCAGGCATGTTGAATTTTATAGATTTGGTCAAATTTAAAACAGCAGTAGTAATGTACACAGCAAGAAATAATCTACTGCCAAATACAATCAGAGAAATGTTTACAGAAAGGGAGGGAGGTTATAGTCTAAGAGGAAACCTAAGTTTTAAAAAACTGAAGGTTTGAACAACAATGAAAAGTTTCTGCATATCGAGCTGTGGGGTGACGTTATGGAACTATCTGGATATGGAGATAAAATAAAGTACAACCATAAATCTGTTTAAAAAGAGGTACAAAAAACTGTTTGATTGGTATTTTGCTATAAAGTCTGTAGATATTGGATCTAGACATAATATTTATAAGGACAGTTGCGTATTATGTATATACATGTAAGTATGTATGTGTGCGTGCATAGGTGTGAATTATATTTCCATAGATGTTTATGTAGTATATGTATATTATGTCTATATTGATACTTATATGTTAGACACATATGTGTATATACATATATATAGATATGTGTATGTGTGTAAATACATGGATGTATGTGTGTATACATCTATGTATATGTGTATGTATATGTATATATATATATATTAATTATATATTTTGTTGTGTAGATGTAGCTAAACATATTTATTTAGATTATATATTTTGTAATGTACATATGTATAACATATTTGCATAGATAGCAGAATTTATTTTTCTAAGACCCATGAGGAAGTCATAAGGGGGAGGAATTAAAAAAGTATTTAGTTCTTCCTACTCCTTTTCGAACATGTGTAAGTACTTCATATCTTTTTTTTCCTTTGTATGTGAATGACATCTCTCTATTCTATTTCTTTGCGTACATGTTAGAAATAAATAAATTCAATTCAATTCAAATCAGAATTTATACTACAATCACTTTCAGACTGCACAACTCCTCACTTGGTGGAGGAGGGAGTAGCAACAGGAAGACACGTGACTGGAAAGATGTTGTGGAAAAACTTGGTTATGTTTCCTACAAAGGTGAAATGAAGGATCTTGAACCAAATACTGCCTTTGTGAGTTTTTATTACAAATAGAAAAAGTAGTTCTCATGGGAATGTGGGTGAGAGAAACATAACATACAAAGAGTTAGAGACATCTCAGGAACATTAGACATAAACAGTCGATATCTAAAGACGGGAAAAGTTAGGGTTGAACAAGGTCGGGACATCTGGGCCTCTACATATCTGTGTGTCCCCCACCTGTGCAGTGTAACTCTACGAAAAACTGACATTTATGACTTAAGGTCATAGGTGATGAGTGAACCCCGTGTACTATGCAATGCTACTGGAACCTTAATTTCCCTGAAGGAGTCTTCCCAAGGGATTAATAAAGCTCTGTCTAATCTAATCTTATGATAGCATGAATTTTAAGTCATGGACTTATTCATGTATCATCATTCAGTCATGAACCTATCTTATTAAATATAGTATTGTAGTTTGCTATCCATGCATCCATAAATTGAAGTGACCCACGTATCAATATATCTGTGCTGAGTAAGGATAAACCTCAGACAGATCGTCTGGCACTCAACTGAATATAGCATGACCATATAGAGAGCAGATACCAACACAGTGTCTTAGCCTTACTAGGACTGTATGCCAAACATAAATAAGCAAGTGATGACGACACACCCGCAGTGAGACAGACCCTCACTCACTCACACACACATAGGACACATATACATCATGACTAACAGCATTTATGTATCTTTGTATTAACCATATAATAAACTATGATAATCCGCAGTCTGGTATCGAGAATCCTCCATTAAAACATCTCATACCATCATCTTATCTATTCTAATCATATCTAATCCAATCCAGCCAATCAATCCAAATTAATCAATCTTTATTTGTATAGTGCCAATTCATAACAAGTGTTATCTCAAGACACTTTACAATGGAGCAGACTGAAGACAAACTCTTCAATTTATGGATACACATATGTGCATAGATACATATATTAAATACACAAATACATATATATATACACATATATACTGTACATGCAAAACCTAACGTGAATCCATCATTGCAGGAAGAAAAAACTTCTGTTTAGCATTAGGAAATCTTGAGTGTAAATCCCACAGTCTAATCTAATCTACAACTTTTTAAAATATTGGACTGTGATTGTACTTTAAAGACTCACTGTTTATGTTTAACAGACGTTTAGAAAACAGAAAAACCTTGAAATTCTAAAGCGTCTACGCAGTACAAGAAACTTACCGAGGTCCGGCTTCAACATAACCATCCCACTTTGGATATCTGTTAAAAAACATACAAACAAAACAAACAATTAAACAGACATTTAATGAACATTAAGTAAAATTCAACAGTGTGAAAAACTGTTAAGGCTCGGAAACAATTACAACTGAAACACTGAGGATGTCATTCTCTGGTCTAACCCTGACATTTTTTCAGAAGTCCCCACAGAAAATTGGTTAATTAAGACCTAGACAAATTAAATATGTTGAGATGAAAACTACCAAAATATTCCACGGAGGTGCTTTTACAGCACCCACTTAGCATTTTTAAGGTAGTGAAACTCTTTCATGATTCTCGGTTTATAAATAGTTTATCTAATTTGAAAATGTCAGCTGCTTCTTGTGTTTAAGTGACAGACATGTTTCCTATTTCTGACATCCTGCCCTGTAGGTGAGACCTTTCGACAGAAGCCTACCTAATGGCCTTCTGTCAACATCGGTCGGTTCTAACCACAGACAGTTTAAGTACCTGTTGCCTCTTGTTGACCCCTTAGCCATGTGACTAGCTCAATCAGCTTCAAAAGGCTGTAGAAAAACTTGTCTTGAATGGAATTTTTTTTTCCCAAATATGGTGCTTTTTAGGAGAAAGCACAGTCCAGTGCAACAGAGTTTATTAAAAGATTCAGCAAAGTGAATACTTTTAACAAACAGAAGATGAGTTTTGGTTGTTAACAATCAAGACTGACCCGCTAGCCTGCGCGTCACGTCTTATTTGCGGATTTGCAGGGGTGGACGGTAGCGAAGTAGATTTACTTGAGTACTCTACACCACTACATTTGAAAGACAAGTATTGTACTTCTAACTCCACTACATTTCTATGAAGGGTCTTGTTACTCGTTACATTACTGAGACTTCTTTTCACCTCTAAAATGCAATCTGTGTGTGATTTGTTCAAGTTGTGATGCCGTACCTGTACCTCGCACATGTGCTACTTAAGTTAATGTTGCTCAGATAATGGTTCGTCCTAGTAATGTAATGATGGCTATGGCAGATACAGACGACCACTCCGTGACAAGTCCATGTTTGAGACTGTCAAAATGAGGAATGAAGAAGAGCGTTTTGTGATTATTGTGTGATATTCATATGATTATTGGGATTACTGTGTGATGTTTATATAGTTTTAAACCTCAGGCTTACAGGTCTTTTATGGGGCCTATGTTTCATCACTTGCATTTATAGTCATACAACATTTGTATATTATTTTGATTTGCATTCTATGTGTGATTAACATTAATCAATACATGACCAAAACCCATTTTTCCACCACATTTGCTCTCAACACAGATACAGAAATTTCCCCGACAATTTTTAATCTCCCCATTCTTCTGTGTTGGGGCAGATTATTGGACCAGATCGTTGGAAAAATACCAGATGTTTGTTCAGGTTGTCCTAAACACAAGCATATAAATGTTACCAGAAATTCAGGGACATCACATTACCAGCATGTTGATAAGTGTTTGAGTTATATGAATGTTATAGGTATAACAAATATTAAAACTTCAGTCCTGCTATTAGATCAAACTCTCATCATATGTGTGTGCTCAAAAAAACAGGAACTCATGGATAGAATTGAATTACTGCATAATGGTCATATGTACTGCATGTCATCGCTGAATTGAATTACCGCATAATGGTCATATACACTGCATATGTGTGTATGTGTGCTCAGGAAGTCATTCATAGGTTGAACTAGCGAACTCTGGACATATATGCCGAATGCATGTGCTCAGGAAGCCATTGATAGACCAGTTATGGTCCACATGTGTTTTCCTAAGTAACTTGTTTATGAAATAATGGGATTTAACTCTGGTCATTATTCAACATGTCAGGGCAGGGGGAAGGACAAAAGTCTCTAACGCATCATTGTCTGTCACACTGTATATATATACATATCTTGTGTTTTCCTGAAATAAACTAAGAGAGAACTGACTAAACCACACACTGGTTTGCTGTGACTCTTCCTTCTCTGCCCTTGATCAACGATGCAGACCGGGCTAGGCCCACACCGAATATGTGGGCTAGGCTAACACCTATTTAGTCTAGGCCTAACAGAGTATTAATACAATTAATCCAGTTACCAAAGATGACTTTGCTGAAAGGAGGCTTATCAGAGAAGACTCTAGTCACCTACAGTCACGCAGTAAGCAATGATGTTGCTGAACGACTTTAAAAGTAAAGTGAAAGTTTAGTTCGTTAGTCCGTCTAGCGACAGTTGCTTGAAGCTGTATCAACTGCTGTATCTTCAATAAACCCGCAACAGGCTACGAGTTGGTTCTGTCTTTGTGCCGTTCATGTCTGCATTCTTTGTATCTTGAAAAATACATCTGCTACCACACTAATGAACCTTGATAGTCAGAATCAGATAGTTGTGTTTGATTCTGTATCTGTTCTCTCTCTACACTAATTATTGACACTTCAGTTTTTGAGGACTTAAAACCACTAAGCAGTAGCAGTAGGAGATCTACTAATCAATCAATCTATCCATCTACATTTCCATCCATCTTTCTATATGTCTGTTGTTCTATCTATCTATCTATCTATCTATCTTTCTATCTATCTATTGTAGTGGTTTTCCAGAGCTGAAAAGTGAAGCCTGCAGTTCTTTTCATAATTCCCTGATTCATTATAAAGAACTATTCCTGCAAGCTTAGTTTAGCTGTTTTCAGGAAGTCTTTTTAACTGTCACCGGACAGTCCCTGTGCCACAACAAGACTGTTTTACTCATGTTGGGAGCAACTCCACACTGACCTCAAGAAAATGTTGAAGTATGGTTTAGCATGACCCTCATCAATGGTGAATAGTGTAATGACGGTGTAGTGTAGTTTATTGTAGCTATTTCAAGCTACAACTTCAGTTAGCACGATGATAGAAGAAAATATCACTTTAACAAGAACAATAATACGAAAATAAACTGACTGTTGCCTGAGGAGTCTGCAGCTATCACGATGAGGGATGCTGACCAGGTGGGAGCTCCAAATCTGAAAGAACAGAGAAACAAAATCAAGACATCTCACTCCAGCATCAAGACCGCCATCATCTTCACATTTTCGACTGCAAACTGTTGAAATTTAGATTTTATCCAGCAATGCAGAGTCCTTGAAAAAATCCCATAGATCTTCAAAGTATGTGCGTCATTGTTGTTGGTGACTGGGGTCTCTTGTGTCTCCCAAGACTGATAGTCCAATTCCATCCTCTCATGGGGTGACGACAAAAGTCCAAAAAGAAGTCCTTTAAAGACAGCTCATCCTATCAGGTGTATCAACATAGTCCAAAAAACAAAAATATCTTGAGGACGATCAAGGAAGAAGCAAAGATGTGAAAAAAGTAATAAAAATAATCAAAAAGTTTAAACCGAAGGGGAAAAATAACTTAGATAATAGTTATCTAAATTGAGTAACTACTCTGTGAATGCATTTAATAAAAAGATTTGTGCATTTGACAAAAACAAAAAATCTTCTTGGGTTTCTGACAGGGCAGCAACTTCTCCTTTGTGCTGAGGTGCTATCAAGGTTTTCCAGATGTTCCTGCAGGTCATCTCAGGAGAAATCTCTCTAGTGTAGACCAGGAAGAAACAAACAGACAAGCTGAGACATGAGAGGAAGCAGTGGGGTGAGAAAAGTGGGAAGCTAGTCAGCCATTTGTATTTTTTCACGTGTGGAATCTTGTGTTTAATAAGACATTATGAGTCATGGTATGTACACAGAAGACAAATCTCTTCCAGTTATCTGATTGATTATGTATGTCTATGTCCTGTGGGGTCTAATTGATAATATGGGTCATACAAAAAGGAACTCATCCTTGGACACAAAACAACTTCGTAAAGCTGCTTTCACACTTAAAGTCCAGCAAACTTGCTTCAGTTCAGGGGTGGAAGTGAAGATGCAATCAGATCATTAAATGTCCGACCAGAGGGGGGAAAGTTTTGGGCCACTGCCAGCAGGATTTAAAGGAGCGTTTAGATTGTACTGACTGGGACACTTTCAGGACATCACACATCTCTGTGAGTTAAAACAACAACAAGCCCTGGTCAACAGCCAAACTCAGATGGTTTAGTGTGGCTGTGGATGAGGATGACCTACTGCTGTAGACCTGCTCAACCCTATGTGCTCTAACCTGCATCAACCATCAACAGAAATGATGTCATTACCTCGGCCAAGGAGGTTATGTTTTTGGCAGCCTATGTTTGGTTGTCTGTTTGTTTGTTAGCAAGATTACGCAAATACTACTGGACGGATTTTGCTGAAATTTTCAGGAGATGTTGGGAATGGCCCAATTTACAAAGTGATTTGATTTTTGTGGTGATCCGAAAATTTGTTTGGATGCAAAAAGTTCCAAAATTTAAAAAAAAAATCCAATAAGTTAACATTGGGCCGAATTTTAAAGAATCATATCTCTAACATCACTTAATGGATTTGCTTCAAAATTTACAGGTTAATATACACTGCCTGGCCAAAAAAAAAGTTGCCACCAAAAAAACGGTCACATTAATTTTTCACTAAGATCTTGTATTGATGATGGGAGAGTCTGACCACTGCACAAAGCCTTCTTCAGCACATCCCAAAGATTCTCAGTGTAGTTAAGGTCTGGACTCTGTGGTGGCCAATCCATGTGTGAAAATGATGTCTCATGCTCCCTGAACCACTCTTTCACAATTTGACCCCCATGAATCCTGCTCCCTAGCAAACTGAAGACTTTATTTCCAGTTAGCCTTAAGGTTAGTGGTTTTCTTAAGGCTACACAGCTGTTCAGTCCTAATCCCTTGAGTTCCTTGCGCATTGTGAGTGTGGAAATGTTCTTACTTTCACTATTAAACATACCCTTGACTTTTCCTGTTGTTTTTCTTTGATTTGATTTGGCCAAAAGTCTAAGTGATCGCTGATCACGATCATTCAGGATTTATTTCTGACCACATTTCTTCCTTGAAGATGATGGTTTCCCACTGTCTTTCCAGTTTTTAATAATGCGTTGAACAGTCCTTAACCCAATTTTAGTAGTTTCTGCAATCTCCTTGGATGTTTTCTCTGTTTGATGCATGCCAATGATTTGACCCTTCTTAAACAGACTAACGTCTTTTCCACGACCACAGGATGTGTCTTTCCACATGGTTGTTTAAGAAATGAGAAGCTACTCATTGCATCAGCTGGGGTTAAATAACTTGTTGCCAGCTGAAAGACAATTGCCCATGCAGTAATTATCCAATAAGAGGCTCGTACCTATTTGCTCAGTTAAATCCAGGTGGTGACTTTTTTTTGGCCAGGCAGTGTATATAATACATCTCTATCATCAGATAAATTTTTATCTGGATCAGCTCCTGTGAGGGTTTTGCCCCCTTTACATCATTATGGGAATTGTAGTTTATTTGCAAACTGACGTCAACATTTTTCAAGCCTATGTGACTCCATTTCACAGCTCCCCTTGCAATGCCGTTGAAAGAGCTCTCCACATGCAGAGACATGAGTGAGACTCTGTCGTCCAACCGGAGAGCGTGGTGATCCAGAATTCTGTCTTTTACAGGGATTGTGGAAAAGCTACAGCCGTAACTGAGCTGCTTGGCGGAGGTCTGCGTTCTCCTAGTGCTTTTCTAGTTCAACATAAATTCATAATTTTGGACCAGTTAAACCCATCGTAATGGCAGTTGAGCTAGATGCTGCTATATTAATCAATAATATTCCTCTCCAGATTATACCGATTAAAGATATTCATTTTAATATTAGATTCATCTCTCTATCCATACTGATTATACATCCATAGTAATTATCTTTACAACCAAATAGACATGAGGTCCCTCTTGAAAATGAGATGCCAAATCTCAAGAGGCTAGCCTTTAACAAATTTATATTCAACAAAGACAAATGGTGCTATACATATAAAGATTGATTGATTGAATCTATATTCAGCAGAGACAAATGTGGTAAGGATAGATTTATGATCTGGACATTCATGGGTTTGGCTCTATCATAAATTTTTACTTTTAGTCTCTTAGTCTCTGGATAGATGCAGCTCTGGATGTATGTATGTGTGCATACAAATATATATATATATATATATATATATATATATATATATAGATATATATTTATTTATTATATGTAACTGTATATATGTGGTATAAAAAAGTTGTTTTTTAACCCTGCAACCAGATCAGACACTGGTCATATGCATCATGTGTGTGCTCAGAATAAAAAGTCATCATGTGTTTGCTCAAGTATAGGAACTCATTGATGGAGTTGAATAACTGCATAGTGGTCATTAATGGTCTATTGATGGCTCAGGACGCCATCAATAGACCATTAATGTGTTTTCCTTGTTTAGTAAGCAAGTAATGCAATTTCACTCTGGTCATGAGTCAACGTGTCAGAACAGGGGGGAGTACGGAGGTCTGTAACACATCATTGTCTGTCACACTGTATATATGTCTTGTGTTTTCTGAAATAATCTGAGAGAAAGGACTGACTCTACAACGCACTGGTCTGCTGTCTCTTCCTTCTCTCCCCTTGATCAAGGAGGCAGGTTGGGCCTGCGCTGAATATGTGAGCTAGGCTCACACCTATTTAGGCTAGGCCTAACGGAGGATTAATAAAATTAATCCAATATGCATATATGCGTCTCTCAAGCCATCAGACTGTACAACTCCTCACTAGAGGGAGGAGGGGTAACAGGAAGACTGGGGATGGACTAGCCTGTAGACATATTTATTTACATTTTTGTTTATATATTTCTTTTTTTATATATCTTTTTATCTGCTATACAACAATGCTACTGGAATCTTAATTTCCCTGAGGGAGTCTCACAAAAGGAGGAATTTCTATCTAATCTAATCTAATCTAATCTAATCTAATCTAATTAGGCCCTAAAGGTTCCCCCATGAGCTTGTCTAACAGCTTTTTTAGACACACTAGCGGCCTGTTGGAGGTCATTTTGTTGGAGCCTTGCAGTGATCGATCTGTTTCCCCCTTGAACTTACAAAACAGACAGATTAACTTACAGTTCAGCTGTTTTAGTGTTACTAAGTCTCCCTTAAATTTCTTTGAGCAGTGTATCATTATTTGAAATGAGTTGAATAAAGAGGGGAACTGATAGCTTAAGAAGTGGGAAGTTATACATTCGGAAATATCGTGGTTATAAAATATTGAAACAAATAACCAACTTTTTCAAACATCTCTTGGTTCACAGTTTCTTAAAAAAGCAGCTACCTTCCTATGAAATGACAAGTAACACGAAGTTATGTGATTACAAGTCTAAAAGAACAAAAGATTTAAGAAAGAAACAAGCTTATACTGTACAACAACCAACAGTTTCTTGAAATAACAAAGAGCAGAAAGCACTTTCCTACTCACCTTAATGTCAGCACATTCTTTTTTACACAGAACACAGGTATGAGGAAAATGTCTTGGTTGGGCCGCAGCAAAGTCATACTTCATCTCTGGTGTTGGCTGATCCTCTGCAGCTGCCGCCTTATCCTTTGGCTGGGTTTGTAGCTTCATCTGGATGGGGATGGCACCAGGACAGGGTACTATTTTCTCAAAGTCTTTGGTCTTCATCACTTGCTCTGTCATAGGGAGAGTGTTCATCTTTGGCATCTCTGTCCATTCCCTTGGCTGTCCCTGGTACTGCATAACTGATCCTGCACTCTTACTTTGACTTGGATCATTTCTGTCAATGATAGTGTAACCACTTAGCAGTTGGCTAGGTTGGCTGAGATGCGTGCCATGGAGTAGGTTGGAGGGTGGCTGGTTTTTACAGGTTGACTGCCGTTCCCCAACCTGTTGATTCAAAGCAGCAGGTTTTGAGGTCCCAGAATACAGATCTCTTAAGTTTGTGTCTATCGTTGTCAGAGATAAAATGTTCATGATACTGTGGAAAGTCTGGTTTGAGAAGACCTGGTTTGAGTAGACCTGTGATTGTTCTGTCTTATCACTGCTTGGAGGTTCATGGCTTAGTTCTGACCTGCCTGTAGCACAGAGACTAGTGGAAGAACTTGCTACTTTCTCTGAAGAACCAAAGACAGTGATGCTTTGTTGCAGTGGCTCTTGATGGTGGCAATGATCAATGTCCATCATATAAGTATTTCCATTCCCACCACCAATTTCTCTGTAACTCTGCCCTCCATGGTCATCTCCAGCCCCTGACATCTGTTTTCCAGCAAGTCCATGGTCCATCACTTGACCTGACTGGATGTCAGCGTCTTCAGTTTTCTCTTGACATATCACTGCCCCACCAGAACTTTGTAAACTGTCCTCCTCACTTGCTGTTCTTGTGAGTTGGGGCTGAAGACAGGTTTTTGACTGAGTTTCCATTGATGCCCTTTGTTCATTCTGAAGGCGAAGCTGGTGCAATATCAACGGCAGCCTAGTTCGGGTAATCTGGTCTTCAGGACAGGAGACAAGATATTCCAAGTCCTCATTTCCAAGGCCAAAATGCAGAAGGATGTCAGTTGCTTCTTCAGAGGTTAACTTTGGTTTAGAGGGCTCTGTAGAGTCAGTAGGATCATCTGAAGGAAGAAAGTCATCATCACCTAACCCTGGAATGGTATCAAGTTCTTCTTCAGGGTGACGTAAACTACCATCATTACCACTTGCACAGTTCGGCAAAGTAGATAATGTTGACGCTGTGCCACTGCCTGAAGGCTTTATATAGTTTGCTGGCCAGTTCAAGGTTATATTGTCCCTTTTCATTTCCAACTCATGTCTTTGTCCCAGGGAGCCAGAGGCTGAGGTCATCCTTGTGCCAGAAGAGCACCAGTCCTTTTGTGTGCTGGGTTTCTGGTCCATGGACTGATGCATGGGTGTGCTTGGTAGCCTTCCGTCCTTTCCGGCTCTGTTAAGAAGCACGTCTTGTGAGCCTGTTGTATCACTGTCCATCGTGACTTGACTTGGTTCAGGCCTGTAAGTCAGATGTGAAGACTCTACTCGCCCAGAATTCTCAGGAACAACTGGTACAGTCTGAGGAGAGCTGCAGGTGAAACCAGCTCCAGGAAAGGAGGAGGACCACCAAGGATTCCTCTCTGCCTGTATATTGGAGAGTCCATGATGCCTCGGGGTGGGATTTGGGTTTCCAGTGGAATTTTGCTTCCAAGAGGCACAAGGGTCATAATAGGGATGGGACATGTTGATAGTGATCAGGGTCAATAAGTTGATTTTAAAGACTTAAAAGGGGGGAAGTCTGTCAACATTCCAGTTTTACATAGCAGGAGGTTGAGAAGTTGCATCAGTGCTAGCTTGGTCTTCAGGAAAGCCAGCAACAAGGAGGTGCTCTGCTAGCCAGTCTGGAGCAAGCTCCCTTGGAGCTCTCAAAATAGAGGGCTCCCACAGGTAGAAGAAGAGTCCCTGAGCTCTGACAGCAATGCAAAGCTGAAAAGTTCAAAAAGACAAAAAGAGGTTATTGTTGGGACTGGTCTTCAGCTTTTTGCAGAGGTAAAATCCACCATCAGGGAGGCTGGGTCTTGACTTGTCCAATTTGGTGCATCCTGTTGGAGACAAATTAAGCTACAAAGAGAAGAAGATTAGTCCAAAGCGATGAACAAAACAAGGACAATAAGAGAAAAAGATCAGTGATCTTCACACGAAACACCAAAAAGCAGGGAGGGGAAGCACTCAGCTTTGTTTAAGTAATTATGAGAAACTGGAATACTCATATTTGTTTAATGACTGTTTTGTATTGTGGAAAGAGTTGCTCTGATCCAGACTTTAACACAGCAGGGGGGAGTAATGAGCCTTATACCAAAGAGAAAAACCAAAACAAGACACAGGAGTAAGGATACATGATATCATCAGTGTGATGGTACTGGCAGATAATTGCTTCAAAAGCTAGATATGAACACTTATGACGACATTTCCAGATTATAGTTTAGACTTACATATTTACTTCAAGATTGTGGAATTCTTTTGCATATTAATTTTAATTTGAGAGTACAAGCACCCAGAATAGGGTGGGTTTTCTGTCAGAGGTAGGTAAATCAGTGTTTTAGCTAATTTCAGTCATTTTTATATAACAGTATTGATAATGGTATTGACCAAAATAAGTTTTGAAATACCAGCATATCGGATATAGGCAAAAATTCAATATCGTGCATCCCTACTAAGAAGAATCAGCTCAGGCAGGCCTAGCATACTGTAAAAATAACAGTCATTTGGCAGTCTTACTACATACTACTTCCAAATACAGAATGCATTTGTAAGTAGTATGTTGATGACGGTTTGGAAAACTCTCATCAGCAGCTTTGTGTTCTTGATAGCAGCATTACATAAATGAACAATGTTTGCAGCTAGGGCTGATACCAATATTAAACTGATGCATCTGTGCATCCTTAGGTGAAACAAAGAAATATCATCATTCTGTAAAATCATATGTCCTTCTTGAATTTTATGCTGTTGTAGTTATTCCAGAGTTGAGATGTGACGGTTTAGCCTGCAGTTCTTCTCATAATGCCCTGATTCAATATAGACAACAATTATTCCTGACTCCACTCTGCTAATTGGCTTAATAGTTCATGGCTGGTTTCCAGCAAACCTAATTAGGTTGTTTCCAGCAAGCCTGATCAACCTTCACAAGACAATCCCTATACCTCAACATGACTCCTTTGAAGAGTGACCCTACACTAACCTCAAGAAAATGCTGATATATTGTTTAGAAGGATGACAGTAATGATGCTAAATGAATGGTGATAAAGTATGTTGGACACAATGTTACTGGACTCTTCTCCTGATTGGATTCAGCATCTTTTTCTTCAACGAAGATTCTACATTGAGTGTATTTGTAGAAAAGACTAGACTTAGATCAGAATAGTGTTCAAGTATAAAAGCCTTGGGTTAGGCCAGGCCCTGACTTCAGGCCCAAAGCCAGGCAGAAAACCCACAACAATGCAAGTAACATCATGTATTAAGTCCTGACAGGGATGTTAACCTCTCTGTCACACCTTTTAGTTTTTGTAAACCAGGTTAAAAAGTTCTGTTTCATTGAAGGTCAAGTGTTTGAGCTCTTGGTTAATTAAAGGGTTATGGTGATGCAACAGTTCAGCGTCCTCCTTGAGGCTTCATCTTACATGTTTGAATTTGCCACAAGTAGGTCTCAAGGCCAGCTCATCGCCTTCTTCTTCTGAAGATAAGTGTTGCATTTAAGAACTGTTGTTTGGCTATTTCCTTAAGAAACTGACATAGTTTCAAAATAGATGTAGTCTGATAGGCAGCACATGTTGCTTCAAAACTGGTCCAGTATTTGAGGTGCCTTTACTTAGCCATACCATCTGCTCTTAAATCTGACAGTCCTCCTCTTCTCCCTCTTTGAGTAGCAGAGTTTCTGCTGGTATTCATGAGGCACCGTCAATACGTGATCAGAGAAAACACAGCTTTTGAGAGCATTCCTGTGCAAATGCAGTTCTGTCCACAACAGCAGCTATCTGTTCTTTGAGGTAGGGCTGGTAGGTCGAGGTCACCTGATACTGGTTTTTGGCCGTGTCCCCTGCATGCAGAGTTTGCTTCAGATCCTCAGAGTACTGTAGATAATGATATCAGCAGACTCCTTTTGGAACTCATATCTTAAATTGTTGTACTTTGGGCGCAGTCTTTGACAAAGTTCTCAAACCCTCCCATCCTCCCTCATCAGTAAGACTTGGCCCCTCTGACGTGCTACCTTTAGTCCAAGTCGTCTTACCAGCTGTTGCCAGATGACCTGACCACGTGATGGTGTTTGGTTATTGATTTCACCACTCTGTCAGTCTTTTGTGGTCTCTGTACAGACTTTTGGATCAATGGTGGCAGCATTAAATTCAAAATGGACATGTGATTTTCTAAAACAATAAAAATGTACAATTTCAACATCTGTCATCATGTTATTGTGCTGTTTTAAACGAAGGTTTTTGGTTGTTATTGTGCTTCCGCCATCTCATACTTTTAAGCAGGGGTTCAACCACTGGCATGCATAAAAACACTTCAGGATGTTTCAGGATCAGAGGATACCAGTGGCTGATGTGTGTAAATCTGCAGTCTGCTGCTCTTGTCCTGCAGATCCTCCTTGCTGTAATGAACATTTATACTTGTGCAGACCCAAATCGATGTTTTTCAAACTCAGAGGACAAACCAAAAGAGCTGAATGAAAGTTTATCTTCAAAGTAAGTACTCAGCTCACACGGATTGTTAATTGCATAGACTCATGCCATGATAAGTTTACTTGACGATTGTTAGCATTAGCATTAACTAGGGCTGAAAGATTTGTTTTTGGATCTAAATCGCAATTTCAGACAAAGCAATCATGTGATCGCCATAGTTGCAATTTTTTGCTCCTGACTGACTCAGGATCTGTTGTGTCAACTATTTTGCACAAACTATTTTACAAATTTGCAGGCAATATGCATTTATGGAAGTGCTAGTAAAGCCTCTGCTTAGAAGTAGAAGTTGGAATATCCCTCAAATATTGAAAACAGATTATTTATCATCAATATTAGATTATGAATAATGTGTTATGTGCTTTTGATCAATGATTTCCTTACTTGCTGCCTATACTGTAAACATAGTGAATACTGCACTGGAGCTTGATTTAAAGAAAATCGTGAATAAACTGAAATTGCAATATCTGCCAGAAAAATCCCAATTAGATCTTTTCCTAAAATCGTTCAGCCGAGTGCTTCTGTTGCATATAATGAATATAACAGAAGATGTGCTGAAAACAGAAAGTTTCTGTTTTCAGCACATCTCTAGAAGACTAGACTTATATCAAATAAGTGTTTGAGGATAGAAGCCCTAGAATAGTCAAGGTCCTGCGCCTGGGAGATCTTGAGTTTTGCATCATCTCCAGTTTTTGCTAAGACAGGTCACATTCCTGCCTCCCTTCCTGAGTATCTGCAAACAGGAAAACTACACTAAGGCCCAATCCACCAAGGGCTGACCATTTCTAAAAGCCCTTAAGACGTGGCCCTGCCCAAGCTTGAATGCTTTTACAGTTAGATTGTCAAGAACAGATAACTCTTTTTATCCTATTCTCAGCCCAGCAAGACAGGCGATGGAGAGATCAATACATCTTACCAATTAGAAACCACAAAACAAGAATTAGAAACAAGACACATGAACAATCTGAAAATATCACTGAACTTTCATTGCCCACTAGAACTGCAGCAGGACACTGGGGGTTAATAAGTTCTAACTTTTTCCCTCTGTTCTCCTTCATTTTCTCACATGCTCTGTACTCTGTACTCTGTCTCTGTTTTTAGTCCTCAGGAATCAGAAAACCTCCATGTTATACGAGCTGGGAAACAGGCGGCATGCCATGCAGCTCCATTGTTTGCTTGCTGTCTTAAACTGGGACGTCTTTTTAACAACAATGCACTCCACAGGCAAAGAAAATCCAGATTATTAAGATTAGAAACTGTGTTTTTATGCTTTTAATACTATAGTTGATTATTTCTTCAGATGTTTTTCCTTCCCCCGACCCTCTTCAGTGGACATCATGGACTCTGGACCCCCCACCTATGGCTCCTACTACCCCCGCTGTGATGAAAGGCTCCCCCTCTTCCTCCCCCTCCCACTTAACTGTAATGACAGGCCAGGTGAAAAGACAGCTGAACTCAAAAACATGGGGCTGCTCAAACACCATCAGAAACGATCAATCATGTTGGGAAAAAGTTGTGCAGTCCACATCCACAAGCTTATTTGTAAAGTTTTGAAGAAAAGTTAGACAGCGAAGAGACTCTGTTATCTGGACATCCTTAAAACTGTCAAAAAAAGACTATATCATTCTTCCCAGTGTAGATATATTAGGGATGCAAGATATAATCACACAGATACAGGAAGACAGAGGATGGGAAGGAGCAGTAGCCAACCAGAAGCCGAATTTTTATTTTTTATATTTATATATATTTAATTTATATATACTATGAAAGTTATCAATGTTTTATTGCCTTGTGTGGTTATGAGATACAGGACGTTCTTCTTTATGTTTATGTTCTTTTCCACTTCCATGTTTGCAAATGTGTTGTGTACCAAGTCGGGATGTCATGATATGAAATTTTCAGAACGATACGATACAATATGATACTGCAATTTATATCATGATATCACAATACGATATTAATCCCAGAAATCTCACAATTCTTCTCATAAAATGTATAAATGCTGATTGAAAAAAACATATAAACAAGTATTTTAAAGAAAATACTTTTAGGAAACAAAACCCAAACAATATTTTTACCATTCCTTTTAAATCTTTTAATTGGGATTTTTAAAACTCACTGTATTCATTATTCATTTAAATTTCAATGTTTTTGTAGCCTCCTCACCCCTCCCTTTGTCCCTCCCTCTCTCATACTCTCACATGTATGCAGCAACACGTCAAGATCAGTGCTGTGGGAAATTATACATCCAGCACAAAAAAAGGCAACCATAGCCAACCTATATTTTAATAAACTGTCTAAGTAGCTTCTCACATACATGATTTTCTCTTCAGTATGATTCATTTGATAAAATATTTTGCATTAGCGATTTAGAAATGTATTGATGTCGTATATGTGACCCCACGTTCAAATTAGAATTTATGACCCGATCGTGAACACATCTGGTGCTCTACAGGTGTTGCAGACACCACTAGTAACGGCTACATACCTACTAGGCTATCTATATTTACACATTTCCTCTGTTTCGTCTCGTGTACAATAATTTCCCACTTAATATAATAATTTTAAAACTCTGGTACGCTATTTCACATTTACAACTAGAAAGCACTTAGAGAGTGCAGACCTCCGCCAAGTGCCACAGTTCCCCCTATTTGTCATTTGCACCATAAATATTAGTCCCACATTTATTTTGACTACATTTTTAGATCCCTTGACCATGAAAACATACCATTGGCAACTGAATTCATAATGATATCAACATTAGTTCAGCAGTTATTCACGAAAATCAATTTTTTTTTAATGGCGGTTTTCTTCTGGATCTAGCTCCCTAGCTTCTGAAGATACAGCAAATCCATTGGCACCTTCCAAATTCCACAATGCCCTGGCTATATAATGGTGTTTGTTGCGTGTTTATAGCTTCATTTGTTCTCTTCCTATGATGAAAATCCCAAAGGTCCCCTATTTTTTCATATTCTGGATCATAGCACCCGGAATTATTCCTTTATCCGGATCAGTCTTTGATCTACTATAGAGCATCTTAGAAACTTGTCCTGTATTTTTTTCCCAAGTGCCCTGACCATTATTTGTGGAGTTATATGCAGACATGTCGAAAATGGCCCTATCTCCCAATGTTAAAGAATCCTTTAAAAACTTCCTGGCTCCAGACGGAGATCCGGATCGCTGCCAAAATCTAATCATTTGTTCCTTATCCCAATCCGGACATTCCCTGGAAATTTCATTAATATCTGTCCATAACTTTTTAAGTAATGTTGCTAACTAACAGACAGACAGACAAACAAACCCTCCCAAAAACATAACCTCCTTGGTGGAGGTAATAAAACCTCCAGTGACTTGTCCTCACTTCACCTGAGCAGTACTTTTTACTCTCCGCTGCTGTGTGGGTTTAGGTATTTGTCACAAACATACAGTGTAGTCTGCCACACACACATACATCCACACACAAAGCCTGCCTCCGTAACATCACATGACTATTGTGGTACGATAGAACGTGGAAGAGCTTATGAATGATAATCGTGGCCGCTCTCTATCGGGATACATTGTGTTACTATATATCGAGACATCCCTTGTACTGAGGAGACTAACCACTTGAAACCAGTTGTAGCAGAGGAAGATTGTGGAAGGAAACAATACACTGACGAATTCTGTTGCAAGGCAGATTAGAACTGTCCCACCCATTTGCTGTGTATAACTGCTTATGTAAAACCATGCAGTCTTCAATGACAGGAAGCTGCACTCCTTGTCTGTAAGCTGCTCATTCCTTGTAAGTGAAATCTTTAAAGACAACTCTACTCTCCTGTCATTCTTCCACACTGGCACCACAGGTTGACAGTTTATATCTGTCTGTTTTATACATCTATCAAAGGGATTCATGAAGTTCTATCTAATCTAATCTAAACCAATCATGCAGAGATTCACTCAACTCAAACCAGTTGTCTTTTAAAGCCATCAATGCAATCTCATCTTTCTGTATGTTAATGTATCACCAGCCAGGATGTCAACAAACTCCATCAGAAGCAGATGAACCTTTGACCTTTCGCCTCTGGGCTTATTCAGGCACAACCCCTGCCCCAGGCCCTGGCCACCTCCACAGGAAAAGGCAAAGGGAGAGGAAGGAGCCACAGCTGGGAGAGTGTGTTTGTATCTATGCGGCTTAAAATGCAGTTATTACCTCCACCAAGGAGGTTATGTTTATTTGCTTGTTAGCCAAGTTACGCAGAAACTACTGAAACGATTTTGCTGAAATTTTCAGGAGATGTTGATAATGGCCCAACTTAAAAATGATTTGATTTTGGTAGTGATCCGGCTAATCACCTTTAGCGAACTTGCTCAGTAACTGTCTTACTAATAATGACATGATTCTGAGTTCTAGGTGTGGATTTTTAGGGTCAAGGAATCATAATTTATTAAGGAACTATTGCTTATAGGTGTAACAGCAATATGTGAGCTACCTTGGCAGAGGTTTGCATTCTCCGAGTGCTTTCTAGTTCTACAGTTTATCAAATATTATACAAATATACCAAACTTCTCACGACAACACATCTGTTACACATCTCTCTTTAGTAACAGTCCCTGCTGTCCTCAAATCTGAGCTTCAAGCAGTTAATAAGAATTTATCAAATCTGACAGAATTATCAGGAACAAACTGGCCTCGTCCGTCTCTTTTTTAGTTTTAACATTTCCCAGTAACCATCATCACCTTACATGTCTTGGAATAACCTTCTCCACTCATTTAAGCTCATCAAACAACTTATCCCATTTGTTGCCTTCGTCTTTACCTATCATACTTAAAAAATGTCTGTATTCCTTGCTTGTCGGCCTTCACTGCTCACACAATGAAACCCAGTTTTTCTTAATTCCATCTCTAGGGTCTGGCACTGTCCTAGCAGCTTCCTTCATCTCTTTCCTGTCCCATGGTCTGAATACCTGTTTTATGCCATCACCTCCTGCAACCTGATACATGGGGAACTGCCCTACTGGTTGCACTAGCAAGATCTGCTTAAACCCATTCTGGCTTCTTAAAAAGAGGTTGGCACTTACCAGGAAAATGACCCAAGAAGGCTGTGGTCCAGGTCACTGTGGACTCCAGGAGCCTTGGGCCACGCTGACTGGCAAGAAAGTCTTATCCCCACACCTCTTCTTCACAACTGCTGGTCCTTCTATTCTGCCGGAAAGATTGAAGAGTTGCGCGCTAGGTGGCAGCTTGAGTTCGTTGTTCACCCTATGGTCCGATGACGATGCTCTGGACTTCTCTTCAGATCTGATGCCAGTGGAATAGCACTTGGTTCTAGCCTAAATTTTTGTGGGCCTGGCCTACATCTTTGGCCAAGGGGAGAGAAGGGACAAGACGGCAAACCAGTGCTTGGTTCATTCAGTTCTCTCAGTTTATTTTAGCATGGCAAAAGCTTTTCATACAGTGTGACAAACTAAGATTTGTTACAGACTTTCACCCTTTACCCTGCCCCCACATGTGGAGAGTAATGGCCCTTTTCCATCAGCACGCCTTAGCCCTACTCTACTCGGCTCTACCCGGTTTGCGTTGTGTTTCCATCGGCACGGTACCTCCTAAAACAAACCAGTTTTTAGTACCTACTCTGCTCTGGTTCTCAGCAGTGGCGGCAAGATGCACTTAATACTACAGTAAAAAAAAAACAACAAAAAACTCAAGACAAATCAAAATCGCAATACAATCTATTTTATTGCTGTTCAACACCATTCAGAAGCACTAGTTAAAGAGAAATTTGGCCCTCCTTTCCTTCAGGGCTGCAAATTTATCTATGACCCTCTGATTAAAGTCTGCCATATCTGTCACCAGTCTCTTTCCCATTGACAGCATGGCCAGTGCGTTCAGCCTGTCCTGGTTCATAGTGTTTCTGAGGAATGTTTTTATTCTTTTAAAAGGTTGAGAAGCACCTCTCAGCTTCTGCAGTTGTCATGGGTGTGGTGATGAGGATTCTCAGCAGTGTAACTGTCTCTGAAAATACCTCTCCCAGATTATTGTCCATAAACAACTGGAAAAGGTCCACAGCACCACAGCAGGCCTTGAACTCGTCCGTGCTGTAGATAAGGCTGAGCTCTGTCTTCAGCTTGCTTCCACTGAGCATCGGGTAGGCCTTCAAGGTGCTGCTGAGGGCATCTTGAGGAAATGTAGTGTTCTAATGTGTGAACCTGTCACCCTGCAGCAAAGTGGCACTGATGAGATGGTCAGTGAAGGAGAATCGTTCCCTGGTGTGTCCCAATATGGTGTCACAGATCTAAAGAAAGACAAACAAAAATACAGAGTAAAGCACATTTTATTACCAAAAGTTAACATCAGTATTCACTGAAAAAAATCAATTAAACAGCCAAAGCTTAACCTGCTCCCAGAAAATAAAGCTGTAATTTATGTCACCATTCTAAGAACTTTTCTTGTGTCAGCTGAACAGTGTCTTATTTCACACATGTCTCATGGCTCAACAGTGTAAACACAAACAGAATCTTATGTACCGCTAAACTGATGCTTTAAAAACTTAAGGTAAAACTATGTGATACAGTTTTGGTATAAAGCTACAGTAAAAAGTACAAACAAAACAAATCCAAAAAAAAAAAAAAAAATCAGATACAAGAATGTGCCACAAGAGGGCAGACTGCTGACACCAGCTGACCAATTCTCACAACTGAAATGGAGGCTGTCAATGTATTGAATACATTTATAGGTTTTCAGCAGAAACCACTTCAAATTTTAATATTGTGTTCAATCTACTGATAGAGAAAATGTTCAATTGTTAACCTAGTGTCTTGGTATGTAAACTCTGTCCCATGTGAATCAAGTGCCTTGGAATGCAAATTGTCGTAAGTATGGTAGCTACACCACCTGAAAGGCCTTTCCCTATCTACAGGCCCCCTATCAAGTTAGACTGACCCCACCCATCCTTGTACTTTTGTTTAAAGAACTTTGCATGCATACTGGCAAAAGAACTGACGACTATCTTCTGTCTGCTATTGTTTTACAGTGTCTCAAACGTCTGTCTTCTGCCTGCCATTTCCCATGTCTGGTCAGAATGCTCTCAGTGCCCCTCTTTCCATTTGGTGTATCCCATTGTGTCCTACTGTTACTCAACCCTACTCTTTTCTTATTTTCAGACAAATTTCACTGAAAGTGGAAAGAAACCCATTTGGCACAGAAAACTAAATTGAAAGGGTTTATTTAAAATGTAAATTTGTAAGATGTAATCAGTTTTGGTGGGGTTATTAGCTCTATCAAACACCTAATAGGCAAACAGTGTGTTGTTTACACTTTTGGGACTTAAAAAAACTGAACATTTTTAACCAGTAAAATGCAACACATTACTTGATAGCGTTATCAATTCTTCTTTCTTTTTGTTATTTTATAAAGGCTTTCACACAGTGTAACAGTAATACCTAAAGAGCACTGCAATAAACCTCGGCAATAGTCTGCATGCACTTGTGTATAACAATATTACAATTTCTTCCATCTTTAGTATGTTTCTTTGTACTTCAGACTTTGTGTGTATCTATTTTTACTCTTCATTAGTTTATATTGGTCCTGCTTTGCCATGTTCTTTGGTGCTGTGACAAGTTAGTGTCTCCAGTGAGGGATCAATATATGTTTCTCATGTTATTATTTCCAGTAATAAAAAGACTTTGCCTCCCATTCAAAGCACCAACTACTTCAAAAAAATATATTTTGTTTTTGTAAAAATATACAATAATTAAAAAACAAGATATTTTTAGAACTCAAGTCTGCAAAGAATAATCTTCTACTGAGATGAGACTGAGCTCTTAATTTAGAGTTTGGTGCCATGCATGATTTAAAATGGAAAACGTTGCCCCTGAATTACTTGTTATGTCAATGTAAGACACATCCTAACCCAATTTTTAGTGTAGCATAGCCTCTTGCAGATTTTTTTCTCTAGTGCAATCTCACCTCTTCTGCAATCCTCTGATGGATCTCTGGACTGAGTACCCGACGCCTCTTCGATGCATGGGAGCTGCTGCTTTCCTCACTGCTGGGCTCAACCATTGAATGGATAGAACTCCTGCACAGAACAAAACATTTAGAACAATAACAAAAAAATGAAGATGGTTAACAATAGAAGGCAGGACATGAATAACAACAACAACAACAACAACAATAATAATAACCTGATCAGTTGGATGTCCTGTTGGAACTGCTGGATGCACCCATTGATATGGACTGAATCGATGGTTTTCGTCTGAAGCTTGGCATATAGAAGGTCAACATGTGGCATGATGTGGTGGAAAAGTTGCAGGAAGAACTTGAAGTCCAGGGTGCTCCAGTAGCATAGCGAAGGGTCCTGCTTCTCTGACGGTACTAGGGTCAAAGTCACCAGAGTCTCGTATGGTCTCAAAACAGTGAATGAGATCCTCTGTGTGCTCAAACACTGTGTTGACGGCACGGCTGTGAAAGTTCCACCTGACAGTGCTGGATGTTGGCAGCCTATGGGCTACAATTTTATCAAGCATGCCTGTCCGCTTGGGGGATCTAGAGAAAAGCTGGCAAAGCCAGAAAGGTCATAAAAAAAATCCTTACTTTGGATATGTGAGAGGTGGCTTGTCGCATGATCAGGTTGGGCTGATGTGCATAGCAGTGGATATAGTGGGCCTTGGGGTACAGATCTTGGATCTTCCTCTGAACGCCTGCAGTGGCACCTCTCATCACGCTGGCTCCATCATGTGCCTGACAAATCAGCTTGCTTTTTTGATCATCAGGAAGAATGGTAGCAAGACGCTCTTTTAGTGTTGTGGAGATGGTCTCGGCTGTACCTGACTGAAGGGGGATGAACTCAAAAAATCTTTCCTGCAGGTTGTCTTTTGGATCAATGTAGCGCAGTACAAGCACAAGTTGCGACTGAGTGGCAATGTCCATGGTTTCATCCGCCTGAATCGATAAAAACTCACTGCTCTGGACTTCTTTTATGATTTGCTCATTAACAACAGACAGCATACAGTCCAACAGCTCGTTTTGCACCGTTTTTGAGGTCCCCTTAAACACTGTGGCGTTCTCTAGGTGCTCTTTCAACACTCCATCCAGAGAGGCAACAAAATCCACCAAGCCACGGAAAATACCGGGATTGTTGGACGCCTCACTCTCATCGTGGCCTCGTAAAGCCAACTCAAGGCTCCACAAAATTTAACACGGTCTATTATTCTAGACAGAATGTGTCAGTTTTTCGTCACCTCTTCGTTGTGCCTCCTAATGCCAATTCTGTAGCCCTTATCAAGCTGTTCAGCGATGCTGAGCCGTCCAAAAAAATTTAGCTTCAAACAGTTGTCCAGGTGGCTTCGGCTACTCTCATGCTATTTGCATTTCTCAGAGAGATGCTTCAGGTCTTGTACTCCCGTGGTTGTCCACAACACATCGGTGCCGGCAGTTTGAAACAGCAAACAGGGGAAGCAGTAAAGAGCATTACTTACAGCACAGCCCACCAGCCAGCTCCACTTGTCATAGCAAGAGCGCTAGAAGCCCCGGGTGTAGACCCGCCCGCGATCGCTTGCTGCTGTATCTTTATGTCGGGTTGTTCAGGTCCAAGCTCCTTAAGCCTCTTTTTCTCTTCCAGTGAACGCCTTGAGAACGGGTTATTCTGTAGTGAAATAACTGAGTTTTCCACGGATCCATGAGAAGCTGCCATTTCCAATACTGGTGGGACAGAGAAGTGATATGCGCTGGCTGCTCGTGAATAAATCTGCTGCGATGACGTGTTGATATGATTGACAGCGCTCGTTGTCCAGTCACATGAGGAAAAGAAACACCAAAACAATACTGATTCGATGCCAGTCAAAGTGGGAGTGTCTGGGGTGCAATTGCCTGTGCCCCGGAGGCAAAGTTGAAGCGGCCAATCCCAAAGACGCCTCAGATCACATGCTGAGCAAAAGTTTAAGGACTTACATTGACTCCCATTAGGCCGGCGCCCCTCTGTACGTAAACTATGTATTCACAACACAGTGACTACGTAAAAACATTGTGAAACCCCTTTTATTGAATGGTGACAGGTGCTGCTGACAGACTATTACTTTGTGGTAAAAATAAATGTTTTTATCCGTTATTTTTTATAATTTAAAGCCAAATTGTGTTGTGTTTAAGTGGACTTTCTCTGTTGAATTTTGGAGGGGGCGACGCCCCAGCGCCCCCTATTGACAAACCGCCACTGGTTCTAAGTGAGCTGAGTCGATACTAAAAGGTGACGTCGACCGACTGCCAGCTACTGATTGGTCAGCGAATGTCGTCACAGATGAGTCATGAGCGCGACGAGCTAGCTAACATGCTAGCAGTAGCTACCATTAGCTTACACTCATACGTCTTTTCTTTGCAGCTTGATACCACTCGTCCTCGGTATTTCTTCTCGCCGTCTGCAGCCTTCTTCTGCTTTCCTCTTTCATTCGGTTTGTGACAAAAAGCCACAGATCGAGCACCAAGTATACTATTGCCTCCAAGTCCTCCATTGTTTTAATTGTTGTGTCGCGCTCAAAATGACATGAACGCAGTGTCACCCAGCTGTTTTATGGCGACCCCGCCCCCGCTGGGAAGGTAACCGGGCTGGTAGGAAAGCAGCACAATGCAAGTACAGTAGAGCCGGATAGAAACGAGGAAAGCCGTGCCGAGTAGAGTAGGGCTAAGACGTGCTGATGGAAAAGGGCCATATGATAAGCTTGGTTGCTTCACATAAGAGCAGGGTTAAGATTGATGTTACCAAATATCCCCTTGAGATGATTAATTTTAAAGATTCCTCTTCATTCTATAGTTGAGTTGAAAGCAAAATGTCCGGAGGTGATCATAACCAATGTCAAAAAGTATAGTATGAAGTTCATTTTTTTTAAGTACACTTGAGTATACGTATAGCAAATATACTATAGACCATGTACTTGTAGTGTACTAGAAAGTATACTAATTTAATACTCCTTCAGACAATATTGGAACATTTTAAGTTTATAAAAGTATACTCTAAGTATACTTTATAAGGTCATTTTAAGTTTACAACACATTCAAGAATACAAGTACACTCATCAAAATACTACTAGTGCACTAGGTACATATACTTACAGTCCGCATGTGCCTTTATTGATAGGAGAGAGAGACAGTGTTAAGAGTGATTTGATCTTTGTACATATTGTATATAGAGAAAGATCGTTGTACATATTGAATATAGTGTTTACATGTATTAGAACATCTCTATCCTGATGCTTGTATAATTTTTGCTGAGCAACTGCATTTTTCTATCACACACACTACATAACCTTGCGCAGCCCACTCCTTGACCCTTCTTATCACCTGTGTGCATAACCGGCACAAGAAGAGGAGCCTGTGTGAAGGTCACTCCACCTCACACCCCGTCCCCAATGTTACATACACACACTTTCTTATAAAAGAGAGAAGATTTTGTATTAGCTTCAGACCAACATCTCAGACTGCTTGACACTCTGTATTGTTGTTCTCCTTGCTGCAAGTAAAACTTTATTTGATTGCACCCAGCTGTTCTTTTCATTTTTATTCTGAATTATGTCAGGTGTTGGTAAAACCATTAAAGGCGCTACTGAGCAATCTTAGGACTGTGAAGGGAAAATCCTGATGGACAGTGGTTAGGTTTGTGAAGAAGGGTGAGAGAGAGTAGGGGAGGACACTCTGCAAACTGGCCATGGGCTGGATTTGAACACAGCCCCCAGAGGCATATGTGCGTTGTGCCTGGTTGCTTACCACTCCAAACCAGCATCCCACAAGCACCCTCTTCTATATACTGCCATTGTACTAGTTATATTATTCTAGTCCACATTTTAATTTATTGAAGTATACTACAAGCACCCTCTTCTATATACTGCCATTGTACTAGTTATATTATTCTAGTCCACATTTTAATTTATTGAAGTAAACTACAAGCACCCTCTTCTATATACTGCCATTGTACTAGTTATATTATTCTAGTCCACATTTTAGTTTATTGAAGTATACTACAAGCACCCTCTTCTATATACTGCCATTGTACTAGTTATATTATTCTAGTCCACATTTTAGTTTATTGACGTATACTGCAAGCACCCTTTTCTATATACTGCCATTGTACTAGTTATATACTTCTAGTCCACATTTTAGTTTATTGAAGTATACTGCAAGCACCCTCTTCTATATACTGCCATTGTACTAGTTATATACTTCTAGTCCACATTTTAGTTTATTGAAGTATACTACAAGCGCCCTCTTCTATATACTGCCATTGTACTAGTTATATTATTCTAGTCCACATTTTAGTTTATTGAAGTATACTACAAGCGCCCTCTTCTATATACTGCCATTGTACTAGTTATATACTTCTAGTCCACATTTTAGTTTATTGAAGTATACTACAAGCGCCCTCTTCTATATACTGCCATTGTACTAGTTATATTATTCTAGTCCACATTTTAGTTTATTGAAGTATACTACAAGCACCCTCTTCTATATACTGCCATTGTACTAGTTATATACTTCTAGTCCACATTTTAGTTTATTGAAGTATACTACAAGCACCCTCTTCTATATACTGCCATTGTACTAGTTATATTATTCTAGTCCACATTTTAGTTTATTGAAGTATACTGCAAGCACCCTCTTCTATATACTGCCATTGTACTAGTTATATTATTCTAGTCCACATTTTAGTTTATTGACGTATACTGCAAGCACCCTTTTCTATATACTGCCATTGTACTAGTTATATACTTCTAGTCCACATTTTAGTTTATTGAAGTATACTGCAAGCACCCTCTTCTATATACTGCCATTGTACTAGTTATATACTTCTAGTCCACATTTTAGTTTATTGAAGTATACTACAAGCACCCTCTTCTATATACTGCCATTGTACTAGTTATATTATTCTAGTCCACATTTTAGTTTATTGAAGTATACTACAAGCACCCTCTTCTATATACTGCCATTGTACTAGTTATATACTTCTAGTCCACATTTTAGTTTATTGAAGTATACTGCAAGCACCCTCTTCTATATACTGCCATTGTACTAGTTATATTATTCTAGTCCACATTTTAGTTTATTGACGTATACTACAAGCACCCTCTTCTATATACTGCCATTGTACTAGTTATATTATTCTAGTCCACATTTTAGTTTATTGACGTATACTGCAAGCACCCTTTTCTATAAACTGCCATTGTACTAGTTATATACTTCTAGTCCACATTTTAGTTTATTGAAGTATACTGCAAGCACCCTCTTCTATATACTGCCATTGTACTAGTTATATACTTCTAGTCCACATTTTAGTTTATTGAAGTATACTACAAGCACCCTCTTCTATATACTGCCATTGTACTAGTTATATTATTCTAGTCCACATTTTAGTTTATTGAAGTATACTACAAGCACCCTCTTCTATATACTGCCATTGTACTAGTTATATACTTCTAGTCCACATTTTAGTTTATTGAAGTATACTGCAAGCACCCTCTTCTATATACTGCCATTGTACTAGTTATATACTTCTAGTCCACATTTTAGTTTATTGAAGTATACTACAAGCACCCTCTTCTATATACTGCCATTGTACTAGTTATATTATTCTAGTCCACATTTTAGTTTATTGACGTATACTACAAGCACCCTCTTCTATATACTGCCATTGTACTAGTTATATTATTCTAGTCCACATTTTAGTTTATTGAAGTATACTGCAAGCACCCTCTTCTATATACTGCCATTGTACTAGTTATATTATTCTAGTCCACATTTTAGTTTATTGACGTATACTACAAGCACCCTCTTCTATATACTGCCATTGTACTAGTTATATTATTCTAGTCCACATTTTAGTTTATTGAAGTATACTACAAGCACCCTCTTCTATATACTGCCATTGTACTAGTTATGTTGAAATGCTGAGTCAGCATTTCAACATATTGTTATTATATTATTCTAATCCACATTTTAGTTTATTGAAGTACACTACAAGCACCCTCTTCTATATACTGCCATTGTACTAGTTATATACTTCTAGTCCATATTTTAGTACACTGAAGTGTACTTCAATGACCTAAAAATTACCATTCTGTACAATTTTACTAGTTTACTTGTTATACTTTAAGTATACAAGTTTGCTTAGCATATTACTTGCAGCATGCTATACATATACCTGAAGAATACTTAAGTATTCTTAACGTTAAACGATACCACTATCTGCAATGTATTTACAAAATCACGAGGCGGAATGTTGAGAACAAGTTTGATATATTGAACATTTTAAAATACAGTGTGCTAACAAATACCTGTCTAAATCTTTAAAGATTTTATTTAAAAACAAGGAACCTCTATAAAATCAAAACTCTGATGAAAAAAATGAAAGGAAAGATGCACATCTGCATGTAAAAATGTAAACAAAATAGTGTCTCCAGCTGAGAACTGAAGTCCTTTCTTGCTAAAAAAAGGTAAAAGAAAAAGGGCACATCTTTGCAACCAAAAGTAAATAACTCCAAAGAAACAAAAACGCTACTTTTATGACTTCTTTTCAGTTACTTGCCTGGCAGTAAAAAGTATACTGTAGTACAAGTATAAGTTTTAGTATTTAAATATGAGTGTAAGTCTAAGTATTAGTGTAGTGTAGTGTTAGGCTTGGACTTTTCTTTACACTTTTCAGTAAGCCACGTATACCAATATACTATTCTTAAGTATATAAAATATAGTATAAAAAGTAAACTTTAAGTATACTGCCTCAGTTTAAGTACAATAAGTAGAGTTGTAGTACACTTGAATAAACTATCTTTGCTAAGGGAACACAGACTGAAATGCAGCCAAATCCTCAGAAACGTTTGCTTATTACTAAATAAATGTTAAAGTCTTGCATGTCAGCATCCATTTCCATCAACAGAAGGTGTTCAACATCCAAAGGCAACGCAAAAATCAAGACAGAAGGTAAGTTTCGTTTCTCTGAAAGACCTGAGCCACCATTTTAACATTTTATCATCGTTACGACCCAACAACTCCAGCAAACTGAACCCCATCTCTAAAACAAGGAGGTGTCCTTCCACCGTTACTCTTTATTTCTGCTGCATCCCATCCGCAAAAAGAAAACACGGTTAATGTGGACTCGCTGTGGTCCGTCGTTAAAAAACCACATAACAGCTGAATTTAAAGCTCTCAAATGGAGTGTCGCTCAAATATTCCGTCTTTAAAATCAGAAATACTAAAGCTTTCCTAATAAAATGACTGTTTTCTCATTTCCATCACGAGCTTCCTGTGAATCAAAGGAACTTATCTCCCACCATGTAGCCAAAAGCAAACACATTTCAACCGTTTTTATTAATAATAATGACAAAATACTTTACGTTGTTGTTTAAGCGGATTTTTTTTTACATACCTGTCGTGATTGAGAAGTCTCTCTGCGCTCCGCACCCCTGCAAGAAGTTGGTAAAGTGGGGCAGTAACTGGTTCGCTGATTTTCCAGATGCAAAAATGGAGACACGAAGACAGAACCAGCCCGCAGCTTCTTGTGGGTTTTAATGAAGATAGTACAGCATCCAACACAGCTCCGAGCTACTCTCCATATACGGACTCAGACCAAACTTTCCTCTATTGTTTATGCCTTTCAGTGACGTCACTGTTCTTTCGTTTGGCCATCCCAATACAGTTCCCAAAGTAAATAAAACTACGCAGGGGGGCGAGGGAGGACAACGCCCCCTCAAATCAAAATTTTATAAGTTGAGAAAACACGTTTTAAAAATACCCATGTGGTTTCTCGATGCTGATGTGTAGATGCAGATGATGAAGAAGCTTCGCCGACACAGACTTGTTTGCATAAAGGAAGTTTATTACAAACCACGCAAGTGTCTCAATCAGGCACTCCGGACAGCCTGAGAGGCCCAAGCCAAAATGAACCTCTGAACATTTAAGAGTGCATGTATTTATACCAGACTCATTGTTTGAACTATACACAAACATGCATGTAGCGTGGACTCTCATGGGACCAGAGCACCTTAGATAAATAACCCGTGAACTAAAGGGCAAACCTCATGGTAACCTAAAGTGAAGGTCCTTAACTGTTGACACAAGAATGTGAATCCTGCCATCTGTGTCCTGGATAAAAACAGGCCAACTTCAGTCCTCTCATGACTTTACCCCTAAGGACACCTAGTTATCTAAAACATTCACATCAAATACTTCACCCACAAAATTAAAATTTAACATGCTGGCAAAAATAACTGCAGTGGCGGAAAAATCCGTCGAAAAAAGGACAAAATAGAGCATCAGCTTTCTCTAATGTCTCTGTCCCTCAGCTGTGTAGATCTATCGTCACAGGCAGTGTTGCCAGATCCTTCGACTGAAATAAGCAACCAGGTCGATAAAAACGTCCCTAAAGCAATTTTTTTCTAATGTGATATATTTCTTTTATTAAAACAAAGGGAAATCTACATAAAGCGTGTTTTGATTTTCATCTACATTACATTTCAATTTCACAGAGGCATTTTTTTCTTTTTTGGCTCTTAATTTGCTTATTCAGCATCCTTTTGTTTGGAGGTGGAACATCCTTTGCTTTATACAGAAGTGAAGGAAGGGGCTGCTGCTATATTAATAATAATAATAATAATAATAATAATAATAATAATAATAATAATAATAAAAATAATAGTAATAATAATAATAACTTCATTTGTATAGCACTTTTAAAAACAGAAGTTCACAAAGTGCTTGACAAACGGTCAGAAACATACAGACAACAAAGCACAAAAACTACAGCACAAGAAAACATAAACAAATAGCTCAGTTCAAATCAAGGCACTCTTACAGAAAGACACAAAAGGCATTAAAGACACTAGCAAGGAAAGTTAGGAGGAGAGCAACTGGCGCTTCAGGTGTCAAGTGACTTCAGGCCTCTGACTCAAAGGCCCTTTCCATATGACATCGGTACCCAGACAATGCAAGAACCATGCAACATAAAATGAGACCATGAGGACTGAAGTAAAAGCTAAAAACATGAACTCGAGGATGCAGGCCGGGCCTGCACTGAAGATGTGAGCTATGCTCGCATCTATTTAGGCTAGGCCTAACGGAGGATTAATATAATTAATCCAGAGTATATATATATATATATATATATATATATATATATATATATATATATATATATACATATATATATATATATATATATATATATATATATATATATATATATATATATATGTCTGTGTGTATATATCTAAATATATAGGTAGAGAGAGAGAGACAGAAAATAAATATGAATGATGATATAAATGATTGCTTTATTACCTTTACCATTAAATCTTTCAATCTAAACACATAGTTTCTGTATATGTTTATCTTTCTGTTTTTATGCTTATAACAATATGTCTATGTATATACATTCAGATATACATAGAATGGCTGAACATGAAAGATTTCTTGGCCTCTACACTGAAAGGGTAACATTGAAGGGAACATTGAAAGAATTTTTTTTTCTTAAATCAGATGTAATGTAGTAATAGTGCATGTTTTGACGTTTACAATAAAGTAAACTGCATGAAAATCCGTTAAGAAATGAGCGGGTTATGATTTATTTTCAGTGTACATGCATTGCCTTTAATGGAAACGTTGCCCTACCCAAGATGGCCGCCACGTAGGCACGTGGCTTAGCGGGCTGCTACAGCGCGCTGACGTATCTAGTCTTCGATGTATATCTATGGTAGGGAGCCTAAATCAGCAACTGCACTTTTGGATCAAGCCCAAAAAACTGAAACCAGCAACTGTCAATATTTACAAGCAACCTCTCCAAAAATAAGCCAAAAGTCGCTTATAATGAGCGGACCTGGCAACTATGACACACACCCTCCCTCACAGCAGTAAACGTCTAATCAACTGTTAATATGCAAATGAGCCAAGACGGAACCTGAATGTAGTGTTGGGTGTTTAGCACGGAGTGGTAAGACTTTGAAGGAAAGTCTGCCAAATTCTTCTTAGCGACTCGTGAGATAATTAATAGTTGACAACAACAACAACAACAAAACAAAGTAAAGGCAATAACAACATCAATATTTACTCAGTTTTTGCAAAGAGACCAGGAGACTGTTGTTGTTGAGTGCAATGGAAAGAAAAGAGATTTTTGAGGTATATTAATGCATCCAGAAATGCTAAGACTCTTAAAATTTATGTTAGCTAACCAGTCCATTAACATAAATGTCATTACAGTGATGTCAGTAGTTGTCTTCTTTCTTAGTTGACCGGGCTTTTATTATTTGCCCTTTTAAAAGATCGAAGAAAGAGGAAAAACATTTTTTCTTATAAACCTGTTAATTATTTTAACTACGTGCTGCATCCACAAATGCAAATATAGTAACAAAAAATACAACATAATCTTTTTTTTCAAAGATGTTGAGCAAAACATGCTTATAGATAAATCTGACAACAATAAATCTGTCATATGCACTGCTTTAAATGCATTTACATAATTTGTTACCTGATTGTTTCCCTGTATACTATTTGTGTATATTTTGTTTGTTCTTTCTCAAGAAATAAATTTAAAAAGAAATGTAAACTAGAAAAGCACTCAGAGAGCGCAGACCTCCGCCAAGGAGATCCGGATCCATCCCAAAATTTGATCAGTTCTTCCATATCCCATTTCCAGCAGTTCCTGAAAGTTTCATTCAAATCCGTTCAGAACTTTTCAAGTTATTTTGAACACAAACAGACAGACAGACAGACAGATAAACGCCGGCAAATGCGTAACCTCCATGGCGGAGGTAAAAAAAATAAAATAAAATAAAAATAAAAATTGGGCTTTTATTTTGAAGGTCGGAAACTACTCATTACGTGCTGGAGCGCATCCAGCGTCGCCGCCATATTGGATGGGTCTCTTCACTTCAGTTTAGCACCAGAAACAACTGGAGTCAATGCACTTATGTCCGTATTTTGTGCAGCGCAAGGTTACAGTAAACTGCGCAGTATTGATGTTGATTATTATTATTATTATTGTCGTTGTTAAATAATAATAATAATAATAATAATAATGATAATAATAATATAACTGTTGTTACTACTACCACCATTACTATCATTACCATTATTCCTTACTCATCAGACTTACTCATCTTTTGTTCATTTACTTTCTTGATTCCCTTCTTATATTATTGTAATTATTGTTGTTATTATTTTTATTGTCAACATACCTTTCCCTTTTTCTCCTTTTCATATGTCTTTTCTTCATTTCTTTACTTCATTCTATCCATTTTTACCCTATTTTTTTTACCTACTTATTCACTGCCCCCTTTACATCTTTTCTCCCTACAACCACAGCCGTACCAATGACGATCCCCCTTCCCCGACCGTCATGTCACTTGCCGCTAATGCTGTTGTTGTTCCTCCTCTGCTCATTAATACTCCCTCCAATGTTTATTTTTATTACTCTTTTATTTGTTCTTTTTTTTCTTCTTTTTACTACGATATATTTATGTATTAAAATTACCATTACTATCATTATTACTGCAGCTGCTATGGTTAAGTGACCCTTCTCCCTTTTATAACAAACTATTAATAATACTGTTATTCTAGTTATTATCATATATATTTTTTTATCTTTGATTTTTTTATATAAGCATCCATACTATAATTTTATTTAATTTCACTATTATTGTGGCTGATGTTGCAATAGTTATTATTAATTTTACTACAATTAATATAATTAATATAATAATAATAACAATAATTGTTATTATTATCACAAAATGTATTAAAGTGGTGAATCACTTATTTACATATATATTTCACTAATATTGTGAAAAATTATGTAAAATATATTTATTAAATACATACATATCTTATATTTTTAGTGTTTTTTATAACTTCTTTCATTGTTATTGTTCCTTCTGACTGTCAAATAATTGTTTTTTTTAGGATTATTGTTGTTGTTGTTATCATTTTATGATTATGCAAGCCTTGTTACTACGATGTCCCTTAACCACCATTAAAATCATATCTATCTCTGTGATAGTAATGCAACAATGAATATCACCAATCATATTCTTAACACACACACACACACACACACACTTGCATGACCACAAATGTTGTTGTTCACACGTTGTTTGTCTGTCCGTCTCACTGTACTGTCTTATTGCACAATAAAAAAATAAAAAAGAGCATAATACATAATTCACAATTCAGCATGAAAGCAGGTATTTTAAACGTGTGACAGCGTCCTGTATCATAAGTACATCTCTGTCGTTTGTAACAAACTAAACCATGTGAAAATCGGGTCAAAATTCTGGAAGTTATGATTATTATAGTTGGGCATAACACACCCTCCTCAGTAGAAATAAACGCATTGGGGCAGCATGGGAGACCCATCCAAGATGGCGGCCGGTTGGTACGTCAGCTCTGATAGGCAGCGTCCGTCAACGAGGCGTCTACGTATGTTATGTATATGGGTATTTCCCCCTTCACGCAACATGAAGATAAGTTTGCGCTCAAGTGAACTGAAGGATGTTCTTAAATAACAACAGGTATGCAACATATGCGATGTTTTGTGAACATATTACGCAGTTAAACACGACGAACTTCGCGTTTATTGGTCCAAAAAGAGTAACAAACGTGTTTCTGTAGCCTTCTCCTGAGCACAGCTGTTAGCATTTGGTAGCATGAGCTCGCCAGACGAGTTCTCTGAGGCCTGTTTTGGCTGCTTATCTGACCCAGAGTTCGTCTTTGCAGTTAAGAGGCAAACTCTTTTAAGGGTTTTGTGTGTTTGTGTTAACTGCGGAATTATGGAGTTTTATCGTAAATGACGGTTAGGCCAAGGCCTGCGACTCCCTAAACGCTACTACCTCCATTTTAGACTCACAATCCTGTTAAACATTAACCCCGTTACTTTCTCACTGCTCCAGGTAACAACAACGTCTTATTGATATAACATTTAATTATATTTTACAGGTGTTTTGAAGTCATGCAGCTGGAAGAAGAAGCTCACAGTAAGACCACGCTTCTCCTTATTTACAGACAGTGCAGCGTTGTGAACATGTAATTATCAAAATATCACGTTAATCCGGATTTAGATAGTCATTTATGAAGAAGTCAGGGTTTCGTTGCTACTGAACACAGTGTGTATCCCTCAGCCAGGTGCATGACAAATCAGAACATATGCAAACCGGCCAGTTTGTTCGGTACACCCTGCAACAACAGGTTTGGCCTCAATTCTTCGTGGCTTAGATTCAACAATGAACTGGAAACATACCTCAGGGATTTTGGTCAATATTGACATGATAGCATCAAGGGATGGGAATTGATAAGATTTTATTGAAACCAATACCTAAGGCTGGGCAATACATTGATTAATTAGAATTATTTTCTGCAGAATATTTTAAAATTAAAGAATTCGATTTTTTTGTCTTGACTTACCCCAATTGTAAGTTGTTGCAATGTCTGAAAATACAAGTACTGGACATTTTCTGTTTTCTTTCTGGCAGGCCCTGTGAGGTTTTGCACAAGCTTAGGCTTGTATTTGTTTTTTAAATGAGGTTGAATATTCATCAGAGAGTTTCTGTGTTAATATTCTGTGAAAATAGCCCATCTTTCAGTGTTTAAGCCTGCCAATGTTCGAAGTACATGATCAACATTTTATGACATGCACTTAAACTATAAGAGGGAAATTCTGTTTAGTTTTGGAATATATATTGGTAACATAAAGGTAAAACTTATGCACTTTTTTTGTAATAACAATGTCTGTAATTTTTGTGTCACTTGGAATTTTTTTTTTGAGAAGGAAAAAAATCGAAATCGCATATCAGTATTTGTAGAAAAAATCAGGGATTTGATTTTAAGGCCATATTACCCAGCCCTACCAATACCATTATCAATTCTTCTGATTTTCTGTGTTGGCAAAAAGTCAGCTTACACAGATTTTCAGAGGCAACAATGTCAAACACGCGTCTCCTCTGATATTGGATGCCGGTCTGCGTAATTGAATGCCTCTGAAAGTTTCCAGTGTTTCTACCGAATAAACGTGCAACATTTTTTGTCCAAAAAGTAGCTATTTTTTTGACCACTTCTGTCTCCCATGTGGCGTGATCATATGTTTGAGTTGGTTATCATTTCTGCTGACTGCCACTGATGAGAGCATGATGTCCTTGACATGTGGAAGGAATTGATAAGCAAAAGGACTAATAATATTGATTCTTTAAGAGAATTGTTATTGATTCTCTACTGGAATTGGTTTTCGATTCCTGCTTCTTATAGCTATTGATAAATAGCGATATTTTTTTGAACAAGATATTATTTTGAATAGTGTTTTTTACTTCAGTGTTGTTATTGATGCACTCAAATGGCAGTAAAGAGATATTTCAGTATTTTTAATTTGGGTTCCTGCACCTTTAAGGAGAGCAAGCACAGATAAGCCTAAAGGTACACTGCTTTCAACAGCTACTGTTATTTTGCATAATTGTGTGAGTTTTACAAAAATGATCCACAGAATTGTGTTGTATTGAATGTATGATTGGGTGATTTTTTTTTTTTTTTGTCTTTTCTCTGGAAGTCTCTGTGTTTGGCACTATTTTAAAAGCAGCAAATGCTTGTGTGTTCTTCCACCTGTGCGCATGTATTTCGCCGATCTGCTGTATCGCTCTGTGGACTCGGGAAGACACAACAACGGTGGAGGAAACTCATACTGAACCAAGCATAAGTGACTTTGACTCTAGGGATGGTTGTTTACCTTTTACTATGGATGCATGGTTACCTGTATGAACCCAAGTAAACAGAAGAAATTCTTCAGAATGAGATTCAGCAGGCCGAAAGAAAGAGGAACTTCTGTGGAAACTAAGAAGCAAGAGGGATCTGGAGTTACCTGGTGGTCTGAATGTGTAAATTGCAAGCCGATGCCCATGAACCATCCTGTTGTTAGGTCTGAATCAGAGGTAAGCATCAAGAGCAACCCCCTGTCTAATGCACACAGACGGAAGAACATGTTACCATTTGCTGCATTGTGAAACAGTGCCAAATACAGAGACTTCCTGCTTTCATGACTTCAGGGATTTGACCCAACTGAGTTTCGTGTCTCGTTTTTATGTAAAACTCACACAGTTAAGCATCATAACTGTACCTACTAACAGCTGTGTACCTTTCTGGTCATCTTGGCTTGTTCCCCAGGGGCACCCCGTACAGTCACTTCACTGACTATTATCAAGTACCTGAGACAAACAAACTCAAAAAATACTTAAAAAGTCCTTTAATTTTCCCGAAAGATGCTTTTTTTTTTAATAACATTTAGTGGGTAGAAACACTGAAACTTGCAGAAACATTTTTCAATGCATCATATTTAGTACCTGGAGTGATGTGTTCCCACTGAAAACCGTAAAATCAGGAATTGTTAAAGAACTGGATCGCTATGCAGAATCGATCAAGAAACTAGTATCAGTAAAATTTTATCAGTTCCCACCCTTGCGCTTTTTAGAACCAAACTCAACTGATCTTGTTAGTCTGGACTTGCTTTGTATTGAGGATGCAGGCATTAATATATTTAACATACATCTTCAGGGTTGTTGATTAACGACAGTTAATAAAGGTCATAATCAGCGGGTAATCTAATCTGAGACAATCCAACACAAACGGAAGCGCTAAATCAAAAGCTACATTAAATATGCTCTTTAATATGTTTAAAGAATATCAGACCATCATCTGATACTCTATGTTTCTTGTTCTGGACATTTTGCTCTACTCGGATAAACCTTCATAGTTATTGTGCAGCAGGTCAATAAAACACTTTTAGCCTCTACTTTCTTAGTTTCAAGAAGAGGTTTAGTGTGGACTTCGCACCATATCTTCAAAAACAGCTACAGCAGGATGCGGCTGGTCAGTTGTTTACATTCAGCTCTTGCGTATGTTTGTTAGTTTGTAGAAGAGCCTGATATACAAGTTTTTTTCGTGACCTGCTAGAGTTGAACAACAAAATGCCGACATAAAATTTAAAGAGTCAAAGTTCTGTGAGGTTAACATTTTAGTTTTTCACAACTTTTGGAGCAGTCATTAGTCTTTCTGTTCTTTAGATCGGTGTCTGTAATGAACCCACAAAGATGGGAATTTTGAAGAAGGAAATGCTCATCCTGCCCTGCAAGTTTTAGAATGCGATACCTTGGTGTTAGTGGTGGCTTGTTAACTTGTGTTTTGCTCAGGTTTCGTCTGTAGGTGTAGCTATCATGTATCACATTGAGCGCTGCTCCTAAAACCATACAATAACTCACGGAAGCAATTTAAGAGGGATTATGCACCACTTTTATTCATTTGCAGGCACAGAACAACATGTCTATTATGTCAAAAATGATAAATTACTGTAAGCTAGGCAGTCCTCATGTAAGATAGTCCTTATGTAAGATAACAGATCCCAACATATTCCAAATTCACCCGGGTTAATGTGAGTTTTTTTTAGCATCCTGTACAGTTACAGTGCAGTTTAGTAGTGCTTGAGTTTTCCTTCCATCAGCAGGGGCGAGTAGACTGCACTGCGGCGCAGTTTTATTGGAGCCACTGGTCCATTAGGAGGCCGGCCGTCATGGAGCTTCATGATTGAATGCCAGAGAAAATTATTGTTCACATTATTGTGTTTCATCATCAGGATATCTCATTGTATCACATATTGATCTGTAATTTAATTTCATTACACTGTCTAATCTTTTATCCCAAGTCATTTGTTATGCAGTACAAGCTGGATATTCAGTCGTTCAGTCTCTCAAGATCAGCAGAATAATATTGAAGAATCTAATGTAAGGTTCTGATAAGGAATTTGTAATACGGTGGTAATATTAAAATGTTAAGTTTATTAGTTCAAAACCCCATCTGTTACCCACAAAAATGTCTATTCTGGAGCACTGGCATTTTCACTCTGTTAATCAGTTCATCTTTTCTGTCATTGTAGTTAAATAGATGGATTTAAGTTATCACCAGCGGAAAACACCTAAATGGACAAGTTAACACAGAGCCATCCAGGTGGTGGATATTGCCCAATCAAAAGCTGAATCACAGTTCATTTAATAATTAAACCCTTTGTTTTTCAACATTTCAGCTTTGCATTGCTAATGGAGCTACTCCTAGCCCCCTAAGAGCCCTCTATTTGGGTTTAGAGGGAGCTTGCTGGACATTGCTGCTGGCTCAACTGAAAGCTGAGCTAGTACTGGTGCAGACTTACCATCCTGTGGTTGTTTGCAGCAATGCTGCAACTTTAAACAGCCAACACCTCCTCCAGTGGACATAGACTGACCTTTGATTATCATTAACACTATGTCCCATCCCTATTATAACCCCTTTGCCCCTGGGAACCAAAATTCCTCCCAGGGGCAGTATGGCCGCTCCAGTACACAGCCAGAAAGGGATCCTCGGAGGGCAGCTAATTTTCTTGGACCCAGTTCCAGTTTCAGTTCCTCAGGAGCTCCCCCGATGACTCCTGAAAACTCTGGACGGACATTGTCCTCATCGATGAACTACAGGCCTGAACAAAGTCGGGCTAACAGGGATGAGGATACAAGGAACTTAATAGACATGCACATTAGCAGAGCCAGAGAGGAAGTGAGGCAACCCAGCACACCCATGCTTCAGTCCATGGACCAAGGAGCTCGGTTTACCAGCACACAAAGGGATGACTTTCGCTCTCCAGGCACAGGAATGGCCTCTTACCCAATGACATCAGCCTCTGCCTCTCAGGGACACAGACATGAAATGAACATGAACATTGAAAGTGGCCAGAGTGCTTTGGACTGGTTATCAAAATATACAAGGCCCTCTGCTGATGACTCTGCAATGAAGTCATCATCTGGTTTGTTGAACTATGCAAGTGGTGATGGTGGCAGGTTGAATAAGCCTGTTGAAAGAGACCATGATATGCACACCATCCCAGGCTTGGGCGATTATGACTTTCCAGACTCAACTGAAACATCCGACCCCACTGATCCCAGTCAAACCACTTACACTTCTGAATCAGCCGCCGGTATCCTTCTACGCTTTGGACTTGAGAAAGAAGATTTGGAGCACCTTATCTCCTATCCAGAAGACCAGATTACCCCCGCAAGCCTGCCATTCATTCTGCGGGAAATTCGCCTGCAGAAGGACAAGAGACAAGCAACAGCAGCTCAGCCAAAGCCCCACCTGGAACCTCAACCTCCCAGAGCAGCGAGTGGGGTGGAAAGGTACTCTTTGAGTAGTTCTGGTGGAACGGTATTGCATCAGGAGAAAACCTCAGCACCAAGCAAAGTGATTGACTATGGACATACTGGTAAATATACAGCAGCGGTTGGGGAAGAATTTGTAAGGAGAAATGACAGAGACAATAGTGGTGGCGGTGAAAATTTCTTTCTAAGCCGAGAACCCCTGCCAGTAAGTTCTACGGAGTTTAAAAGCAGTGCCGTGGGTCCATCAAATGAGCAGGCCAGTCCTTTTTCCAGTCACAGCTCCTCGTACAGTTCAGTGCAAAGACCTGTGGCTTCTTCAAGCAGTAACCCGACTAAAAGACTGCAGGTTCAACCAAACTTGACTTTCCAAGATATTCTCAGCTCTCTCTCTAAGTTAAACAAAGAGAGAGAAAGAAGTGGTCTCAAGTCTGAGGCCCCTAGACCTGTTCCTTCAAATCAACCAGAAGTGGAACTCAAGTCATCACTGAAAACCCAACCCTCCTCTTCCCAGTCCCATGGCGTGCATCCCAACCGACCCGGTCTTTTGCTTATTGGCAGCAATGTCTCAAGTGGCCCAAAGAACCAGAGCAAAACTCCGGGTCAGGCTACGCCACAGCCATTGCAGAAGCCAGCGGCAAAGCAGACCCAGAAACTGCCACCAAAGCAGGCCCAGAAGCAGCCGTCACAGAAGCAGCCATCACAAAAGAAGTCTTCGCAGCACCAACCTTCAAAGAAACAGACTGAGTTACCAAGGAAGCGTCCAGCCTCACAGACAAGACAGGTGACAAAGAGTCGAGATTTGGGGAAATCGGCTCCCCATTCTGATGTCACCCAACGCCAGTTGAAGCCACCAGCTCCTAAAAGGCAGCTCAAAGACAAGGTGGCAGTCTCCAAGGATCACCCAACACCAGAGATGATGTTCGACTACGCTGCAGCCTCACCAAAAATCTTTCCTCATACCTGTGTTCTATGTAACAAAGAATGTACTAATATGACGGTGAGTACACGACTGCCCCCTGTTTTCTGTCCCTTTTGGAAATTTTTGGTAATCTACATTTTTCTCTTAATCATTTGTTTGGATCATTTTTATATGTTTGGGAACAGCGTGACATTTTTCAGAGAGCAGGGCTTAGCTCAAGGCAAAACGATTCTCCACAGCTAGAGCGGGATAGCAAATTGTTTTTGGCTCAGCTTTGCCCATGGAAGAAGATAAGATGGGCCTCCCTGAGCATGAGGGATGTCTTACCTCACAGGACTGAGAAAATTTCAGACTCTGCAAATTAAGCCTTAATTCTGTCACCCAACAACACAACAAGATGACATTATTTGGCTTCTGTGCTGCCCGCTAGCTTGTGGTGGAGATATGCGTTTGCCTCCAGTTTTGCTTTGTTTTGCCTCCAGCCCAGGCTGTGACGTAGGGCGTATGAGTTTATATTCATGTCAGTCATGTTTTTCTTTGGGACTTCCCTGGATGTGTCTAATGTCTGTCAAAAAGGCTGTCAACTCATAGACTTTTTGAAACAACTCGGATAAAATATTATTTTGAGTCAAATGGATTTGTAACTCTTGGGAAAAATAAAACATTTGTTGGTGAAAAACTTGTTCAGTTGTTTCAGAGAGCCCATATTATGCTTTAAATGCCCCTTGGTACATATTAAAGTTAGACTATGGTGATCATTTGCGATAGTAAACATGCTCAAGCAGTCATCAAAATATATGAACCTGAATTAAGGCAAAATATTGGCTCTTTATTGTTTCTGATGCATTTCATTTGCTCTAAGCCATTATCAAGACAAGGCAGTGTTCAGTATTTACGCAGGGACACTGATGACATTTTGGACAGTGTTTAATTGTTGTCAAGACAGCTGAGCAACGTCTAAGCAGAAAATGTATCTAATTATTATAATTAGTTATAAATGTATTATATATCTTATTGTGTAACCAACATTTGTGTGCTTTGTTTATTTTTTTCTCCAACATAAGATCTGACTTTTTGCAATACCAGCTGTCGTGTGGATAAAGCCAAATTGTTTTTTCTGCATCAGTTGTTCAAAGAAGAATTAAACTTTTTTTCATCCAGTTACGACTAACTACAACAGATTTTTCTTCTTCTTCAGTCTGCCTTTAAAGTTCATCCTTTTTATGGACACTGAATTTCTTACTTGGTTGGTTAGTTAAAGATGTGCCGACTTGCCGTTTTCCACATCTTGCTGCCTGTTTTTGTTTCTTGGTTTGCCTTTTTTCCTTCTATATTTTAATGGAGTCTGTTGATGACCTCTGAACTTTGGGAAACTGATACCAGCTTGAACTGATGGACAAGATATTGCTCAGTTATGGACCCAAGAAGAAGATCAGTTTGATGATTGTTAATGGAAATGCTTTATTTGTTGTATGTCATGACTGGTTGCCCACGAGTCGCAAGAAAGAGGTTTAAAAGAGAATTTCCAAGTTTCCAATGATTTCAATTCCCTTTTACTGATAACTCTTATTTATTTACTGCATCCAAAACGAAATTGTAAATCAAACACTGGCCTTTTTTAAAAAAAAAAAAAACTTGTTTCTCTTGCCATGACTGGGCTTAAGGTTCTGCATGTTTTTGGATGGTTTGTCTGCTGGAGATTTCAAGACTGCAGAAATATTGTGTTTTTGGTGGACGTGCCTCTCTTAATCAACTCAAGCTGGAACTTCCCTGAGCAGACTATTGGAATTGGAACCTTGGACTTCGGAGACCCTGCAAGCCAACAATAATGTCCATACTTTTGAAGAACAAATGGACTTTTGGAGTCTTTTGTATTGTTAAATAAAATCTATGTGTTGTCAGACAATCAGAACTTTGAAGTTGAGAATATTGTAGTGATCTTGGTGCTAATTAGTCATTTTCTAAAAATTAATTCTCTGTTCTGACTAGGATTGGATCTCGCACCAGAACAGCAATTTCCACCTTGAGAGCTGCAGACTCCTCAAGAAACAGTAAGTCTTTTTGTTTTTCTCAAATCATGTCCATTTGCCTTTATTGTGTATTTTAAAGGAATGATCTTCCAAGTGGGGATGTCAAACTTGCAAATTAGAAGTTACTGGAAAGGCCCTCTAAAGGAGCGAGAAAAAATACCAATGGTAGGCCTCTGTTTACAGTTATTACAGTAAATACAGATGTGACATTGTGATGAGGTTATGAGGAGATGGCATTACCGCTGTGTGATGCCACTGGAGGCCCAGGTCTAAAATGCATGGTACACCAACACTAAAGTAAAGTAGAGCCGACGCCAGGAGGCTTCAGACTTTAGTGTCGGACTTCTGACTCGTGATGCTTCTAGTGACAATACTGTCTTACCATTCAGTGTGTGGCTTTGCGTTGCGTCACAGTTTATGATCAGCTTGGCTTGTCAGAGTGAGTTGAGCCAGTACCACTCAACGGAAATGTGCCATCATCCATGATTGTGTGGCCCTTGAATAGTGACTAGATTTATTTAATAATAAATTCCTTAGATTTTATTGTTAAAGTTAAAGATAACATATGTCAGTCAAAACCCTTTGGCTTTTACGAGGCATTGTTTACAAAATGTTGTTTGTTTGTTGTTTAATTGATGATGTTTAATTTCTTTTTCAGATTCCCTAAATGGGACGGGGAGATTTCCCTTGACCCGAGGTAAATGTAAATGTCTTCTGCTTTTGCAAAACCCTGACCCAAAAGACATGATATGTAGTGTTTAATGTGAATTGAAACAGAATCCAGTCACTAGCAAGTTCTTGTCAAGCTTTTTTTGAGTGATTACAGCCTCAAGTGATGTTTTATCTTGAGGAAAATTTGGAAAAATCTCTTAAATAAGGATTTTAAGCTGCATTCACACACTGATGTTTTGGCCAACTTTAGTAGACGTAAAAGGGAAACAGCCATGTTAAGCTAAGCTAAGCCATGCAATACCAAATAAATGTCAGGTTATCAACAGAGGTTTTCGTCAGGTATGTCAAGAAATTTTATACATGCTGAAAAAAAGTTTAAAAATTTGATCCAACATGCTTGTGAATGGCAGCAAGAATTGACCTCCACTTGCTGAGGTACATATAAATATCTCATACTGATCAGAATTTGTTTATTGTGGAAATGAACAAACCCGTGCCTTTGAAATGGCCTTGCTGTAAGGATTATCCTTTCACGTCCATTCAGGGAGAACAAAGTCCTTTTTAGTCAAGATAAAGTAAATATGAAGATGTAAAAGTTTGGTAGAAACATGCACTCATTTTCCTGTTGCACTGCTTTCTTCAGGACTGCTGGTAAAGCCTCCAAGCCCTCAACCTCAGCCTCTGCAAAGAGCACCAGACCTGGAAGCCACTCTCATTCAAGATCAATCAGCCCCCATTACCAACCTGGCCCAGAGGGTAGGAGGGAAAAGCGCAGAAGCAGATCACGATCTCCTCAAGGCCCTAAATACAACCGCAGGTGGGTTGCTCAGCAAGTTTTATCAGCTTAAACGTTGGCACGAGATGTTTATAACTTAAAGAACTAACGTGTGGAAAGCTGTACCAATCAATGAGCTGTCCGGTTATGTTATTGAATGCTTTGATGGATGCGTTGATCAGTTCTCTTCTTGCTTCCAAAGATATGACTGCCCAACTACCTCCAGCTATCGGTCACGCTCGCAGAGCCCCGAGAGACGATCCTCACCAAGGAGGAAAGGAGAGAGACCGTTATCTCCACGTAGAGATCGCGAGAGACGATCGCCACCGCGGAGGAGTAACGACACATGGTCGCCACAAAGAAGGGGAAGCGAGAAATGGTCGCCACAGAGGCGGAATGAAGGCAGCAGATCACCATTGAGGAAGGTGGACAGTAGATGGACACCGCCAAAGAGGTTTGACAAGAGAGCGTCACCACCAAGGAGAGTTGTCGAGAGACGGTCGCCCCCAAGGAGGAGCAGATCGCAGACAAGGAGCCAGGAGAGACGCTCGTCCAGAGAAGGGTCCTCGCCACAGCGAAAAGGGCAGAACAGCGCAGAGAGTCTGGCCAAAAAACTACTGGAAACACCAGGTTGGAAATTTTAAGTTCTGGCTAACAACTTGTTCCTGCACTGTTGATGTTCAGAAAGATTAGACCTACTGAACACATTTAGCATAACAAATCACTCACTAGATGGTGAGTGATTAGAATACCAAATACCAAAAAAATACCACTTACTTTTAAATGACTGGCATTTACAAACCATTTGTCCTATCCAAAAACGGAAAAGACTGGTGTAATCGTCAGATTCTCAAGTTTCTGAGTTAACTTGTAATGTATCACAAGTGACGTCAGCACCTGGGAGAATATGGAAGAATCTCATGAGATTTCATCAACATCGCTTTGGTTCTCTTGTCCTCTTTCAAATTTTCTAGAAAAGTTCGCTTTGAGTAAATTTAGTAAAAACAAAAAAATTGTACGCTTCTTACTGTTTTTACCAATACCTAAGTAATTCAAATACTTCCTGAATTCACTGTTAAAAACTTTTTTGAATTTTGCGTCCCACGCCAGGTGTCAAATTTCTTCTCAGAGCCACTCGGCACCAATGAGCATGCTCTATACGCCTGTTACAGGGCACGCTGTGACACGCTGTCTTATTATTGACAGAAACTGCTTTGCAGATTGGCATGATGCCTCTGCAGTGTTGTCTGTAATTAATAATATTTATATTAATATAATTAATATGAATAAATATTTGGAAAATTTCAGTGTTTGTTTTTCTTTTTGTCTGATTTATAGCTTTTAAATTTTGTAACACTGTATAAAGACATAATTGAATTACATCAGCCTACAGCCATGGTTGTCCTGAATCTATAGAGGTGCAGGGCGTCATATTGAAGAGAAAAACGAAACCACAGTGGGTAAAAATGTGACAGAAGCAAAAAACGACCAGAAACTCCTTGGGATTCAGAGGGTTGAAAATGCAGCATAAGGAATAATCTGTTTTTATATTTGAAGTATAACCGCTACCTTAGCTTATCCAAACCCTAACCCTCTGTGTTTTTCTCTGAAGGTGTCCAGCTGCTGTCTAATACGTCTGACTTGGATGCTGTGGTTAAAACCCTTGCTCCTGCGTTACTTGCGGAGCTCACCAGAATGTCTGGAGGACAAAGCCCCCTGCCTGCTTCTTCTGCAAAACGAAAAAAAGTGCCCTCCTCTGCTCCTTCTTCTACTTCTTCTTCTTCTTCTTCTTCTTCTGCTGCTGCAAAGAAGACGGGGTTAACATCAAAAACCTCTCAGGCAAATGTCAGCACAAAGAAGTTTAGGGTAAGCTATTCCACTAATACTGATTTATTTTTGTTTTAATTTTACAATGAAAAATAAAACAGCGCTCCTATTTGAAGATGCCACTTAAAGTCTCAAGTCTCTTCTCTAACTGAAACTACATAAGGATAGCTTTAAAGACTCAAAAGTGCAGCTCTAATTTACCACCAGTAATTGAAATATCTCTGAAATGGAGTAAATAAGTTTGAGTTCAAGTTTTTTGTTCCTCTGTAGAAACAGGAACGCCTTTCCCTGTTTAGTCACTCTCATATTTATGTCCGTTTCTCTTGTTTATGTCAATCAAAGGTGACAATACAAGGCATTCATAGGGGAATGACCAACAATGATGTGGTTGCCGCTGTGGAGAAGCGTTGTCAAACCAAGTTGTTCACGGCCTCGATTTACAACTCACAGGTAAGAATAGAGATGGTAAAAGCGAGTTTGTTTTATTGCTACAGGGCCTACATTTCACTTTGTAATCGTACTCTGTGAAACATGAAAAACTCCTGACCCCAAAAGAGTTGAAGTGTTGTGTTTAAGGTGAACTGAAACAAAATCCAGTCACCAGCAAGTTCTTTAAAAGGTATATTCAATTGATTGAAGCCTAAAGTGATGTTTATTTTGGTAAAAATTTGGAATAATCTGTTAAAATAGAAGATTTAAACAAAGGATTTTAAGCTGCATTCTTTGACAAACATTTAACATGTTATTGGAGTTTGATATTTTTTTAAAGCTGCTGTTCATTTTCAACTTTGTCATTGTTTACCCTCTGCTGCTACATTATGAAATTAATTGTATTATTTAAAAAAAAAAAAAAAAGCTTAAAGTCCAAAGTGAGTGGAATACAAATATGTATTAATTGTGTATTTAATTTGTGTTAAAGCCAAACATTTTAAAAATAAAAAAGCCATGCAAATTAATGATTTGATCCTAACCTTCCAAAGATTTGATAATCAAGTTGTGGATAAATCACCACTTTTTTTTCTAAGAAATATAACACTTAACACTTAAAAATAGTTCCACATTCTAAGTTAGTTCACATTACATCTTTAATCTCCTTTTTGTGGCAAAAACTTTTTGCCAACAAGTGTAACCGGTTACACTATTTGACATTTCCATTAAATTAACATGTATTTAAACTTTAGTGCCAAAACATTTTTCCTAAGATCATGTACAAGTGGGACTTAAAGAAGTTTTCACATTTTGTGGCTCTTTAATAGATCATCACCAACCCATTGGAGCTCTAGCTGCAGTTAGCATTGTTAGCTCATAACTTACATAAATAGCAGTCTATAAGATGATGTTATGCAAAAGTCAGTATAATATGTCCACATGTAGAAGGAGTACAATACTATCCATGTGATTGATTTCAATGCATAAGAACAACCCAATTTTAGGTAATAGTGCGCAACTTTTACTTCCTGTTTCCGCACTGAGCAGCCATGTTCGTTGGCGAACTTGGAATCTCTGAAGGTTGGTCACGTAGGATCAACAACCTTTAAGGGCGCTCTAGATGAGGTATTTTAACTCAGACATTGAAATTTCTAATTTTGGACGTAAAGGGAACTCACCGCCGGCTAACCCCCAAATTCCACATAAAGCGAATGCGTTGTGCCATTCCGGGGTCCTGACTCGTACTGCGGAGCACTTTGCCCCAACTTTAGTCTGTCATAGCATTTCTGCTGCCTGTGAAGTGTCACTGCATGCCGCGGCGCTCGAGATACGCTTCAGGTCTATTTTTAGCGTGGCCACTTCCAAACCTCGTAAATTCAGTTTTTCAGAAAAGCATCAGAAAGGGAAGTCAAATGTGTGGAGTATCCGGTGCTTTCAAAATAAAACAGAGCACGGACTCCCGAATGTAAATTTTCTCAATAGATTGTCAATATGTCACAACCGGAGGCACGAGCATGAAGTCAACAGTCGGTCAGAGGGTCCCAGAAGCAACATGATGCCATGGATGAAGAAAAGTTAATCATACAGAAATATATAACATTATATATGACACCAAACATCCTTTCTATAAGGATATAGGCAGATAGAAGTGAAATAAATCACGAAGCTGTGTGGTTGAGACTAGCAAAGCGACCTTAGAAAAGTGAAGTGAGGTGTTGTTTATTTCTTTCCTCAGTTTATGACAGGTTTTGTTATCGTGTGACATCCCTATTCACCCAGAGCTTGTGGCTCTCTGGGGATCTCGTGCCCTCCCCCTACAGGGCTGCGTGGCACTTTTGCTTTATGTGGAATTTGGGGGTAATAGGAAACATCATATTCTACCAGAACAACATTTCCCTCTAATTTAGATACACATGCATTGAATACAGCAAAACTGACCCCTGGAACATACTTTCACTGAAAGTTTATGATCCCTCAGTGTTGCTCAATGTCACCTACTACACATTGGCGACTTACTTTCTGGTAAAATGGGCCTTTACCAGAAAGTATGCATGACTAAGCTGTGTGTTACACTCTTGCTGACTTTCTCACAACTGGATTACCTTATGTAGACCTGTGTTTGTGTGCTCCCCTCTTACAGGCACACATATTTTTTGAGAGAGGAAGAGACGCTCTGAGACTGTTGAACTTTAAGTACCTCGAAGTAAAAGGAATCCCGGTCGTTATTCTTAAAAAAAAGGTAGTTGCCTACTTTTTTCTCCCTCCTCTGCAGTCAAATTTATATTATCTGTTTTCTTGCAGTGTCAGATACAGCAAAAATGTGTTTAATCATATCAAATTTCTTTACAGCCAAAGAAGGATCCACTTTTAATTGACGAGTAAGATATGTTTTTTTATGTATTCACTTTATAGCAATAAAGTTTTATCCTGCTTTAGTACATTTCCATCATGTAGTAGGACCTAGCCTCAACTCTTCATGACTTCCTTTTGGTTTTGTGAGGGCGATTGTATCTGGTACATTAAACGTATTTTTCTTAAACAATAACTTAATTGACTTTCGTTTCACATTGTAGAGACAGTTTCATAATGTTGCCATTGTGTATTACAAAAGTCATTTTTTAAATTCCCAACAGACACCCCCAAACACAAAAACAAACATAAACACATAAATGCTAATCTCTCTCTGAGAAAAAGAATACACAAAAGTATCTTTTACGATTAATAATTCCTTATTAAAGGTAGATTGTTCATTAAATTATTCAGTCCCATACCATAAAGGTAGAGTACATATATTTTCAGTGTCTACATCCTTTTATTTACTTTTTTCCTTTTTTGGGGAACTACCAATAAACCATTTCTGTTTTTTCATTCAGTGTTTTCATCCCGTAGAAGCCCCTCTATATCTCCATTCTGAATATAGTTATCAAATGGTTTCCAGATTTTCTCATAATGTGCTAATTTGTTTTTTAGAGTATATGTTATTTTTTCCGTTCTTGATCCAAGCCCCTAAAGTAGGTGAATCAGTTTTCTTCCAATTAAAAGGCCAATGTGTGTTTTAACTGCAATATGGAAAATCAATAAACTGCTCTTTGGTTCTCAAATTGAGATCAGGTGGATATAATTGTAATAAAATCATCTTGGTGTTTATCGGAATGTTAATTGACAAAATAGTCCTTCAATTACACTCCCAAATACAATGTATCAGGGTTCCTTGAGCATTTTTACATTTAAAACAGTTATCAGGTATCAGGGTTCCCACGCTTCCTGGAAAACCTGGAAAATGATTGACCAATTTTCCAGTCATGGAAAACATAAGGAAAATAAGGAAAAAACTAAAATGTCCTGTAAAAGCTTGAATTGTCCTGGAAAATTATTTATCTTTCTTCTACTTTGTTAATGAACAAAAATCAAACAGGAAATGAAGTAAAATGTGCTTGGTAACTTATGCACACTTAGCCATAAAATATGAGTAGATGAAATAAAAGTTAAGGAATAAAATCTAAAAACTCAAAACAATGGCGACAAAAAGAAATTAAAAAAAAAATGACAAAATGAAATTTAGGCCAGTAAATCAGCAAAATCTATATGAAAAGCAGACTAAATAACAATAAAAAATAAGTATAAACCATAAATTTATAATAGTAAGACACTGCATAAAAGCCTGACTAAAAAAGATAGCTAGCAGACAATGTTCATGCCCGAGAGTTAGAAATAAGTAATGTCCTGGAAAAGTTCTGGAAAACTCCTGGAAAATGATTTCTAGAAAGGAGTGGGAACCCTGGGTATATTGCTGTTGTATTTATTTAATTCCACAGGGGTTACGTAAGCTGCAAGTGTCAGTATTAGATGCTTTCTCGTCATTTTAGGAAGTGTATTTCACAGTAAAGCCTCATTTGCAACAGAGGCATGTAATGGGCGAACACATATCGCCAGTTAGACCATTTTAACCAAGCAAGCTGTTACAGTCAGGACGAGAATTCCCATATCCCTCTTTGTGTAGTTTTTCATTGAGTAAGTGTCAAAAAATCACATTAAAATGTTTGAACAAATTACTTTTTAGGGGGTGTTCATGAGGAGAGTTGAGGAGTTTCATATATGCTTAATCCTTATTCCATGTCTTCAATCGTTTCTCTGTTTGTGGGCATCTTTGTGTTGACAGTCAGCACTCAGAAATGCCCTTTTATAGTCTTTTTTTTTAATGGGGTGAAGTCAACTCGCAGTTCATAACAAACGTGTTTTAGCATTCAGCCTTCATAAGCTTCATGAACAACCCGTTGTGAGTTACCTTCACCCCATTAAGAAATACTGTAAAAGGAAACATGAGTGTTGACTGTTAGTTTTTAGTTTTATTTGTACCCTAACTTGCCTCTGTAATGTATTCAATTGCAAGCCTCATAGTACATTACAAACACTATATCCCTTTGTCTTTAGCCCTGAGCCAATCAGAAATCAACCACAGGCCGCAGCTGGACACCAAGCTGTACTTTGGTCGCCCCTGCCGTATGTATTCACAATTATCTTTACCACCTAAGATCATTGTCACTGAGGTTGGGAACAGTTTGGGATGTCACATGGAGACATTTTGTTTGTTTGAACTCTCATTTACATCAGTAGTTCCCCCAAATTTGCTCTTAGAAGAATTGATCCCTCTTTGAGATGCAGATCAGAAGAAAATGAAGCATTGCTGTCCAAATTAACACCAATTTGATTGCTTTTGTTTGTAAATCTGACAGAAAAAGCCCACATACAATGCTATCAGAAGACCTTTGGAAGGAAGTTTGAACTAAATGTGTTATTATTATTTTAGATTCTATTTAAACCTATTTTTGTCAACCTAGGGAACCACTGATGTACATGGTTAATGACTGTTTCCCTTATTCTTAAGAAAAACAATTGAAAGTGTTGTTAATTGATGAATTTAACCTGTAAAAGTTGGTTTTATTTAACCACCCACCGCTTTATATTTTGTCTGCAGAGCTTTATTTTCCCAACCCTCAAGAAAAGTTCTCCTACCTACACCCAAGTTTCCTCCACTCATGCGGGTCCCTGTCAGTAAAACCACCCACACAAGTCTTAAGCAGACAGCTGCAGTGAAAGACTTAACTAAAGCATCAAAGACTGTAAACAGGGCAAAAGCCATTTTAGCCAAGGTCAAAACTGTCTCAACCAAGGTGATCGCCAAAAATGCAACTAAAGCAAAGTTGCCTGCAAAGAAAGGGGCGAAGACTGCTGTGAAAAAGAAAGAACCCTCATCAGAATCCAAGTCCAAATCTGCAGTTAACAAACCCAAAATTGAAGGCAGTAAACCGGAAGCAAAAGCAAAGGTCGAGGAAACGACGGTGAAAGACTCGAGTGTGCCCTCAGGATCTGCAGCTTCACAGGTTCAGTCAGGCGCAGGAACTTCTGATATCAGTCGGTCTGAATCCAAGGTTCAGAAATCATTTAAGAAAGAGACAGTTGAGGTAAGTGAAAAAGCTTTTTTTGTGTGGATTGATGTAATGTTATTTGGTCTAAGTCTTTACTTTTATTCTCAATGTGATCACAGGCTGGTAAAGCATCTCCTCCAACGGTGGTCAAACTACATGGGATTCGAAACACTCACTCGCACATTCAGGTGCGTGCTGCGGTGGAGCAGTTTGGAAAAACTAAATCTATAGTTCTTTTCCGGTCCAAATCAGAGGTAAGTGTCCTTAAAAGTATGTTTTTCCTTTGGTGGTTTATGACTGAAAGGGTTCCCACGCATCCTGGAAAACCTGGAAAATGATTGACCAATTTTCCAGTTATGGAAAACATATGGAAAATGAGGAAAAATGTAAAGTGTCCTGGAAAATTATTTAGCTTCCTTTTACCTTGTTAGTGAACAAAATTCAAATATAGGAAATGAAGTAAAAATGTACTTAGTAATTAATGCACACTTAGCCATAAAATATGAGTAGATAAAAAAAATGCAAGATAAGGAATCAACTCAAAATAATGGTGACAAAAAGAAATAATAAAAAACAGCAAAGTGAAATTTAGGCTACTTAAACAGTGAATCAACAAAATCTGTTCATAAAAAAGCAGAGTAAATAAAGATTAAAAAAATAAGTATAAACCATAAATGTATTATAGTGAGATACTGAATAAAGCCAGACTAAAAAGATAGCTAGCCGACAATGTTCACGCCCGAGAGTTAGAAATGACTAAATTTGAAGTTCAATATGATACGGTGGAGCTAGCTAGAGATATTGGTCATCAACCTTTGATTTTGTTTTTTAGAAGGCTAGATTAACCTGAGAATTACCAGTTGGTTATCTGACACTGGAATCTATGCTACAGCCATAGACTGCACATCCTAAATCAGAGCTCTGGGGTGGAAGAGGCATAAACATAGAAATCTGGGTAAAATGTAAGGTACAACTGTAGAAAAAGACACTTCAGAGTGTGTGTTGGGGGGTGAGAATGTCCTGGAAAATGATTTCTAGACAAGAGTGGGAACCCTGAATTAACACAGCAGCATTCTGAGTAGGTGGTCTTGACGAATATTATAACACAAAAATGTGTTCGCTCCCCACATAGGCCATCGTGATTTTTGAAAAGGAAGAAGATGCAAAGAAGCTGAAGAACATAAAGAGTCTTTATGTGGACAAAGTCAAAATTACTGTGAACGGAGAGTCAACAGGCCCTGTGACAAAGGAGATCCCTGCGAAAGAGTCAGTAGTTATGAAAGAAAACAAAACTGAACTTAAAGATCCAGCTAAAGGAACAGCGACAAAAGAGGAGGTTTTAGCAGAAAATGTCTTAACGTCACAGAAGCCCGAAACTTCACTGGACAAGCTACCTACAGAAGAAGCTAACACCAAGCCTCAGCCTGAGGAGTCTCTGGACAGCCTAAAAGACACTCCCAAAGCTCTTGATAAAGCAAATGTAACAGTGGTGAAGCATGAAGAAGAAGCTAAAGTTATCAAAACTGATAAAGCAGATGAACTGATGGAGCTTGGAGGACCAGAAGTCAAACCTGTGAAATTGGAAACTAGTGCTGAGGGCAAAGAAGAAGAATCAGAAAGTGCAGAAGCTGTGCCAGGAAATTTAGCAGACAAACCCAACGAGGCACAACTGCCAGACAGTTCAGCAGTGACCACACAAACAGATGCACCTTCAACCGGAGATGAAACCAGAACTGCAGAGAGTGTCTCAGCTGAAAAGAAACCTGAAACCTCGGATGAAAAGCTCCATGCAGCTAAAGACAGTGTTGTAGAGGATGCATCTGTGTACCCTAAAGCTGAAGCTACAAGTGTGGATGATTCAGAACCTGTCCGTGACCCTGAAATACCAGAGAGAACTGGAGAGGTTGATAAATCTGATGAATTACCTGACATCGCATCAGTTAAAAGCCCATTGATTGAAGGTTCTAAAGAAGAAACAATCTCAAAGAATGAAGAAGACAAGTCTGCATACAAAACAGATGAAGAACTTGCTGAAGAGCCATTGGTTAAGGAAGTGGTTTTGGCCTCTCAAGAAGAAATGGTCTCCACAACTGAAGAGCCTGGAACTCAAATCGAAGGGCTTCACATTGAAGAGTCATCTGCAAAAGATGCAAATGAGCCATCAAGACCTGCAGATTCAGAAAATCAGCCACTTGGTGAAAGTTTGAAGATTAACCAATCTGAATTCAAGGTTGAGGAATCTTTGGAGGTCTCAAAAGCCTTGACTGATGTTGCTGAACTTGTCGATCAGGACAAAGTTGATGCGGCAGATGAACCAATGGAGCTTGGGCCATCAGAACCTACAGAGCTTGTGGATGTTAATTATTGCACTGAAGGCCAAGTGATGGAAACAGTGTATTCAGAAGCTATACCAGACAATTCTGGAGATGATATAAGCAAGAGTGAGCCACCAACCAGTTCAGTAGAAACACAGCCAACAGAGACCCCTGTTAACGAACTGGAATCATCAGCACAAGAAGCTGAGATCAGCTTGCAAGGGCAGGCTGCAGGAAGCACAAATGAAGCTGCTGTGGAGGCGGTGATGGCAGGAGGAGGACCCGAGGCAACAAAAACAACTCAAGAAGGTATTTCTTAGACTTGTGTTCTCATTGTGAACGTCTCAAAGGCATACATGTAACACCAAATGTGAAATAATCCGTCTTTATCCACTGATCATCTTTGTTCAATTGTATCTGTTGAAGATCCTTTGACTGCAGAGACGACAAAAACGTGTCCAACATCCACTAAAGATTCCCCAACTCCTCCAGTTGGAGAAGTCTTGGGTGTCTCAGCTAAGAAAACTAAACCAGCTGTTACTGCAGAGAGCAAGCAGAGCTCCGCAGCATCCAGACCGTCGTCCTCCACAGCCATCCAGCCAACTATTGGAGAGATGTTGGAGAAACACCTTTTTCCAAAGAACATATGTAAGAAAATGATCAACGTTCATAATTGGTCCTTTGTTTTTGCTCTCATTTTTAATTTGAATCTTTTTTTGTTTCCTACAGTCTGCACACGTGGTCCCACCTACAGATCAGCAGCAGTAAGTTTTCTAATATGGTTTCCATTAAGTGTTTATTTTCTGAAGACTTGAGTTGACATTTCCTTGAAAAACCTCTTGACTGACCACTTGACTTTCACTGTCAGGGTAGCAGAGTCCCAGTTTTCCCTCAGATTATACAGGAGCTTTCAGTAGTTCTACCAAACTGCTGTTATTGGTAATGATTCAGATCTTTCTCTTTTTTTCTTCCTTCTATTCAGTCTTACATCCAACAGTTGCTGATATGTGGACTGCCGAAGTATCACGACGGTCTCTACACAGAAGATGATGTTGCCAATGTCCTCGCCCCGTTTGGATTCTTAGACAAGGATGAAAATCTCTACGTTTTTCCTCAGACACGCATGGTAGGCATTAGTTTATGAATATTAGTTAGTTCCCTTGGGGCACTTAAATGAGAGAGTGGCGCCATCTGCTGGAAAATGATAAAAACTACATGTGTGAAGCCTGGCTTGTAAATTGAGGGCAACAGTTTTAAGGCCTTGGACACTCACACAAGGGTCTTAAATCAGTCTGGTTGATTAGACCAGGAGGCTTAAACAGGTGGGAATATAGTGAGTTTTTGATACAAGTTAAAAGGACCAATTGACCAAACACCCACACAATTCTGAGAAGAGGTCTAATCAGGAGCTCTTGAGCTGTGTAGGTGTCCAGGGCCTTCAAGACATGGCATGTTTTAGTGCTGTTTGGGCCATTTGATCAAGAATCAGGATATTAAACAGTTGGAATTGGGCCACTTTCTATTTGGATGTTCAAAGTGTGATAATTGTTTATGAAGAACACAAGTAAACTTCAAGAATTAGGCAAGTTGAAAACAGTGTTAATTTTGACAGCACTTTTTACTTACTTTTAGTCTTTTGCCTAAAATATCTTTTGGTTTTAGTCATAATTTAGTCATCTAAACTGTTTTAATTTTAGTCTAGTTTTAGTTGATGAAATTTCACAACATTTTAGTTGATCAAATCTACTGTAAATTTAGTCGACTAAATTAGGTCTGATTGGATTAAGTCTTTGTCAGATGTTTAGTCTAGTTTTTATTTGTTGTTGAAAATGTCAGTTTATTTAATTTGAGTTTTTGTCCATGTACACTTGTTTTTATTAGTTACTGTCTAGTTTTCGTCAGGGGAAAAAAGGTTGTTGACGAAACTATGACAAAAATTATTAGTCAACAACATTAACACTGATTGTCAGATGATGAGTATTTTTCATTTAAATATTTACTCAGGTGGTAAACATAAACCCTTTCGCCAGTATACGCACACCAGTGAGAGCACTAACTTTCTTTTTCTTGTTCTTGTGTTAGGCCTTTGCTATGATGCCAACAGAGAAAGGCGTGCACCAAATACTGAAAGAGTCCCGACAAAATGGCATCTACTTCGGAACGGATAAACTCACCATAAAGATAGTGCGCCTCCGCTATCAAATGAAAGTGGTAAGGATGCAAAAAAACACGTGTTTTACTGAGAAAAGAAGGAATAAGAAGTCATAAGCCGCAGTCAGTCTTTGTTATGGTTAATATTCTGTCATTTTAAGTCCATATTATGTGATTTCTGTGTCATTTGGTTCAGTCTACCAATGCGGCTGGCACTTGGGTGCTTGTTATCATTAGGGCTGTGCATCTTCACTTGTCTTACAATTCAGCTAAATAGTTTATGCTTATTAACCACTGATTCATTCAGATTTGATATTATAATGTGACACAAAGGGTAGCATCCTTCATTTTCTACATTTCTGCAAGGACTGTAGACTGGGTCATGGCTTCTGAAAAGCCCACCTCGAGCATCAGAATGTATTTTGGCATCATGTCCAGTGATGGGAATTGATCAGATTTTATTGACACTAATGTCATTATTGATTCTGCTTATTGTTTCCATTCTTTATTGCTTCCTTTATCACCTGCGGTGGATTTAGGGGCTGTCCACAGAGAGTATAAGTAAAAGATTTTAATCGTATGGACATTTCGTCCACGCGGATCCGGCATTTTGGAAGCCTGAAAACACATTTTTGAAACTGGGACCCAAAGTGAATAAAAATTAAAATAGTGCACGTGTACAATGAATATGTACACTTCCAGAAAAATGATGTCAAATCTCCACTTCTCCCTTAAAGGAACAATCCAACATTTTTGTTGTTTTCATGTCTTGCCTCACTCCCGAGTCCATGACAAGCAGATAGACTCCATTCTTTGGACTATGCGAGTAGTAACACGGAAGAGACGGACAAAGCTCGCCCACCGCTAGTTCGCTTAGCCCAAACACTGGGAGTATATGGGTAGCATGTTAGCCTGCCTCTGCCTACAGTCATCAGATAAGCTTTTCAGCAACTCTTAGCGGCCCTGTATGCTTGTTGTGACTCGTTTTTTACCCCTTTATGTTACATTATCTTTTACTATCTTCATATTATCTTCTTCTACTCCTAAACAGAGGCTTTGTTTTGTTGTTTTTGTTGACCTACTTCCATGGTGCTTTTTGAGAGAGATGTGACGTTCACGAACAAGTGGACTCTTTTGACCGGCTCTTTTAAGTGAACGATGAGAACAGATTTGCAGTTCTGAGTGAGCTGTTTGTTTGCAAAGCCATTCTTAAAAGCAAATTGCTTATAAATTTAAGAAACAGACAGCTCACTCACAACTGCGAATCAGTTCTCATTGTTCACTTAAAAGAGCTGTTCAAAAGACTCGACTCGTTCACGGACGTCACATCTCAGGAAAACCACCGTGGAAAAAGGGGAGATGATGATGAGATGCTTTTGGACGAATAACTAAGTGATTTTTATGTTTTAACACTGTCCCTGTGATGTTTCCTTTTTAGCTTCAGTTCTATCGCTTTCTGAAGAAGCTGATGAAATGTGTAAGTAATTTACATCCAATCTGCTCAAGCACAACATACAAACTTGTCAGGTTGAAGTGCAAACAACCTTATTTTCATTTTCAGTTTGATTGTTTTATAGCCGCAGCATGCATTTAAATAAATCATTGGCTGTAATTCCATCACATATCACACATGTTGATTGTCTATCCTTTTGTCATTTTGTGCAGCCTGTGTTTGATGAGGGATTCAGAACCTTCCTCATCAGGAACATATCACACACAGAGGCCAAGAAGCTCAGAGAGGCTTTGCAAGACTTTGGCCCTGTCTCCAACTTCATGCCCCTGCTCAACAAGGTGCAGCCACTAAAACGCAAGAGCAGCTTTTGACGACATTGATTTTTGACGACATCACATCAGCCTCTCACCTCTTTGTGTTTTTGTTTCCAGCTGTTTGTGGAGTTTGAGTCCCCTGACGATGCTCTTAAGTTTGAGTGCTGGTACAGCCAGATGGATCAAGCAGCAGGTCATGAAATCGTCCCAATGGGGTTTGCTGGTTAGTAATGATGTCAGTTCTGGACACTATCTAAAGATATTACACCACTGAACAGCAGCTTTGGTTATCGGGAGTGACAGTATGAGGTGGTTCTTCTGAGGCAAAATATAAAATATCTGGGAACAGACGTGGGAGTCATCTTCAGAATTATACAAAGACAAAGATTCACTGTAATGACTAGAAAGTGAACAGCTCTCTTTTATGCAGTGAAGAAACTCAAAAGACCCTTTTACAGAAGAGACATTTTTAACATGACATTTGAGACATAAGCCTCATCTCACTGCACCAAAATGTGTGAAAGAAGCACCGTTATATTACAGAATGTACTTGACCACATTGAAGCAGTTGTTTGTAATTAACTTCAGCAAATTCAGACCGTTGTGATGGGATTATTTCTCAAACCACAATAACAATTATAACTTGATGAATTGTCAGCCCTCATATGCATGCACTCTATCTCTCATGCCTGCATTGCTTTCCCTCTTGTGGGAGAGCAGTGTGATGGGAACATTTTATGTTGCTACGCTCATGCCTTCAAGTATTTATCCTCAAGGCTGAGACAGACCTTGTGGCCTTTGCAGCTGTTGCGTTGGGAGCTCCCAGTTTTGTCCCGACTCGAAGTTTTTATCACACCAGATGTCCTTGCCCTTGCAAGACAGAATAAACCTCACAAAGACAAGTGATTTACTCAAGGTCCTTTGTTTGCCTCCAACATGCAGAAAATTCAACAGCATCATAACTTGATGTCCTGATATTAGATCAGTATTTGGCATATTGACAGTCTCCCCTCACCGACCTTGCATTTTTAGAAACAAAGGCATGCTGTACCACTCCTGTGTTGATTGAAGTTTTTGTGGTGTAAACATGGCACTTATTTTCTCACTTTGAGTCTAAAAAGGGCTCCAAAAGTATTTAATCTGGTCTACCCTGTAGTGTTCAGAAGGTTGAAGGAAATATTGTGATTATTTTAACTAGGACTGATTTTCATCCTGGTTTAATTTGATCTCTTAAAGCTCCTTGGCCCATAGAGACGACACAACCAGGCACAGCCTCAGCCCAGGACATCCATCTGACATTTGGGGAGAAGTTTGAGACGTACCTGACTAAACCATTAATAGGTGAGAACTCAAGGAAGTAGAGCTTTTGTCTGCAATAATTGTTTTTTTCATTTACCAGTTTTAACCTTTTTAATTCTGCCTCTCCTCTACAGCTTCCCTGAAGCGTAAAAATGTGACCACATCAAATGTAAGTCCCCTCAGTGTTTGTTCATAATCGTCTTTAGAAATGACTTCATTCTTTAAACTAGGAATGAAACTGTTTCTACTGTTAATTCTGCTGCTGTTAGAAGTACCTTTTTTCCCCTGATGAAAACTAGACTATAAACAAAACAAGTGCACATGGACTAAAACTAAACTAACCAATGTCTTTCGGCAACAAATGAAAACTTGACGAAAATGTTTGACAGAGACTTAATCCAGTCACATATAATTTCATCATTTAGAAAGTAGGGACTAGTTAGGGATATATCCAATCACAGCTACTTTGCTTGTGTGGAAAGGTTGGATGAGTTAAGAGGGGCATCCAATCACAACTGCCTTAGCTTCATGGTGGTGTGATTCAAGTGTAAACATGACTTCAGAAATTCAAGGAAACATTAAAAAATGCCCTAGACTTTACACTTCATATTTTAGTCGACTAGATTTACAGTAGATTACGTCGACTAAAATTGTTTGAAATTTCATCAACTAAAGCTAGACTAAAATTAAAACAATTTAGATGACTAAATTATGACTAAAACTAAAATATAATTTAGTCAAAAGACGGTAACTTAAACTAAATTAAGAAGTTTTGTCAAAATTAACACTGGCTAGAAGAGATGTGATGATAAATGCTGCTCATGATGGACAAACGTGTCTTGATTCCTTTCTATTTTTTCTTTGTCTGTGATCACATTTGTTCATTTCATCCTGTGCAGATGATGATTACCATGTTACCAACATATAAAGAAGGCTCCTACACGGAGAATGACATAATCAAGCTGCTCACCCCCTTCGGTTATCGACACAAGGACCACAACATGTTTGTCGTTCCTCAGGCTTGTTTGGTACGGACAATTCATGCAACTACTCCCTCTTTCTAAATGTAAATGTCACATTTTGTTATTTTCTGGAGAAGACCTTAGTGACATGGTGATATGTTTGTCTTTTTTTTTTTTTTTTTTTTCAGGCCTTCGTCCAGATGCCGTCACAGAAGCAAGTGAGTGACATAATAAAACGGTTCAAAACAGATCCAATTCTTCTAAATGGGACAGAGCTCTGTTTCCATGCATCTGACGACACCATTGGGATGAGTCCGGTAAGCATTTTAGTGACACTAACTAGCTAAGATATTTTAAAAATTTTATTTTATTTCAAGTTTCACGTGACTTTTATCTCTTATGTTGAGTATTTTTACATTATTTTGGACATAGGCCCAGCAATTACGTGGTAACACTGAAGATGTTTGCCCACCACCATCCAATAACAATTTAAGAAACAGCAGCAGTGTATGTTAACCATAACATTAACATGTTTTAACCAAAGGAGCAATGTCTTTTACCAAAAGGCAGCCCCGTAATTGACTAGTATCAGTTAAAATGAGATTTAAGAGACAGCTTTATTGAAATCAGTTTGTTGTATTTTCTATGGCAGAATGTTGGTGGAAAACCCTATTATTGTATTTTAACCTTGCAAAATCTGTTTCTGTTTCAGTTTCGGTTTTACAAATCTCTCATGGAGCTAGTGGGCTTCGTAAGTCACACACACGCTGACACATCCTACATCGCTGCAAATTTTGCTGGTTTTGCTTCTTTGTTGAACAAATTCTGTCAGCTTCCAAAGTTCTCAATTTTGAGAACTTTTACGACAAGATGAATAATTTTTCCTGCATTCATTCCTCAAAAAACGTAATTCTGATAAATCCTGAGTAGGCCTCACTAGCTTCCGTTGCTAGCTATCCCACTAGCTACACAGTCTCCGGAGAACTACACAACAAGATGATGGCTTTCATGTAGTTTAGTTTGTTTCTTGACTGTGAAGCTGCAAAACATACGAACAGTTCAATTAATATTTTACACAAAAATAAAATAAGGCACAAAAGATTAGCCTATAAGCAAGGCAGCGCTATCTTATTAGCATGTTAGCATTAGCATATGTTAGCCACAAGCTGTTTCAGTTAACACTATATGAACTTAAAAGAAACTTGCAAAACACAGCATGTAAGTCAACATAAATATTGTTTATACAGACATTGCTCTAGCGTGCAGAAAAGAGGTAATCTACACTCAACTGTGCGGCCATGTACCACAGAATTGCAGAATAGCACTACTTCCAGTTTAGACAGGAAATGAATGTAAAAATGCATGAGAGTGACAAATAATGCCACAAGATGGTGCCATTACCTTATAAACAAAGAAAAATGACATGAACATTACTGTGTTGAGCAGAACAAATCCAGACACTTTGTATTTTATGTAGAGTGTAGAACATTTGCTTGAAATTCTTTCTTAAGTCTTAATATTGTATTTTTAAGGCTTAAACAGCTTGAATGATGGATATAAGCTTGAGAGTGCTTGACATTTTAAATGTGTGTCTCATGATGAAAAACTGTTGACTTACTATTTTGTTTAAAGGCAGAGAAGTGAGATATTTAATAAACAAAAGGAAGAATCTAAGGCAATAACAAAGTGAACTTGAGGTATCTGCCATTAAGAATTGTGCCCTTCACATTCAAATTTTGATATTGTATTTATTGAAAGGGGAAATTGTTTACTGTTATTATTATTTATGTTGACTTTTTGTGTATCTTTGGTTTTCAACCTTCTATTAACTGCTTTCATAAAACATAATTCTGGCCTTGTGTACCATTATATTTATTGTGTATGATAAGGAGGTGAATTAAGTAAAGATCACATAACCTGTTATAGCTGGAAAGTGAAAAATTCACCTTTTAAGGTGTTTAAAAGTACTTGAATCCTACCGTCTTAAAGGTGTTGGATTTCTGTTTTTAAAATTTCTTTCGCAACACATTTTTTTGTTGCTGCCATGTATGTCTTCATCTTTGTTTATTTAACTGTATGGCTGTTATCTCTTGTTTTTCAGCATGTTAGAGAGGACAGAGAGCGATTTATCTTCATCAGGAACATTTCATCGGCTGAGACAAAGAAGCTCAGAGAGGTTCTGGAGCAAACTGGCACTGTTAGGAACTTCCTGCCTCTCCTCAACAAGGTAGGCGCTTATGATTTTTATGTTTTAGCTGAAGATAGAAATTGACTGTTTTTGTAATCACTGGTGTGTGTGATAATGTGTTTCAGGTGTTTATTGAGTTCAGGTCGATTTTCGATGCTGATTGGCTCGGAGTTTGGTACAGTCTCCTGAAACAACCCCCCAACTACATAATCCAGAGGCTGAAGATACCATCCTACAACAGTCTGCCCCCCCGTAAGTCCTTACTGTAGGCCTGAAGGGCCTGTGTCCACAGGTGTAGGTAGTTGGCTCCATCTACAGAAGTTTTTCCTGTATGTACTTTTTGCACATTCAAGTGTCCAAAGTAATGGGCTGCCATATTCATAGCAAAATTGTCCATTTATCCAGTTGGCAAGCGTTGTTTCCTCACATGAATCCTGCAGACTGACACTGGTCGGCATGATACTGGAGGAAGGACATGTGGGTAGTGCAGTATACTGAATTGAAGTAGTGTGTAAATAAAGCACCTTGGTACTTGAAAAGAAAGTTGCTATGACTGTGTTAAATACAGCATTTAATCACCTTACACTGTTTTTGTAGCTTTCACCCAAAACTCTAAACTACAGAAAGTGGTGGTGGACCCATTTGCCAGTGCTGGCTCTTTCTGTACAGATGCAGCACTGATCTGTCTCTGTGGCTTATGCTCAGGCTAATGCAATGTACCTTATCCGGCCCCACTTCAAAAATCACAAACTATCCCTTTAAGTTCATCCTTATGCAGATGATGCAGTGTTTTATCCCCGAGTCATTCTTGCAGGTTCACACTGCTTTTTGCTCAATCCAAAAATTCTTGATTTAGTTTGATATCACAGAAAATGAAAGTACCAAGAGTAATCCAAGAATAATGTGGCAAAGCAGAAAACTTTTCCTTTCACTTTTGCAGGACCAGCACTTGATGGACCTGCATCAACTTTTTGTGAATCCTCAGATTCAAATGTTTTTTTTTTTCTCATTTGTTCAGCACCAAGTGTTTCGGAGGAGGCCTTACTGAACAATGAGGATCTGATCGAGAGGGCGACCATCCCATCAGGGAAAAATGGCATTCCACTGGGAAGCACCTCACCATTTTGGATCAGTATGAGGAAAAGCCCCTTTGTGTTCCCCACCCTTTCACCTTGGTTCATCATTCCAGGCAAGACAAACATATATTTTATTCCATTTTTTTAGTTTATTTGTATTATCTTTCCTGCAGGAAAATCTTCCTTGTTAGCTTGTCCAATAGGAAGACTCATTTGTTGTTTTCACCTCCTAGAGTTCAACACAGTCAAGAGTCTGGGGGACGTCACGGTAAGTTGGATTCTGTTTGTAACGTCAGCTAAATTTTGGGTGTCATTCTTGTTTTTATATCAGTTTTTTAACGTTGTAAAGGGACATTATCTCAGGTCAAAGAGAGCAGCCTGCAGCTTGTGTTAGGGTGCTTTCCCTCCTAGCATAGACCAAATGAACTCTGGTTCACTTTTTGGAAAATTTTTGTTCACTTGGGGTGGTGTGAAATCTCTGGTCCACCTGAGAACAGGGTCTTGGTTCACTGCTTGGCGGACCACTTTGGTGGGTGTGAAAGCCAACCGAACCAAACAACGAATAAACAAGGCAGGCGACCCAAGAAGTAATGTGCCCTTTGCAAATGAATTCTGTATGTCATCAACAACATCATGATTTCAGCTCTTTATTTTGTTCATCTAGAGGGCCAGTCGTCGAGGTTCAATGTGCCCGACAATCATGTTGACAGGCTTTCCAGAGGGAAACTACAAGCATGAGGATGTGGCAAGATATGTGTGGCCATATTTTGCCAAACAGAACCTTCAGTCCCTCTACTATAACGTGACAGTCTTACCACTGCAGAGGAGGGTAAGTAGTTGAGTATGGTAAATAACCAATCTCCATATTTGATATGCCATTGTATTAGTTCAACATGGACTGATTCTCCTGCTTTCACCTCCAGGCCTTTGTGTTCTTTGCTGATTGGACAAGCTGCTGCGACTTTGTCAAAGCCCACATCGTGAAGCATATATACATCAAAAGGCAGCCAATTGTAATCCACTTTGTCCTGCAGAACATGTATCCTGAATCCAGTGAGGTATGGACCCTTATAAAAAAGATCTAAAAGAGGTCATGAAGTCAACTCACGTTCACTGAACCTTAAGTCACCTTTAAGTAACTCGAGATGTAATTTTGGCGATAGTCTCAATGTTTGATTGAGTGTGATATACCCTAAAAAAAATACCCTCAAAATTTGATGTGGTAGTATTAGCACTGTGATATCCATCTACCATGCTGGCACTCAGTCTTCCTCCCTAGATGAGCCTGGTTGTTACTAGCGTTGCTGTCAGCTTGGTCTGCTGCCGGCTCTAACATACAGTTTATGATCACGCTCCTCTTGTCCATTCATCCTGTTGATAAGTCTGGAAAATGGTTGGCCTATGTTACAGCGAAGGGGAGAGGTCCTCTAGAATTTAGTGTTAGGATTTCCCACGGGATGCTTTTCATGTTTGATATCAGCTAGCTAACACTTGCAAGCATAGTGTTAATTTAGACTATTGGCTGCTTTGTCAATGTCAAAGGAAGTATGTCAATGTGTGGAGTCATATTGATGACTTATTTCATATTTAACATAATCAAAAGTCATAGGAGGGTGATTTCTGTCTTAAGTTATAATTGTCATCAGATGCACATAATTGGTACATTTCCTCAAAGAGGTGCAGTTCAGTTGAGTTCATTTTGGGATGTTAGACCCTGATATTGCTTATGTTACTGTAACACCCTTACCTTGTGGATTTCATTGTGTCTAGCCCCAGGGTTGAAGAGCCAGGCGGGTATGCTTGGTACCCCAACAGAGGAGTGACTAAACTGAAGAATGGTTTAGATAGGTTAATCGCCCATTACTGTACCGTAATATGTCAAAAACAATCTGTGGAGCTTTGTGGAAATGCCTCAGATATGGGGGTATAAAAACAAATGTCAACAAAGCATCTCCAAATATCTGTCATCTCTCTTTTTAGGATTTGATGTACAAAAGCCTGATGAAGTGGAGCAACACTGTAAGTTATGATCCAAGTATTATCTCATGTAAAAGCAACTGGTTTTGGATCTGTGGTCCTAGGCAGCAACACTTTCTTCTTCTTCTGCAGGGGAATCCTGATGTGACATCTCTGGAGGAGCGTCTGCTGTGTGTGGAGGTCTCTGAGGTGTCTCTTGATGTCATCACACTGGTCATAGAAATGGTGGCATCCATCACACCCTTCGTCAACTACTTGCCACTTGCCAACAGGGTAAAGTATCAACTTGTAGTTCCTATATTTGAATGGATATGCCAACTCTTTTTTTCGTGTCTTACCTCAATTCTGAGTCCAAGACAAGCAGATAGACACCATTCTTTTGACAAAAATAACTCGTCCCCTGCTAGCTAGCGCAGCTCAAAACACTAGGAGTCAATTGGAAGTTTTAGCCTGCCTCTACCTACAGTCATCAAATAAACTCTTAAGCAATTCTTAACAGTCCTGTGTGCTTGGTGTGACTTGTTTTTTACTGCATCAGGTTATGTTATCTATTTTTAGACTAAGATTAGCATTTTATGTCATCTTCAAAAGAAATACGTATGAAACTAAACAGCACGGTGCATGTACAAACCACTGTGGATGTGCTTACAAGCACTTCTGAGGCAGTTTGTGCATGCGCCCTGCAGTTTAGTTTCATCGTGGACTCGGGACTGAGGCAAGACGTGAAAAAAAATAGGCATATTCCTAAGCCATTGAGTCTCTTTTTCCCTCTTTGAAAATTTGTTTTTTCTTTGATTTTCTTCAAGTCCAAGCAACAGGTTTTAAAGGGTATTTCACATTATATAATGCATGTGCATATCAAAATTTCGTTAACCTCTTTGCAAGTCTTACGAAGTGCTCTGATGAACAACACTTGGGGCCCCTTTTAGAGACAGCAGGAGCCCCATATGCAAGCGTCTTCCAAAGTCTTGGGCAATTATTTATTATTTATCTATGCCTTTTACCCTCAATCAGATTTGCATTGAGATGGCTGACTCTGGTGGTGTTGACAAAGTGGTGGAGAAGTACAACGATCCCTGCCCCAACTCTTTCACTGTGGACCCGGCTTGGTATGAATGCTTGTTTTAAAATTCAGGGTTATGACACAGGGCATGATCTAGTTTATAAATGTTTAGTCTCGCCCTCTGTTCGATTCTTTACAACTAAGCAGCTTTTTTTCTATTTCTTTCCCCAGGAGTAAAGTGAAAAGTTTTGAATCGTAAGTACAAAACTTTTGAATGGATTTTTATGAATTGAAGAGAAAAAGAAGATCACATTTCATTTTCTTTTAACAACTTTAAGATAACATTTGAAGATGTTGTCATTGTTTCAAACCCTTCCTTACTCACTCATTCACTCATGGCAAGAAAGAAACAAAGTATTGGTTAAAAATGTACCCTGGAACTTAGATATGTATTCATAAACAATCCCTTTGTTCTGAATTTAGTATGAAGACTCTCAAACAGAGACTACAAGATTCTGCAGAGGTCACCATAAACTTTGAATCAGTGAAAACCAGAGGAAAGAACAAGTCCCCGGAGATTGACAAGGACATGCTAAAGTCCATCACTGTGACTGTGGGCGAGCAAAGAGTCATCCACAAAGGCAGATCTCAGAAACAGGTTGAAAAACAGGTGAGGGTCTGGCTTTAAACATTGCACAACAACTTCATCTACACTTCATCTCCATTGATGTTGAGTACGAGCCACAAATAGTAATATGGGTATTGACCAGGATTTAATATCTGTAAAATCAGGATGGTGCTGTTTATTGAAATCCTCAAGGTTCAACATGATCTTTACACAGCTCTCCCTTTCTATCCTGACCTTCAGTGTCACATAGCGAGGGCATAAACAACACCTAATAATAACATATGTAATGATTAGGTTTCAATGTGAACTAAGTGCTACACTTACAAAGAACATCACAAGTTGTTTGTTAAAATGAAGGACTAAAGAGATCAAGGGCTCTTACAGGCTGCTTAGTGTGTTTATTAACTGATTGCGCATTTCCATCTTTTCACTTTTAATTAGTGAACATTCTAATTGTAAATATGCCTGAATGTGATGCTCAGATGAAGTCCAAACTCTTCAGTATTAGTCATCAAACAGGCATCTGTCTGGTGATTTGGAAAAACACACTCAATGGGATGTGATGATTAGCGTGTGGGGTGGGCAGGATGACCATGATTTACTATAACAAAAAAAAAAAAAAAAAACTGTTTAAACAAAACCAATAACATTAACAATAATAACTTTATTTCTGTAGCACTCTTAAAAACAGGTTTACAAATGCTTTGACAAGCAGACAGGAACATACAAAGAGCAAAGCACAAGAGTTGGTGTACAAAAGGATTTAATCAGAAAAAAAGCAGTCTAAATCAGAGAACTCTCGAAAATAATTACAAACAGCAGAATAATCCCAAGCACAATAACAGCCTAAGAAAAGAGAAAACAGTAACTTCTTCCATCTCTCAGACCGACGGTGCTCATGAAAGTGAAACATTTCAAACAAAGTGAGGAGAACCAAACGCCCAAAAAGTGGGCACAAACAATCCAGGCCCAGGCACCAGACACGGTCCAAAAACATAGAAGGTCCAAAAATCACAAATACGCTGTTTTAGCTATTATATTTCCTTATATGTATTGAACATTTCAAGTAATTTTTTTTGTGGTCAATTAACATCACTGTTTGTGGCTCTCACAGTCAGCAACCTTTTCTCTGAGCATAAGCTATGTTAATTTTTTCAAAATTAAAATATTTGTTCAACTTGACATCCACCAATGACCAGATGGAGTTGGAACAGTGTTATTTTAAAGCTTTTTCTGGATAGTAGCATCAAGATTTCAGCATTTAAACAAACTATTAGACTTGGTTCTCAGTGATTTTCTTTTGTCTTTGTCCAGGAGCTTGATGATTTTACAGTGGACAACATCTCCTCTGACGCCCACCCTGATGCGTACCTTTTTGACGAGGAGCAATTCAACGAGGCAGACTTTGTCACTGTTGATGAAGTTTACGATGATGCCGAAGACAGAAGCCCTGAGCATCATCACCACTCCTCTTCCAAGCACTCCTCGAGAGACAGACGAGAGAGACGGAGCCCAGGATCGTCATCCTCTCGCCAACGGAGTTCAACAAGATCTTCAAAAGATCACAAGAGCTCAGCCTCCACTTCGTCCTCCTCGTCAAATAAAGCCTCAAGATCTTCTCACTCAAGCTATGACTCAAAAAGCTCATCATCTAGACCCACCAAGTTCAGTAACAAAACCTCATCCTCTTCCAGGTCTGGTAAGACCTCCTCCTCTTCTTCAGCGTCAACTGAAACGTCTTCCTTCCAACAGAGCAGTAAAAAATCTGTTAAACCGTCAAACACCAAATCATTTAGTGGAAGTGAAAGAGAGAAAAGTGCATCTGCTGTTTCTTCAGAGGCCTCAGCAGAGACCGAGGAAGCAAATGACTCAGAGGGTGCAGCGGAAAATTCTGACCACAGGGTGTCAGCAGAGGGCACTGCTGCAGAAACTGTTGAGTCAGAGACAAAAATAGAAACGAGAGAGATGCATCCACCTCAGCAGGGGCATGGAGTAGATTTGAACCAAACTCAGGATGAGGAGATTGGTTTGAATACAAAGAATGAACAGATGGGAAACAAAGAAGATGAGAAAGATGACGAAGAAACCGAATCAAAGGAGCTTGACAGTGGAAAATGCCAAGACCCCATTTTACCAGGTGAACAAATGATTTTAGACTCAATAGAGAGTGAAGTGGCTAATAAAGAACCATCAGTCACAACAAGATCAACCAGAAGCAAAAGGGGACAAGCAACTGAGGAAGTTTTGAGACAAGCTACTGCGAGAGAGTCACAAAGCAGGGAGAAAACGCCAAAGAAAGAGAGCACCTCAACAAAGGAGAGTGCAAGTGAGGAGGCCACTACCTATGAGATACTGGACTCTGTAGAAGATGATCCACTCAAGGAGGATCAGCCTGCTAACAAAAGAAAGGAATGTCTAAGACCAAGAAACCCAAGGCACAGAATAACAAAGACAAATGGAGCAACATCTACAACAGTTACTGTAGATTCATCTGAAAAAGCAGCTGATGAAGAAGAGACTTATCAGGTTCTTGATTCTGTTGAAGATGAGTTGGTCAATGATGAACCTACAACAGACCAGTTTGATAGTGCAAGTAACAAGGATACTCCAAAGGACAAAGACCAGCATGACATGGAGGGTGCTTCTCTTGAAGCATCCACCAAAAACGAGGAAGAGGAGGAGTCGTTGTTTCAGGTCGTAGATTCTCTGGAGGGTGATCAAGCCCAAGAACAGGTTACAGAAGCCGAGGCTTTAAAAGATGAACCTACTAGAAAAGAAGTTGAAAAAGAAGACTCAGAAACATGTGCCAAAGTTCTGGAAGCTTCTGAAAAACTGGCTGAGGATAGCATTGAGATGGTAGTTGACAGTTCAGAGGCTCTCCCAGAAAGATCTGGTACAAATGATGAGGCCACTACCTATGAGATTCTGGACTTTGTAGAAGATGATCCACTCACGAAGGATCAGCCTGCTAGAAAAAGGAGAAGGAGAGGAACACGAGGAGGACAAAGGCACAAAATAACAAAGAAAGGTAAAGCAACATCTGCAACAATTGCTGAAGATTTATCTGAAAAAGCAGCTGATGAAGAAGAGACTTATCAGATTCTTGATTCTGTTGAAGATGAGTTGGTCAATGATGAACCCCCAACAGACCAGTTTGGGAGTCCAAGTAACAAGGATACTCCTAAGGACAAAGACCAGCATGAGAAGGAAGGCGTACCTCTTGAAGCATCCACCAAAAGCAAGGAAGAGGAAGAAACATTTCAGGTCGTAGATTCTCTGGAGGATGATCCAGCTCAAGAACAGCTTACAGAAACCAAGGCTGCAAAAGATGAACCTACTAGAAAAGAAACTGAAACAGAAGACTCAGAAGCATGTGCCAAAGTTCTGGAAGCATCTGAAAAACTGGCTGACGATAGCATGGAGAAGGTAGTTGGCAGTTCCAAGGCTCTCCCAGAAAGATCTGGTACAAATGATGAGGCCACTACCTATGAGATTCTGGACTCTGTAGAAGATGATCCACTCATGAAGGATCAACCTGCTAGAAAAAGGAGAAGGAGAGGGATACCAGCAAGACCAAGGCACAGAATAACAAAGAAAGGTAAAGCAACTTCTGCAACAATTGCTGAAGATTTATCTGAAAAAGCAGCTGATGAAGAAGAGACTTATCAGGTTCTTGATTCTGTTGAAGATGAGTCGGTCAATGAAGAACCCCCACCAGACCAGTTTGATAGTGCAAGTAACAAGGATACTCCTAAGGACAAAGACCAGCATGACATGGAGGGTGCTTCTCTTGAAGCATCCACCAAAAATGAGGAAGAGGAAGAAACATTTCAGGTCGTAGATTCTCTGGAGGATGATCAAGCCCAAGTAGAGGTTACAGAAACCGAGGCAGCCAAAGATGAACCTCCTAGCAAAGAAGTCGAAACAGAAGACTCTGAAACATGTGCCAAAGTTCTGGAAGCTTCTGAAAAACTGGCTGAGGATAGCATGGAGATTGTAGTTGACAATTCAGGGGCTCTCACAAAATCTGGTACAAATGAGGAGGCCACTACCTATGAGATACTGGACTCTGTAGAAGATGATCCACTCAAGGAGGATCAGCCTGCTTCAAAAAGAAAGGTAAATGTAAGACCAAGAAAACCAAGGCACAGAAAAACTAAGAAAGGTAGAACAGCATCTACAACAATTGCTGAAGATTCATCTGAAAAAGCAGCTGTTGAAGAAGAGACTTACCAGATTCTTGATTCTGTTGAAGATGAGTCAGTCAATGATGAACCCGCCACAGACCAGTTTGGGAGTCCAGGTTACAAGGATACTCCTATGGACAAAGACCAGCATGACATGGAGGGAACTCCTCTTGAAGAAAACAACAATAACAAGGAAGAGGAAGAATCGTTGTTTCAGGTCGTAGATTCTCTGGAGGATGATCTAGCTCAAGAAGAGGTAAGCATGGAGAAGGTAGTTGACAATTGCGAGGATCTCGCAGAAAGATCTGGTACAAGTGAGGAGGAAAAGACGCCCAATATAGATATTAGGAAATCACCAGTCAAACCTCAGAGTGATGCTGTCATTGTTAAAGAAGAGACCAAAGAGAAACCTCCAGAGGAAGAACCAGTATCAAGCACTTTGGTGAACCTGGATGAAGTCAGCGAGGAGGAGGACTTTCCTGATGACACGGCCGAGGAGGAAGAACTGAGGAAACAACAAGCTACCGCAAAGGAGAAACAGCTCAGGAAGGGTAAGGAAGCAAGGGGCTCAAGGGAAAGGGAGCGAAGGAGCCGGAGTAACAGCAGCAGCAGAGGAGGTGGGAACAGAAGAGGAAGGAGGAGGGGAAGGGAGGATGAGAAAGTGGAGGTGGATGCCGGTGAGCTGTTGACTCCGGATGAGGTCGAGGCAGATGACACTAAGGATGAAGAGGTTCCAGGGGGGAAAGAGTTGGAAGGAGAGGCACAAATGCTTGTCACTCTGGATGAGTTCATAGAGGAGGAGGAGGAGGAGGAGGAGGACAGCAAGCATGAGGTCCAAGAGTCAGTGGAAGAACTGAGCCAAGAGGTAAAGATCTTGACTGAAAGATGGGCAGGGTTTAGATTCTTACATAAGAAGTGCTATAACAGAATTAATACAAAAAATATGGAGAACGTTTTCAAAGATGCTTTATCCCATTTTTTAGACTTTGGTGACTTTAGACGAAGCTGTCTATGATGAAGAGGAAAAGCCGGGTGAGGAGCAAGCCAAGATGACCTCAAGATCAGCAAAACAGAAACACGATGACGCAGGTAACTACCAGGCGCTGCATCTGAATCACTAAAACAAGTGTTTTTGCCGCTAGTAGCTACACTAGTTGAACTGCTCATCAAATAAATAGCTAATGAGCCAATCATATAGCAACAACTCAATGCATGAAGACATGGTCAAGACAAACAGATGGTTTACAGCAGCAGTCGACCACACCAGGTGCCTTCACTTTCAGCTAATAATTTATTTATATTTATTAATGACTGGCCTAGGCTTTGTGTTTCCAGCTTTTCCTTGCTCAAGTCTTAGAACTGAGGAAGTCTTTTGGAACTTAGTCATTAAGAAACTAAGCAAGTCCAGTTGCCACTTGGATCAGCGTTTGATGACCTTGATGACGGAGAACCTTCTAGAGGAAGTTAAAGAATCTGTTGTCCAATAATGGTCTTTGAAAGACTTAAAACTTTTTGTCATGGGAGTCACTGATCTAATGTGAGCCTCTTTTGTCTTTGACCTTTTTTCAGAAGACATTATGAACTTTGTGATAGTAGATGAGGTCAGAGATGAGGAGAAAGAGGAATCTTCAACCTCCAAGGCGAGAAACCAGCCCACAAAGAGAGGCAGACAGACTCCAGGTACCACAACCATGCCAATAACCTAATCGTCACAAACATCATTGAGCCAACTCATCAGTCTTTTCCTTGTCTTCACTACAGCAAGAAGATCGACAAGGGGGAAGAATGTCTCCTCACAAAAGAACAAGGAAGAAAGTGAACAAACTGATGAAATGCTGGAGACCCAGACGGTTGCAGAAGGTGAATCTGCAAACCAAGTCGACATCGATGCTGCCTCTGCTGGATCGGAGGACAGAATGCTGGGGAAATGTGCAGAAATAGGAGAGGAGGAGAGAGAGAAGAGCAGAGCGGACATTAAAGGTACTGAAAGAAGAAGCCTACAACATTTACCAAAAGAGAGGAAGAAGTTTTATTGAGATAAGGGGTGGCTATGGGGCAGTGGGGCCATTTGCGCCAAGGACAAACCTGTCAAGGCCAGTAATTGCAGCTGCAGTAAGCAGTAGAGCACAGCATTGGAAAGCTATTTTTTAATGTTTTGCGTCTTTTTTAACACAGAATGTCACAAGAGGAAAGAAAATCAGATCTAGTGTAACATATATTATGTGTTATTGACAAAAAATATTCAAATATGAATGGTATAATCACAATGAAGAGATAGGACATAATGGTATATCATATATTTTCAAAAGTCCATTATGGTGCAGCCAGATTTAACTATTTCTCTTTTCTCAATGTAGCTCTGAGTAAACAGAGGAGGGGTCTTGACGGACCTGAACCAAAGCGGTCTCGCTCTCAGTCTCCCTCGGTCCCCTCACTCTTAAAAATGCCAGAATTCAGACCCAACAATCCCCTCGGTGAGTCGAAGTTCTTGAAATTCTATTGCTGAACAATGTGAGATGTGGGTTTCATCTCTCTTTTTTTTTTTTTTTCTCACTTTTCAACTTTGACCATCTTCTCAAACAGGTAAAGAGTTTGTGGTGCCTGGTTATTTCTGTAGCCTCTGCTCTGTTTTCTACCAAAGCGAGAACAACGCCAGGGAGCTCCACTGCAGCAGCCGGACGCACTTCAACAACCTGCAGGTACACGAAAATCATTAATACTTATCTGAGGGGAAATTAGTTTGTTTTAGTTGCTCTTTTTTACAGTATAGCAGTAAGAATTAAGATGCATAGACATTAAAATCAATACACACTGATCCTTCCTTCGTGTTCTTCCTCTCCTTTTTTAGAAACATTATCAAGAGCTTCAGAAGAAATCAAGAAGTTCAACACCAAGTTGTCAAGGTTCCTTTTCTGAGTGATCACAAAATCTTTCACTAATATCAAGCATGTTTCTTTTCATATAATGTGGAAGAGATGAAGCTGAACAGGTGAGATATTAGCCTCCTAAACAATCCCACTGGAGCCCCATGGGGTTGTTCTCTTCCAGTTTGGTGCCTTGATTTGCTCGACCGTTGAACTCTTCTGTTGCACTCTGGAAAAACAGAAACTGAATCTTATCAGTTAGAGGCAATTTTTAATGACTTTTTTTTATTCATCACTAACTAAAATTTCATTTTTTTAAGTTAAGCCACTTGGTACAATGAAAAGAAACTCCTGCAACAGGTGTTTTCAGTGCACCAGTTCATTTGAGTGGAAACACCAGAAGAGATGATTGAAACTGGAGTCATCATCAAGTTTCTTTAGAGTGAAACATTTTTCATCTTCTCTGTGTGTCCTTCTACTTGTCAACTTTGTAGGTCTTCATTAGCCATCAGTTGTCCTCATTTATTAAATGTACAAGGTCAGGAAACGCTCGGACTTTCTCTCACTGATATTGTTTTCTCCATTTTCACCCACTGAACCACTGGAATTTTTGCCTTAGTTTATTCATTTGCATCTTAGTAATTGTATCGTTTTCTGTTTAAAATGTAACTGGCTGCTTTATTAGGTACACCTAATAGCTAATCAGCGACTCAAATGGCAGCAACTCAGTGCATTCAGACATGTAGACCTGGTGATGACCCACTGAAGTTCAAACCGAGCTTCAGAATGGAGAAGAAAGGCGATTAAAGAGATTGACAGTGGCGTTATTGTTGGTGCCACATGGCCTGGTCCTGTCAGAAACTGCTGATCTACTGGGATTTCACTTACAAAAACATGGTTCAAAAAAGGGATAATATCCTGTGACCTGTACCTCTCTAGCTAAAATGCCTTGTTGAGAGGAGGAGGAGAATGGCCAGGGTGGTTCGAGATGATAGAAGGGACAATGGTAACTAGATTAACCACTCACAGAAGACCATTTGTGAACATACAACACCCAAGATCCTGAAGCAGATGGACTGCAGAAGCAGAAGACCACACCTGGTGCCACTTCTTTAGTTATGAAGAGGAAACTGCACACAAGCACACTAAAACTGGACTAACTGGATTAAATGTTGCCTGGTCTGATGAGTCTTGGATTTCTGCTGCCAACTTCAGATGGTGGGGTCAGAATTTGGAGTGAACATCAGCATGGATCCATCCTGCCTTGTATCAGGGGTTGAGACTGGTGTTGGTGGTTTGATGGTGTAGGGCATGCTCTCTTGGTACACTTTAGACTCCTTAGTTCCAGGATAATTTAAAACCTCAGAGCCTGTCTGAGTGTTGTTGCTGACCATCTCCATCCAATGATGACTACTTTAAACAAGATGATGCACTCGTCACCAAGCTCAGATCTTCTCAAAGTGGTTGCTTTAACATGGTTCTCTGAACTCCAACGACCTCCACAGTCACCATATCTCCACTAGAGCACCTTTGGGATGTAGTTGAAAGTGAGATTCGCATCATGGATGTGCAGCAGACAAACCTTCAGTAACTATGTGATGCAGTCTTGTCAACATGGACCAAAATCTATGAGGAATGTTTCTGGCACCTTTTTGAATCTATCATGAATAATTAAGGAAGTACTGAAGAAATCAGGATGTCCCACCAGGTAATAGCAAGGTGTACCTAATAAAGTGGCCATTGTTTTGTTGGCTTTTGGCAAACAAAGTATTGAATTTGCATTTAATGTTGTTTACAGAAGTAAAATATCATAAATGGTTTCTGTTGCTGACATTAACTGTTTAGTGAAGATTCCACTTCTCACAATAATCTGGTTCGGTGTCTTTCCCAGTAACTGTTTTATTTCTGTACAGTTTTTTTTTCCTGTTCTGTATCTATAAAGAGAATTAAACCTTAAATTAAAACTCATCTTGTCATTCATGATCAATGGTAAAGGAACACAATTTTTATTACTATGTGGATGGATAAAGATGACAAATTCGCCAAGAGAGCTCAGAGTTATTAAGTTTAATATTTTTTATAGTTGCAATAAACTTAGTCTACTGTTATGGTTCAGAAATACATAGTGAAATGAAACAAGCTTTATCTGGAAAACATTTTTAAATCATTGAAAGACATTTCTCTTCTCTAAAAGGGGTTCTTGAGATCTAAGGGTCAATCCCAATTGTATCCCTTAGCCCTTGGTTTTGCACGTTCATGTCTAGGAAAGAGGTATCCCAGTTCTCCGTAAGGTTAAGGGGAAGGGCTACACAGCCCTTAAAATGAAGACAAACTGGGACCCCCACTTGAAAGGAAGGGGTATGAGAAAGTAAGCGTATAATTATAAATAAATATTACTCATGTTTTGTTCTCTTTTCTTCAGGGTGTGTTTTCACCCCTTCCTCTTGGCCCTAGAACCAGAGGGCCAAGGGAAGGGGTAGACAAAGGGGAAGGGCTAAGGTGTACAATTGGGATTGACCCCAAGAGTTGACTGGAGAAGAGCCAGAAAATGAAGCCCAAGTCAACCAATGGACCAATGGTCGTCTTCAAGAACCAGTCCAGTTGCCACTTTGAACAGCGTTGGATCTTTGTTCAATAGAGTGGTGCAGGGATGATGTATATTTTTGGACACGTGCAGGACTTTCAGTATATTCCACTTGATGTAACGGCTCGGGTTCTTTTGGTTGAGAGGTATTTACATCACAAATCAGAATTTCCTACTGGGAAGTCTTAAGTCTCGTTTCCACCAGAGGGTTCAGTTTGGTTCATCTCAGTACGGCTCGCTTTTTCTGGCGTTTCCATAGCCTAAAACCGGGACAGGACCCCTTGTAAGCGAACCGTACTGCCTAATTTTGGGACCCGCCTGTTGGGGTGCCAAGCATACCGATCCGACCCCCGAAGTTGGAGCTAGAAATGACTGCAGCCTGTTGATTGGTCGCAGGAGACGTCACTTCCCGTGCGACATCGGTAATAAAGAGCACAGCCCCGCCATGTTTAAATCTCCACTCGTCTTCGTGAAGATAACTCTTGAGGCTTTTTGTTTGGAAAATGGCATCAAGATCGAGCGTCCCATGGTCTACTGTGAAGAAGAAGAAGAAGAAGAAGCTTTATTTATATAGCACTTTTCATACATCAGAAAATGCAACCCAAAGTGCTTAACAAAATAAAACGGAATGAAATAACAAAAACATACAACAATATATAGACCCCCCTGCCCCCCACCCCATACACACACATACGCCCAGACTCGCACACACGCTCACACTCACACATACAGTAAATAGACTAGTAACATGGCCTGGCACTGAGGTGAGGAGAAGCCACCTATGGGTGGCCATCCACACTGAGAGGTACCAAAGTCCACAGCCACAGGGAGCGCCGCCAGGAAGACGTCCCTGTGGGCAGACCAGACTCCCAGTGTGGAGGGCCCCCATTAGGAAACACTGGAGCTAAAAACAAGAAGATTAAGACAGTGGAATAAAAACAGGCAATAATGATAAAATGTCTAGAAATGTGAGGGTTTAGGAAATTTTAAAAGTAATAAAATGCACAAGATTTAAAGTATGTAAGAATTAAAGTAAATAAAATAAAGTAAAAAAATAGTAATAATAATAATAATAATAATGAAAAATTAAAGATTAAAGACATAAGAATAGTTAAATATGAGAAATAAGAGAATAAAAGAAATCAGTTAAAAGCCAAATTAAAAAGGTGAGTCTTTAGCTTCCTTTTAAAAAAATATCTACAGTCTCTGCGGCCCTGAGGTTCTCATCTGTTCCACAGATAAGGGCCATAATGGCTGAATGCAGCCTCACCATGGGTTTTTGTTTTAACTCGTGGTATGACTAAAAGGCCAGTGCCAGAGGACCTCAGGGTCCGCAAGGGTTGATATGATAAAAGCAGTTCAGATAGATAAGATGGTCCAAGACCATTAAGACATTTATAAACTACTAAAAGAACCTTAAAATCGATCCTGAAGCGGACAGGGAGCCAATGCAGCGATTTTAAAACTGGTGTAATGTGCTCCCGCCCTCTGGTCCTTGTCAGCACGCGTGCGGCTGAGTTTTTGTATATCTTAGATTATTAATACTCTTTTTGGGAAGACCAGAGAGCAGGGCATTACAGTAATCTAAACGACAGGAAATAAAAGCATGCATCAGCACCTCTGT